>CM026392.1:6650367-6800745 GCA_014843695.1 Archivesica marissinica
TTCTCACATTGGAACCATTTTAATCACATGTATATCTACTATCAGTCTAACATTCTCACATTGGAACCATTTTAATCACATGTATATCTACCATCAGTCTAACACTCTCACATTGGACACATTGTAATCACATGTACAGCTACCATCAGTCTAACACTCTCACATTGGAAGCAATGTAATCAACATATATATCTACCATCAGTCTAACACTCTCACATTGGAAACATTGTACTCAACATGTACACTTACCATCAGTCTAACACTCTCATATTGGAACCATTTTAATCACATGTACATCTACCATCAGTCTAACACTCTCACATTGGAAATATTGTAATCACATGTACATCTACCATCAGTCTAACACTCTCACATTGGAAACATTGTAATCAACATGTACATCTACCATCAGTCTAACACTCTCACAATGGAAACATGTTAATCAACATGTATATTTACCACCAGTCTAACACTCTCACATTGGAAACATTGTAATCAACATGTATATCTACCATCAGTCTAACGCTCTCACATTGGAAACATTTTAATCACATGTACATCTACCATCAGTCTAAGTCTCACATTGGATACATTTTAATCACATGCACATCTACCATCAGTCTAACACTCTCACATTGGACATATTGTAATCAACATGTTCATCTACCATCAGTCTAACACTCTCACATTGGACACATTTTAATCAACATGTACATCTACCATCAGTCTAACACTTTCACATTGGAAACATTAACACTCTCACATTGGAAACATGTTAATCACATGTACATCTACCATCAGTCTAACACTTTCACATTGGAAACATTAACACTCTCACATTGGAAACATGTAATCACATGTACATCTACCATCAGTCTAACACTCTCACATTGGAAACATTGTAATCACATGTACATCTACCATCAGTCTAACACCTACTCTCACATTGGAAACATTGTAATCAACATGTACATCTACCATCAGTCTAACACTCTCACATTGGAATATTGTAATCACATGTACATCTACCATCAGTCTAACACTCTCACATTGGAAACATTGTAATCAACATGTACATCTACCATCAGTCTAACACTCTCACATTGGAAACATGTTAATCACATGTACATCTACCATCAGTCTAACACTTTCACATTGGAAACATTAACACTCTCACATTGGAAACATGTTAATCACATGTACATCTACCATCAGTCTAACACTTTCACATTGGAAACATTGTAATCAACATGTATATCTACCATCAGTCTAACACTCTCACATTGGAAACATTTTAATCAACATGTACATCTACCATCAGTCTAACACTTTCACATTGGAAACATTAACACTCTCACATTGGAAACATGTTAATCACATGTACATCTACCATCAGTCTAACACTTTCACATTGGAAACATTAACACTCTCACATTGGAAACATTGTAATCAACATGTATATATACCATCAGTCTAACACTCTCACATTGGACACATTTTAATCAACATGTACATCTACCATCAGTCTAACACTTTCACATTGGAAACATTAACACTCTCACATTGGAAACATGTTAATCACATGTACATCTACCATCAGTCTAACACTCTCACATTGGAAATATTGTAATCACATGTACATCTACCATCAGTCTAACACTCTCACATTGGAAACATTGTAATCAACATGTACATCTACCATCAGTCTAACACTCTCACAATGGAAACATGTTAATCAACATGTATATTTACCACCAGTCTAACACTCTCACATTGGAAACATTGTAATCAACATGTATATCTACCATCAGTCTAACGCTCTCACATTGGAAACATTTTAATCACATGTACATCTACCATCAGTCTAAGTCTCACATTGGATACATTTTAATCACATGCACATCTACCATCAGTCTAACACTCTCACATTGGACATACTGTAATCAACATGTTCATCTACCATCAGTCTAACACTCTCACATTGGACACATTGTAATCAACATGTATATCTACCATCAGTCTAACACTCTCACATTGGAAACATTGTAATCAACATGTATATCTACCATCAGTCTAACACTCTCACATTGGACACATTGTAATCAACATGTATATCTACCATTAGTCTAACACTCTCACATTGGACACATTGTAAACAACATGTACAAATACCATCAGTCTAACACTCTCACATTGGACACATTGTAATCAACATTTATATCTACCATCAGTCTAACACTCTCACATTGGACACATTTTAATCAACATGTACATCTACCATCAGTCTAACACTCTCACATTGGAAACATTAACACTATCACATTGCAAACATTTTAATCACATGTACATCTACCATTAGTCTAACACTCTCACATTGGAAACATTGTAATCAACATGTATATCTACCATCAGTCTAACACTCTCACTTTGGAAACATGTTAATCACATGTACATCTACCATCAGTCTAACACTTTCACATTGGAAACATTAACACTCTCACATTGGAAACATGTTAATCACATGTACATCTACCATCAGTCTAACAATTTCACATTGGAAACATTAACACTCTCACATTGGAAACATTGTAATCACATGTACATCTACCATCAGTCTAACACTCTCACATTGGAAACATTGTAATCACATGTACATCTACCATCAGTCTAACACTCTCACATTGGACACTTTGTAATCACATGTACATCTACCATCAGTCTAACACTCTCACATTGGACACGTTGTAATCAACATGTATATCTACCATCAGTCTAACACTCTCACATTGGAAACATTGTAATCAACATGTATATCTACCATCAGTCTAACACTCTCACATTGGACACATTGTAATCAACATGTATATCTACCATCAGTCTAACACTCTCACATTGGACACATTGTAATCAACATGTATATCTACCATCAGTCTAACATTCTCACATTGGAACCATTTTAATCACATGTATATCTACTATCAGTCTAACATTCTCACATTGGAACCATTTTAATCACATGTATATCTACCATCAGTCTAACACTCTCACATTGGACACATTGTAATCACATGTACAGCTACCATCAGTCTAACACTCTCACATTGGAAGCATTGTAATCAACATATATATCTACCATCAGTCTAACACTCTCACATTGGAAACATTGTACTCAACATGTACACTTACCATCAGTCTAACACTCTCATATTGGAACCATTTTAATCACATGTACATCTACCATCAGTCTAACACTCTCACATTGGAAACATTGTAATCAACATGTACATCTACCATCAGTCTAACACTCTCACATTGGAACCATTTTAATCACATGTACATATACCACCAGTCTAACACTCTACTCTCACATTGGAAACATTGTAATCAACATGTACATCTACCATCAGTCTAACACTCTCACATTGGAAACATTGTAATCACATGTGCATCTACCATCAGTCTAACACTCTCACATTGGAAACATTGTAATCACATGTGTATCTACCATCAGTCTAACACTCTCACATTGGAAACATATTGTAATCACATGTGCATCTACCATCAGTCTAACACTCTCACATTGGAAACATTCTAATCAACATGTATATCTACCATCAGTCTAACACTCTCACACTGGAAACATTGTAATCAACATGTACATCTACCATCAGTCTAACACTCTCACATTGGACACATTTTAATCAACATGTACATCTACCATCAGTCTAACACTCTCACATTGGAAACATTTTAATCAACATGTATATCTACCATCAGTCTAACACTCTCACATTGGAAACATTGTAATCAACATGTACATCTACCATCAGTCTAATACTCTCACATTGGAAACATTGTAATCAACATGTACATCTACCATCAGTCTAACACTCTCACATTGGAAACATTGTAATCAACATGTACATCTACCATTAGTCTAACACTCTCATACTGGAAACATTTTAATCACATGTACATCTACCACCAGTCTAACACTCTCACACTGGAAACATTGTAATCAACATGTACATCTATCATCAGTCTAACACTTTCACATTGGAAACATTAACACTCTCACATTGGAAACATTGTAATCAACATGTACATCTACCATCAGTCTAACACTCTCACACTGGAAACATTGTAATCAACATGTACATCTACCATCAGTCTAACACTCTCACATTGGAAACATTGTAATCACATGTACATCTACCATCAGTCTAACACTCTCACATTGGAAACATTGTAATCACATGTACATCTACCATCAGTCTAACACTCTCACATTGGAAACATTGTAATCAACATGTACATCTACCATCAGTCTAACACTCTCACATTGGAAACATTGTAATCAACATGTACATCTACCATCAGTCTAACACTCTCACAATGGAAACATTTTAATCACATGTATATCTACCATCAGTCTAACATTCTCACATTGGAACCATTTTAATCACATGTATATCTACCATCAGTCTAACACTCTCACATTGGAAGCATTTTAACCAACATGTATATCTACCATCAGTCTAACACTCTCACATTGGAAACATTGTAATAAACATGTACATCTACCATCAGTCTAACACTCTCACATTGGAAACATTGTAATCAACATGTACATCTACCATCAGTCTAACACTCTCACATTGGAAACATTGTAATCAACATGTACATCTACCATCAGTCTAACACTCTCACATTGGAAACATTTTAATCACATGTATATCTACCATCAGTCTAACACTCTCACATTGGAAACATTTTAATCACATGTATATCTACCATCAGTCTAACACTCTCACATTGGAAACATTTTAATCAACATGTATATCTACCATCAGTCTAACACTCTCACATTGGAAACATTGTAATCAACATGTATATCTACCATCAGTCTAACACTCTCACATTGGAAACATTTTAATCACATGTACATCTACCATCAGTCTAAGTCTCACATTGGATACATTTTAATCACATGCACATCTACCATCAGTCTAACACTCTCACATTGGACATATTGTAATCAACATGTTCATCTACCATCAGTCTAACACTCTCACATTGGACACATTTTAATCAACATGTACATCTACCATCAGTCTAACACTTTCACATTGGAAACATTAACACTCTCACATTGGAAACATGTTAATCACATGTACATCTACCATCAGTCTAACACTTTCACATTGGAAACATTAACACTCTCACATTGGAAACATGTTAATCACATGTACATCTACCATCAGTCTAACACTCTCACATTGGAAACATTGTAATCACATGTACATCTACCATCAGTCTAAACACTCTCACATTGGAAACATTGTAATCAACATGTACATCTACCATCAGTCTAACACTCTCACATTGGAAACATTGTAATCACATGTACATCTACCATCAGTCTAACACTCTCACATTGGAAACATTGTAATCAACATGTACATCTACCATCAGTCTAACACTCTCACATTGGAAACATGTTAATCACATGTACATCTACCATCAGTCTAACACTTTCACATTGGAAACATTAACACTCTCACATTGGAAACATGTTAATCACATGTACATCTACCATCAGTCTAACACTTTCACATTGGAAACATTAACACTCTCACATTTGAAACATTGTAATCAACATGTATATATACCATCAGTCTAACACTCTCACATTGGACACATTTTAATCAACATGTACATCTACCATCAGTCTAACACTTTCACATTGGAAACATTAACACTCTCACATTGGAAACATGTTAATCACATGTACATCTACCATCAGTCTAACACTTTCACATTGGAAACATTAACACTCTCACATTGGAAACATTTTAATCACATGTACATCTACCATCAGTCTAACACTCTCACATTGGAAACATTGTAATCAACATGTATATATACCATCAGTCTAACACTCTCACATTGGACACATTTTAATCAACATGTACATCTACCATCAGTCTAACACTTTCACATTGGAAACATTAACATCTCACATTGGAAACATGTTAATCACATGTACATCTACCATCAGTCTAACACTTTCACATTGGAAACATTAACACTCTCACATTGGAAACATGTTAATCACATGTACATCTACCATCAGTCTAACACTCTCACATTGGAAACATTGTAATCAACATGTACATCTACCATCAGTCTAACACTCTCACATTGGAAACATTTTAATCAACATGTATATCTACCATCAGTCTAACACTCTCACATTGGAAACATTGTAATCAACATGTATATCTACCATCAGTCTAACACTCTCACATTGGAAACATTTTAATCAACATGTATATCTACCATCAGTCTAACTCTCACATTGGATACATTTTAATCACATGTACATCTACCATCAGTCTAACACTCTCACATTGGACACATTGTAATCAACATGTACATCTACCATCAGTCTAACACTCTCACATTGGACACATTGTAATCAACATGTATATCTACCATCAGTCTAACACTCTCACATTGGAAACATTTTCATTGGTGTTAATCACATGTACATCTACCATCAGTCTAAACTTTCACATTGGAAACATTAACACTCTCACATTGGAAACATGTTAATCACATGTACATCTACCATCAGTCTAACACTCTCACATTGGAAACATGTAATCACATGTACATCTACCATCAGTCTAACACTCTCACATTGGAAACATTGTAATCAACATGTACATCTACCATCAGTCTAACACTCTCACATTGGAAACATTGTAATCACATGTACATCTACCATCAGTCTAACACTCTCACATTGGAAACATTGTAATCAACATGTATATCTACCATCAGTCTAACACTCTCACATTGGAAACATGTTAATCACATGTACATCTACCATCAGTCTAACACTTTCACATTGGAAACATTAACACTCTCACATTGGAAACATGTTAATCACATGTACATCTACCATCAGTCTAACACTTTCACATTGGAAACATTAACACTCTCACATTGGAAACATTGTAATCAACATGTATATCTACCATCAGTCTAACACTCTCACATTGGAAACATTTGGTTAATCACATGTACATCTACCATCAGTCTAACACTTTCACATTGGAAACATTAACACTCTCACATTGGAAACATGTTAATCACATGTACATCTACCATCAGTCTAACACTCTCACATTGGAAACATTGTAATCACATGTACATCTACCATCAGTCTAACACTCTCACATTGGAAACATTGTAATCAACATGTATATCTACCATCAGTCTAACACTCTCACATTGGAAACATTTTAATCAACATGTATATCTACCATCAGTCTAACACTCTCACATTGGAAACATTGTAATCAACATGTATATCTACCATCAGTCTAACACTCTCACATTGGAAACATTTTAATCACATGTATATCTACTATCAGTCTAACATTCTCACATTGGAACCATTTTAATCACATGTATATCTACCATCAGTCTAACACTCTCACATTGGAAACATTGTAATCACATGTACAGCTACCATCAGTCTAACACTCTCACATTGGAAGCATTGTAATCAACATATATATCTACCATCAGTCTAACACTCTCACATTGGAAACATTGTAATCAACATGTACACTTACCATCAGTCTAACACTCTCACATTGGAAACATTTTAATCACATGTACATCTACCATCAGTCTAACACTCTCACATTGGAAACATTGTAATCAACATGTACATCTACCATCAGTCTAACACTCTCACATTGGAACCATTTTAATCACATGTTCATATACCACCAGTCTAACACTCTACTCTCACATTGGAAACATTGTAATCAACATGTACATCTACCATCAGTCTAACACTCTCACATTGGAAACATTGTAATCACATGTGCATCTACCATCAGTCTAACACTCTCACATTGGAAACATTGTAATCACATGTGTATCTACCATCAGTCTAACACTCTCACATTGGAAACATATTGTAATCACATGTGCATCTACCATCAGTCTAACACTCTCACATTGGAAACATTCTAATCAACATGTATATCTACCATCAGTCTAACACTCTCACATTGGAAACATTGTAATCAACATGTACATCTACCATCAGTCTAACACTCTCACATTGGACACATTTTAATCAACATGTACATCTACCATCAGTCTAACACTCTCACATTGGAAACATTTTAATCAACATGTATATCTACCATCAGTCTAACACTCTCACATTGGAAACATTGTAATCAACATGTACATCTACCATCAGTCTAACACTCTCACATTGGAAACATTGTAATCAACATGTACATCTACCATCAGTCTAACACTCTCACATTGGAAACATTGTAATCAACATGTACATCTACCATTAGTCTAACACTCTCATACTGGAAACATTTTAATCACATGTACATCTACCACCAGTCTAACACTCTCACACTGGAAACATTGTAATCAACATGTACATCTATCATCAGTCTAACACTTTCACATTGGAAACATTAACACTCTCACATTGGAAACATTGTAATCAACATGTACATCTACCATCAGTCTAACACTCTCACACTGGAAACATTGTAATCAACATGTACATCTACGATCAGTCTAACACTCTCACATTGGAAACATTGTAATCACATGTACATCTACCATCAGTCTAACACTCTCACATTGGAAACATTGTAATCACATGTACATCTACCATCAGTCTAACACTCTCACATTGGAAACATTGTAATCAACATGTACATCTACCATCAGTCTAACACTCTCACATTGGAAACATTGTAATCAACATGTACATCTACCATCAGTCTAACACTCTCACAATGGAAACATTTTAATCACATGTATATCTACCATCAGTCTAACATTCTCACATTGGAACCATTTTAATCACATGTATATCTACCATCAGTCTAACACTCTCACATTGGAAGCATTTTAATCAACATGTATATCTACCATCAGTCTAACACTCTCACATTGGAAACATTGTAATCAACATGTATATCTACCATCAGTCTAACACTCTCACATTGGAAACATTGTAATCAACATGTACATCTACCATCAGTCTAACACTCTCACATTGGAAACATTGTAATCAACATGTATATCTACCATCAGTCTAACACTCTCACATTGGAAACATTTTAATCACATGTATATCTACCATCAGTCTAACACTCTCACATTGGAACCATTTTAATCACATGTATATCTACCATCAGTCTAACACTCTCACATTGGAACCATTTTAATCACATGTATATCTACCATCAGTCTAACACTCTCACATTGGAAACATTGTAATCAACATGTATATCTACCATCAGTCTAACGCTCTCACATTGGAAACATTTTAATCACATGTACATCTACCATCAGTCTAAGTCTCACATTGGATACATTTTAATCACATGCACATCTACCATCAGTCTAACACTCTCACATTGGACATATTGTAATCAACATGTTCATCTACCATCAGTCTAACACTCTCACATTGGACACATTTTAATCAACATGTACATCTACCATCAGTCTAACACTTTCACATTGGAAACATTAACACTCTCACATTGGAAACATGTTAATCACATGTACATCTACCATCAGTCTAACACTTTCACATTGGAAACATTAACACTCTCACATTGGAAACATGTTAATCACATGTACATCTACCATCAGTCTAACACTCTCACATTGGAAACATTGTAATCACATGTACATCTACCATCAGTCTAACACCCTACTCTCACATTGGAAACATTGTAATCAACATGTACATCTACCATCAGTCTAACACTCTCACATTGGAAATATTGTAATCACATGTACATCTACCATCAGTCTAACACTCTCACATTGGAAACATTGTAATCAACATGTACATCTACCATCAGTCTAACACTCTCACATTGGAAACATGTTAATCACATGTACATCTACCATCAGTCTAACACTTTCACATTGGAAACATTAACACTCTCACATTGGAAACATGTTAATCACATGTACATCTACCATCAGTCTAACACTTTCACATTGGAAACATTAACACTCTCACATTTGAAACATTGTAATCAACATGTATATATACCATCAGTCTAACACTCTCACATTGGACACATTTTAATCAACATGTACATCTACCATCAGTCTAACACTTTCACATTGGAAACATTAACACTCTCACATTGGAAACATGTTAATCACATGTACATCTACCATCAGTCTAACACTTTCACATTGGAAACATTAACACTCTCACATTGGAAACATGTTAATCACATGTACATCTACCATCAGTCTAACACTCTCACATTGGAAACATTGTAATCAACATGTATATCTACCATCAGTCTAACACTCTCACATTGGAAACATTTTAATCAACATGTACATCTACCATCAGTCTAACACTTTCACATTGGAAACATTACATCAACATTTACATCTACCATCAGTCTAACACTCTCACATTGGAAACATGTTAATCACATGTACATCTACCATCAGTCTAACACTCTCACATTGGAAACATTGTAATCAACATGTACATCTACCATCAGTCTAACACTCTCACATTGGAAACATGTTAATCAACATGTATATTTACCACCAGTCTAACACTCTCACATTGGAAACATTGTAATCAACATGTATATCTACCATCAGTCTAACACTCTCACATTGGAAACATTTTAATCACATGTACATCTACCATCAGTCTAACTCTCACATTGGATACATTTTAATCACATGTACATCTACCATCAGTCTAACACTCTCACATTGGACATATTGTAATCAACATGTTCATCTACCATCAGTCTAACACTCTCACATTGGACACATTTTAATCAACATGTACATCTACCATCAGTCTAACACTTTCACATTGGAAACATTAACACTCTCACATTGGAAACATGTTAATCACATGTACATCTACCATCAGTCTAACACTTTCACATTGGAAACATTAACACTCTCACATTGGAAACATGTTAATCACATGTACATCTACCATCAGTCTAACACTCTCACATTGGAAACATTGTAATCACATGTACATCTACCATCAGTCTAACACCCTACTCTCACATTGGAAACATTGTAATCAACATGTACATCTACCATCAGTCTAACACTCTCACATTGGAAATATTGTAATCACATGTACATCTACCATCAGTCTAACACTCTCACATTGGAAACATTGTAATCAACATGTACATCTACCATCAGTCTAACACTCTCACATTGGAAACATGTTAATCACATGTACATCTACCATCAGTCTAACACTTTCACATTGGAAACATTAACACTCTCACATTGGAAACATGTTAATCACATGTACATCTACCATCAGTCTAACACTTTCACATTGGAAACATTAACACTCTCACATTTGAAACATTGTAATCAACATGTATATATACCATCAGTCTAACACTCTCACATTGGAAACATTAACACTCCACATTGGAAACATGTTAATCACATGTACATCTACCATCAGTCTAACACTTTCACATTGGAAACATTAACACTCTCACATTGGAAACATGTTAATCACATGTACATCTACCATCAGTCTAACACTCTCACATTGGAAACATTGTAATCACATGTACATCTACCATCAGTCTAACACTCTCACATTGGAAACATTGTAATCAACATGTACATCTACCATCAGTCTAACACTCTCACATTGGAAACATGTAATCAACATGTATATCTACCATCAGTCTAACACTCTCACATTGGAAACATTGTAATCAACATGTATATCTACCATCAGTCTAACACTCTCACATTGGAAACATTTAATCAACATGTATATCTACCATCAGTCTAACACTCTCACATTGGAAACATTTAATCACATGTACATCTACCATCAGTCTAACACTCTCACATTGGACACATGTAATCAACATGTACATCTACCATCAGTCTAACACTCTCACATTGGACACATTTAATCAACATGTACATCTACCATCAGTCTAACACTTTCACATTGGAAACATTAACACTCTCACATTGGAAACATGTTAATCACATGTACATCTACCATCAGTCTAACACTTTCACATTGGAAACATTAACACTCTCACATTGGAAACATGTTAATCACATGTACATCTACCATCAGTCTAACACTCTCACATTGGAAACATTGTAATCACATGTACATCTACCATCAGTCTAACACCTACTCTCACATTGGAAACATTGTAATCAACATGTACATCTACCATCAGTCTAACACTCTCACATTGGAAACATTGTAATCAACATGTACATCTACCATCAGTCTAACACTCTCACATTGGAAACATGTTAATCACATGTACATCTACCATCAGTCTAACACTTTCACATTGGAAACATTAACACTCTCACATTGGAAACATGTTAATCACATGTACATCTACCATCAGTCTAACACTTTCACATTGGAAACATTAACACTCTCACATTTGAAACATTGTAATCAACATGTATATATACCATCAGTCTAACACTCTCACATTGGACACATTTTAATCAACATGTACATCTACCATCAGTCTAACACTTTCACATTGGAAACATTAACACTCTCACATTGGAAACATGTTAATCACATGTACATCTACCATCAGTCTAACACTCTCACAATGGAAACATGTTAATCAACATGTATATTTACCACCAGTCTAACACTCTCACATTGGAAACATTGTAATCAACATGTATATCTACCATCAGTCTAACACTCTCACATTGGAAACATTTTAATCACATGTACATCTACCATCAGTCTAAGTCTCACATTGGATACATTTTAATCACATGCACATCTACCATCAGTCTAACACTCTCACATTGGACACATTGTAATCAACATGTATATCTACCATCAGTCTAACACTCTCACATTGGACACATTTTAATCAACATGTACATCTACCATCAGTCTAACACTTTCACATTGGAAACATTAACACTCTCACATTGGAAACATGTTAATCACATGTACATCTACCATCAGTCTAACACTTTCACATTGGAAACATTAACACTCTCACATTGGAAACATGTTAATCACATGTACATCTACCATCAGTCTAACACTCTCACATTGGAAACATTGTAATCACATGTACATCTACCATCAGTCTAACACCCTACTCTCACATTGGAAACATTGTAATCAACATGTACATCTACCATCAGTCTAACACTCTCACATTGGAAATATTGTAATCACATGTATATCTACCATCAGTCTAACACTCTCACATTGGAAACATTGTAATCAACATGTACATCTACCATCAGTCTAACACTCTCACATTGGAAACATTTTAATCACATGTACATCTACCATCAGTCTAACACTTTCACATTGGAAACATTAACACTCTCACATTGGAAACATGTTAATCACATGTACATCTACCATCAGTCTAACACTTTCACATTGGAAACATTAACACTCTCACATTTGAAACATTGTAATCAACATGTATATATACCATCAGTCTAACACTCTCACATTGGACACATTTTAATCAACATGTACATCTACCATCAGTCTAACACTTTCACATTGGAAACATTAACACTCTCACATTGGAAACATGTTAATCACATGTACATCTACCATCAGTCTAACACTTTCACATTGGAAACATTAACACTCTCACATTGGAAACATGTTAATCACATGTACATCTACCATCAGTCTAACACTCTCACATTGGAAACATTGTAATCAACATGTATATATACCATCAGTCTAACACTCTCACATTGGAAACATTTTAATCAACATGTACATCTACCATCAGTCTAACACTTTCACATTGGAAACATTAACACTCTCACATGGAAACATGTTAATCACATGTACATCTACCATCAGTCTAACACTTTCACATTGGAAACATTTCTCACATTGGAAACATGTTAATCACATGTACATCTACCATCAGTCTAACACTCTCACATTGGAAATATTGTAATCACATGTACATCTACCATCAGTCTAACACTCTCACATTGGAAACATTTTAATCAACATGTATATCTACCATCAGTCTAACACTCTCACATTGGAAACATTGTAATCAACATGTACATCTACCATCAGTCTAACACTCTCACAATGGAAACATGTTAATCAACATGTATATTTACCACCAGTCTAACACTCTCACATTGGAAACATTGTAATCAACATGTATATCTACCATCAGTCTAACGCTCTCACATTGGAAACATTTTAATCACATGTACATCTACCATCAGTCTAAGTCTCACATTGGATACATTTTAATCACATGCACATCTACCATCAGTCTAACACTCTCACATTGGACATATTGTAATCAACATGTACATCTACCATCAGTCTAACACTCTCACATTGGACACATTTTAATCAACATGTACATCTACCATCAGTCTAACACTTTCACATTGGAAACATTAACACTCTCACATTGGAAACATGTTAATCACATGTACATCTACCATCAGTCTAACACTTTCACATTGGAAACATTAACACTCTCACATTGGAAACATGTTAATCACATGTACATCTACCATCAGTCTAACACTCTCACATTGGAAACATTGTAATCACATGTACATCTACCATCAGTCTAACACTCTCACATTGGAAACATTGTAATCAACATGTACATCTACCATCAGTCTAACACTCTCACATTGGAAATATTGTAATCACATGTACATCTACCATCAGTCTAACACTCTCACATTGGAAACATTGTAATCAACATGTACATCTACCATCAGTCTAACACTCTCACATTGGAAACATGTTAATCACATGTACATCTACCATCAGTCTAACACTTTCACATTGGAAACATTAACACTCTCACATTGGAAACATGTTAATCACATGTACATCTACCATCAGTCTAACACTTTCACATTGGAAACATTAACACTCTCACATTGAAACATTGTAATCAACATGTATATATACCATCAGTCTAACACTCTCACATTGGACACATTTTAATCAACATGTACATCTACCATCAGTCTAACACTTTCACATTGGAAACATTAACACTCTCACATTGGAAACATGTTAATCACATGTACATCTACCATCAGTCTAACACTTTCACATTGGAAACATTAACACTCTCACATTGGAAACATGTTAATCACATGTACATCTACCATCAGTCTAACACTCTCACATTGGAAACATTGTAATCACATGTACATCTACCATCAGTCTAACACTCTCACATTGGAAACATTGTAATCAATGTAATCTACCATCAGTCTAACACTCTCACAATGGAAACATGTTAATCAACATGTATATTTACCACAGTCTAACACTCTCACATTGGAAACATTGTAATCAACATGTATATCTACCATCAGTCTAACGCTCTCACATTGGAAACATTTTAATCACATGTACATCTACCATCAGTCTAAGTCTCACATTGGATACATTTTAATCACATGTACATCTACCATCAGTCTAACACTCTCACATTGGACATACTGTAATCAACATGTTCATCTACCATCAGTCTAACACTCTCACATTGGACACATTGTAATCAACATGTATATCTACCATCAGTCTAACACTCTCACATTGGAAACATTGTAATCAACATGTATATCTACCATCAGTCTAACACTCTCACATTGGACACATTGTAATCAACATGTATATCTACCATTAGTCTAACACTCTCACATTGGACACATTGTAAACAACATGTACAAATACCATCAGTCTAACACTCTCACATTGGACACATTGTAATCAACATGTATATCTACCATCAGTCTAACACTCTCACATTGGACACATTGTAATCAACATGTATATCTACCATCAGTCTAACACTCTCACATTGGACACATTTTAATCAACATGTACATCTACCATCAGTCTAACACTCTCACATTGGAAACATTAACACTATCACATTGCAAACATTTTAATCACATGTACATCTACCATTAGTCTAACACTCTCACATTGGAAACATTGTAATCAACATGTATATCTACCATCAGTCTAACACTCTCACTTTGGAAACATGTTAATCACATGTACATCTACCATCAGTCTAACACTTTCACATTGGAAACATTAACACTCTCACATTGGAAACATGTTAATCACATGTACATCTACCATCAGTCTAACACTTTCACATTGGAAACATTAACACTCTCACATTGGAAACATTGTAATCACATGTACATCTACCATCAGTCTAACACTCTCACATTGGAAACATTGTAATCACATGTACATCTACCATCAGTCTAACACTCTCACATTGGACACATTGTAATCACATGTACATCTACCATCAGTCTAACACTCTCACATTGGACACATTGTAATCAACATGTATATCTACCATCAGTCTAACACTCTCACATTGGAAACATTGTAATCAACATGTATATCTACCATCAGTCTAACACTCTCACATTGGACACATTGTAATCAACATGTATATCTACCATCAGTCTAACACTCTCACATTGGACACATTGTAATCACATGTACATCTACCATCAGTCTAACACTTTCACATTGGAAACATTAACACTCTCACATTGGAAACATTGTAATCAACATGTATATTACCATCAGTCTAACACTCTCACATTGGACACATTTTAATCAACATGTACATCTACCATCAGTCTAACACTTCACATTGGAAACATAACACTCTCACATTGGAAACATGTTAATCACATGTACATCTACCATCAGTCTAACACTTTCACATTGGAAACATTAACACTCTCACATTGGAAACATGTTAATCACATGTACATCTACCATCAGTCTAACACTCTCACATTGGAAACATTGTAATCACATGTACATCTACCATCAGTCTAACACTCTCACATTGGAAACATTGTAATCAACATGTACATCTACCATCAGTCTAACACTCTCACAATGGAAACATGTTAATCAACATGTATATTTACCACCAGTCTAACACTCTCACATTGGAAACATTGTAATCAACATGTATATCTACCATCAGTCTAACGCTCTCACATTGGAAACATTTTAATCACATGTACATCTACCATCAGTCTAAGTCTCACATTGGATACATTTTAATCACATGCACATCTACCATCAGTCTAACACTCTCACATTGGACATACTGTAATCAACATGTTCATCTACCATCAGTCTAACACTCTCACATTGGACACATTGTAATCAACATGTATATCTACCATCAGTCTAACACTCTCACATTGGAAACATTGTAATCAACATGTATATCTACCATCAGTCTAACACTCTCACATTGGACACATTGTAATCAACATGTATATCTACCATTAGTCTAACACTCTCACATTGGACACATTGTAAACAACATGTACAAATACCATCAGTCTAACACTCTCACATTGGACACATTGTAATCAACATGTTATCTACCATCAGTCTAACACTCTCACATTGGACACATTGTAATCAACATGTATATCTACCATCAGTCTAACACTCTCACATTGGAACATTTAATCAACATGTACATCTACCATCAGTCTAACACTCTCACATTGGAAACATTAACACTATCACATTGCAAACATTTTAATCACATGTACATCTACCATTAGTCTAACACTCTCACATTGGAAACATTGTAATCAACATGTATATCTACCATCAGTCTAACACTCTCACTTTGGAAACATGTTAATCACATGTACATCTACCATCAGTCTAACACTTTCACATTGGAAACATTAACACTCTCACATTGGAAACATGTTAATCACATGTACATCTACCATCAGTCTAACACTTTCACATTGGAAACATTAACACTCTCACATTGGAAACATTGTAATCACATGTACATCTACCATCAGTCTAACACTCTCACATTGGAAACATTGTAATCACATGTACATCTACCATCAGTCTAACACTCTCACATTGGACACTTTGTAATCACATGTACATCTACCATCAGTCTAACACTCTCACATTGGACACGTTGTAATCAACATGTATATCTACCATCAGTCTAACACTCTCACATTGGAAACATTGTAATCAACATGTATATCTACCATCAGTCTAACACTCTCACATTGGACACATTGTAATCAACATGTATATCTACCATCAGTCTAACACTCTCACATTGGACACATTGTAATCAACATGTATATCTACCATCAGTCTAACATTCTCACATTGGAACCATTTTAATCACATGTATATCTACTATCAGTCTAACATTCTCACATTGGAACCATTTTAATCACATGTATATCTACCATCAGTCTAACACTCTCACATTGGACACATTGTAATCACATGTACAGCTACCATCAGTCTAACACTCTCACATTGGAAGCATTGTAATCAACATATATATCTACCATCAGTCTAACACTCTCACATTGGAAACATTGTAATCAACATGTACATCTACCATCAGTCTAACACTCTCACATTGGAACCATTTTAATCACATGTACATATACCACCAGTCTAACACTCTACTTCACATTGGAAACATTGTAATCAACATGTACATCTACCATCAGTCTAACACTCTCACATTGGAAACATTGTAATCACATGTGCATCTACCATCAGTCTAACACTCTCACATTGGAAACATTGTAATCACATGTGTATCTACCATCAGTCTAACACTCTCACATTGGAAACATTTGTAATCACATGTGCATCTACCATCAGTCTAACACTCTCACATTGGAAACATTCTAATCAACATGTATATCTACCATCAGTCTAACACTCTCACACTGGAAACATTGTAATCAACATGTACATCTACCATCAGTCTAACACTCTCACATTGGACACATTTTAATCAACATGTACATCTACCATCAGTCTAACACTCTCACATTGGAAACATTTTAATCAACATGTATATCTACCATCAGTCTAACACTCTCACATTGGAAACATTGTAATCAACATGTACATCTACCATCAGTCTAATACTCTCACATTGGAAACATTGTAATCAACATGTACATCTACCATCAGTCTAACACTCTCACATTGGAAACATTGTAATCAACATGTACATCTACCATTAGTCTAACACTCTCATACTGGAAACATTTTAATCACATGTACATCTACCACCAGTCTAACACTCTCACACTGGAAACATTGTAATCAACATGTACATCTATCATCAGTCTAACACTTTCACATTGGAAACATTAACACTCTCACATTGGAAACATTGTAATCAACATGTACATCTACCATCAGTCTAACACTCTCACACTGGAAACATTGTAATCAACATGTACATCTACCATCAGTCTAACACTCTCACATTGGAAACATTGTAATCACATGTACATCTACCATCAGTCTAACACTCTCACATTGGAAACATTGTAATCACATGTACATCTACCATCAGTCTAACACTCTCACATTGGAAACATTGTAATCAACATGTACATCTACCATCAGTCTAACACTCTCACATTGGAAACATTGTAATCAACATGTACATCTACCATCAGTCTAACACTCTCACATTGGAAACATTTTAATCACATGTATATCTACCATCAGTCTAACACTCTCACATTGGAAACATTTTAATCACATGTATATCTACCATCAGTCTAACACTCTCACATTGGAAACATTTTAATCAACATGTATATCTACCATCAGTCTAACACTCTCACATTGGAAACATTGTAATCAACATGTACATCTACCATCAGTCTAACACTCTCACATTGGAAACATTGTAATCAACATGTACATCTACCATCAGTCTAACACTCTCACATTGGAAACATTGTAATCAACATGTACATCTACCATCAGTCTAACACTCTCACATTGGAAACATTGTAATCAACATGTACATCTACCATCAGTCTAACACTCTCACATTGGAAACATTGTAATCAACATGTACATCTACCATCAGTCTAACACTCTCACATTGGAAACATTACATTGTAATCAACATGTACATCTACCATCAGTCTAACACTCTCACACTGGAAACATTGTAATCAACATGTACATCTACCATCAGTCTAACACTCTCACATTGGAAACATTGTAATCACATGTACATCTACCATCAGTCTAACACTCTCATATGGAAACATTTTAATCACATGTACATCTACCATCAGTCTAACACTCTCACACTGGAAACATTGTAATCAACATGTACATCTATCATCAGTCTAACACTTTCACATTGGAAACATTAACACTCTCACATTGGAAACATTGTAATCAACATGTACATCTACCACAGTCTAACACTCTCACACTGGAAACATTGTAATCAACATGTACATCTACCATCAGTCTAACACTCTCACATTGGAAACATTGTAATCACATGTACATCTACCATCAGTCTAACACTCTCACATTGGAAACATTGTAATCACATGTACATCTACCATCAGTCTAACACTCTCACACTGGAAACATTGTAATCAACATGTACATCTACCATCAGTCTAACACTCTCACATTGGAAACATTGTAATCACATGTACATCTACCATCAGTCTAACACTCTCACATTGGAAACATTGTAATCAACATGTACATCGACCATCAGTCTAACACTCTCACATTGGAAACATTGTAATCAACATGTACATCTACCATCAGTCTAACACTCTCACATTGGAAGCATTGTAATCACATGTACATCTACCATCAGTCTAACACTCTCACATTGGACACATTGTAATCAACATGTATATCTACCATCAGTCTAACACTCTCACATTGGACACATTGTAATCAACATGTACATCTACCATCAGTCTAACACTCTCACATTGGAAGCATTGTAATCAACATGTACATCGACCATCAGTCTAACACTCTCACATTGGACACATTGTAATCAACATGTATATCTACCATCAGTCTAACACTCTCACATTGGAAACATTGTAATCAACATGTACATCTACCATCAGTCTAACACTCTTCATATATGTATGACCTTTATTTTTGTCATTGCATGCAATTGTATTTATATTATTATGGTGATGAGCTATGTAATGCTTAAGCCTAATAAACCTTCTGTTCTGCTATGTTCTGATAACACGATATCCTGTCGTAGACATAATGCTCTACTGGAATTCGTGCTAGTGTAGTCGTAGTGCCTTCGATTCAGTTTGGAAAGGTCCAGAGGTCGAGCCCAGCTGTAGCTCTTACGATTATTCCTTTTGGCAATACATTTAAATTCCACGTTGCCTCTTCTCTCTCCCTCGTGGCGATGGATTCCATCAAGAATGATGTCTCGAGAGTGATTAATATAAGTTGTAAGAACTTGTATGTTGCAATCGAGCTAAAATAAATTTGTATAAATAAACATATCTGCTGCGAAGTAATAAGGATGTTGCGGAAGGTGCTTTCTCTATCGGCAGGAGAATCATCGTAAAAGTGGATGCATACAAGGGGGTATCGTCCGCCGGATACAGATTATGCTTCTTAATCATAATCTCGCGTTTGTTTTCGTATACTATATATTTTATTTTAAGCTGCCACTGTCTAGGCCTCTGTGCTGCTGGTTGTATATACGTAAACAGGCGGACGTGCATTCGAGGTATTTTTATTTTTTGTAAAAAAATGCATTTTCACGACAGACAGTGTATAGTTTTTGGGTTTTATGAGAAATTATGTGACTTGAGAAGACTTCAGACTAGTTGATGTGTAGAAAATATGTGTATATAAGAAGTCAGGCCATTGCAACTACTCTATCTAGTTATGCCACGATCTTCAATGTCCCATAACGCACCTCTATATCACCATCGCTCTACTCTATCTAGTTATGCCGCCTTCTTCAATGTCCCATAACGCACCTCTCTATCCACATCGCTCTACTCTATCTAGTTATGCCGCCTTCTGCAATGTCCCATAACGCACCTCTCTATCCCCATCGCTATACTCTATCTAGTTATGCCGCGTTCTTCAATGTCCCATAACGCACCTCTCTATCCACATCGCACTCCTCTATCTAGTTATGTCACGTTCTTCAATGTCCCATAACGCACGACTATATCCCCGTCGCTCTACTCTATCTAGTTATGCCACGTTCTTCAATGTCCCATAACGCACGACTCTATCCACATCGCTCTACTCTATCTAGTTATGCCGCGTTCTTCAATGTCCCATAACGCACCTCTCTATCCCCATCGCTCTACTCTATCTAGTTATGCCGCGTTCTTCAATGTCCCATAACGCACCTCTCTATCCCCATCGCTCTACTCTATCTAGTTATGCCGCGTTCTTCAATGTCCCATAACGTACCTATATATCCCCATCGCCCTACTCTATCTAATTATGCCGCGTTCTTCAATGTCCCATAACGCACCTGTCTATCCCCATCGCTCTACTCTATCTAGTTATGCCGCGTTCTTCAATGTCCCATAACGCACCTGTCTATCCCCATCGCTCTACTCTATCTAGTTATGACGCGTTCTTCAATGTCCCATAGCGCACCTCTATATCACCTCACACATATATATATATAATATTACTTACTATCGTGAATGGCCATGAACCGTAGTGTAGTGTTTAACACACTGGACTGGGAATCCAGGAACGATCCCCCGTCTGACCCTAATAATATTAACAGTGTTTCATATTTTTATGTAACCGATGTCTCATGTATCGGTGATATACACAGGCTGATATACACAAGGATTGTAAGAAAGCACATTTCATATGGGACTTTAAACCGAGGTCCCGTGTTAGTGGTTTACACCGTGCACGTAAAAGAACCAGAGGAGACTCTGGAATGGGTTTCTGTCTGTATCATTGCGCTATCCTCCAACATCTAAAATAACTAATCTCATTAGGAGGCGTCGTTCATATGGGCAACCGGTAGCGACGATAAATAACCCACGCACACCACGCCACGCGTTCAGGCACGCACGCACGCACGCACGCACGCACGCACGCACGCAGCACACACCTTACTACGAGGTTCGCGTTTCCCTGCGATATAACATGATTAGCCACTCACATTAAGCAGATAAAGTTTGCCAATCGTGGAAATGGCGTCGATTCAATTCGCCTGACAATACGCCAGACTATATTAATGTTCGTATGTTATAGAAGACGAAGATGAAAATGTCCACGAGTGTCGCTGATGGTACTGGTAGCAAGTTTATTTGTCATATGTGATCATCTCGGCTCTGTCACTTAGATGAATCGTGGAACGATTTTCCCCACGGATTCTCTTGGTTGCTTTAAAGCGACACTACGTCAGTGAAAGCGCAAATTTCTACAGAATGTATTTTCAAATGATATGGTATAATAGTTTCACAAGTATTTGCCTCAAAAGGAGTATTTCAACTAATAAACAAACGTCGTATACGCGGTTTGTTGACATAACAAAATAATGTAAATTGGGTCGATATTAATGCGTAATACAACTCGTGTATCCTGGATAACACGAATTATGATATATATTTACCATTCTATCTCACATTTGGGCCTATGCATATTTATTTGTAGACTAATCTTAGTTAAAGTATCCATAAACCACATTATTTCGCGTTTAGTATTGACTCCGATGACAAACACACGTCAATTCAGGAGCATGGATGACCATTATATGAAATCCTACCTTCAATTTTGAAAGTTTGTAGACCACAAAAACACTGTTTATTTACTAAATGTTAGTGTTCCAATGTATTCGGAAGAATTTGCAGTAGCAATTCATTAATACGTGAACATATGCATTTTATTTGCTTTGTGTGATGTAATGTCGCTTTAAGAACAATAATTATTAGTCCATGTGTATTTTTGCATGCAATGGGTGGGGTAAATTGATGATTGGCAAAGTATATATTGTATTAATAACACTCCTTATTTAGACTTACACTTTGGCAATAGATGGGATGGTTAATATGAATGTGTGTGTGTTTTACATTTAGTTATCGTCGCTACCGGTTGCCAATATATTTCTTTTACTGACCATTCATTGGAACGCATAAATTATATGACTTAATTTAGTTTGTTGTAGGGGGAACGAATCCACGACATACGTTATGTCAAAGTCGGTTTTGTCGAATTATCCGGTTATCTCGAAGCATTTTGTTCGGTCCGACGGAATTCGATATTACGGGTGAATACTGTAGAGCGTGTTAACCACTGACCCACTGACCCACTGATCCACTGATCCACTGATCCACTAGACTACTGATCCACTGACCCACTGATCCACTGACCCACTGACCCATTGACCCATTGACCCACTGATCCACTGATCCACTGACCCACTGACCCACTAATCAACTGACCCACTGATCCACTAGACTACTGACCCACTGATCCACTGACCCACTGATCCACTGACCCACTGATCCACTGACCAACTGACCCACTGACCCACTAACCCACTGATCCACTGACCCACTGATCCACTGACCCACTGACCCACTGATCCACTGATCCACTAGACTACTGACCCACTGATCCACTAGACTACTGATCCACTAGACTACTGATCCACTGACCCACTGATCCACTGACCCACTGATCCACTGACCCACTGATCCACTGACCCACTGATCCACTGATCCACTGACCCACTGACCCACTAATCAACTGACCCACTGACCCACTGATCCACTAGACTACTGACCCACTGATCCACTGACCCACTGATCCACTGACCCACTGATCCACTGACCAACTGACCCACTGACCCACTAACCCACTGATCCACTGACCCACTGATCCACTGACCCACTGACCCACTGATCCACTGATCCACTAGACTACTGACCCACTGATCCACTAGACTACTGATCCACTAGACTACTGATCCACTGACCCACTGATCCACTGACCCACTGATCCACTGACCCACTGATCCACTGACCCACTGATCCACTAGACTACTGATCCGCTACATATCCATTGTTTTATGGGGGAGGGGGCGTGGAATATGATCCGCTACAAATCCATTGTTTTATGGGGGGGGGGGTGGTCGTGGGATAGCAGATATGATTCTATACAAACTAATAGTATGTGAAATGATTTATTAAACGGGTTCATATGTGCACAGAGTACCGTAGCCAGAGACAAATTTCAACCGAGGCAGGGTCCGGGAACATGTTGGGGTTAGATTTCCTGCGTTTTCTGATTTTACGAATATAGACGTATAATTATGTACTGACCTTTCAGCTCTTTAGCAGTCAACATTTTATACAGCAAAGATATTGCATTTTATTTATTTAAATTTTTATATATATATTTTTGCTTTGGAACCGAGACTGCTGCCTCGATGTGCCTCAGTTTGTCTTCAGGCTTGGCACAATACATGATAAGTATACATAGAATCTTATATGACTGAGTTGTGATTTTATGCCATATTTGATGAAACGAGTTTTGGAATTTGGCTATTAATGAGCCTTAGTAGAAACATTCCAACACGAGTTTCATCACGACTGTAAGATCCTTTTTATCAAATAAAATTACAATATTGGGTTTTAATAATATTTTGCACAAAATAACGCTGCTACTTTCATTTTGGCACCAACTGTAGGCGCAAATTGCAATGACGTCATTAAATTGTCATGACGACACTACGCAAAGCAGCGTTATATTTATGTTTGAAACAGCGTTCTAATTGCGTCCAGGACTTATTTTAAACCATCGTTTGTCTTCCCATTAACATTATGAACCAATTCAAATGGAAATATGCATACTTTAAAGCAGCATTACATCGTATTAGTGGGGCTGATAGGTAAAATGATGTGCACCTTTGGAGGGAAGCGTACTTTTTTGCATATGGTTGGCCAATGTGATGCAGATGCAGGCAAAACTGACAGGCAGCGCTTTTGACCATATGTCCCTCTTTATTTGAGTGTCCCTTTACATAGCCCCATACCACCATACAAAACAACAACTGAAAGGGATGTAGCATATGACTGAAGCATGGCTATGATGCTTTTACCAAATAAACTGCTTCCTATGTTGTGAAAACGGCGTATGAACATTTCTATGAGTATTGTGATACTTTGTATATATAATTTTGATATGTATTTGAATAATGTGCACTCATTAGGGCTCGAAGCTAAAAACATTAAAATATTGACTGTGTTATCCATTAGTATTGGCATGTACAAATACATGGATCATGAAATTAACTTCCAACTACTAGCATTAGACCTGCAATGCAATACAAATCATAACATAGTATATGTGTGTATAACTATTAAAAACAAATTATGTAAATTTACTGCACTGGAAATAAGTGAATGGGGTACACCTAGTTTCGATATATCGTAGATTTAATCACTTACAACGAAATAAAGGAAATGCAATGTAGCAATGTATTACTAGCTAATATCACATTGTCCTGCACATTTACACAACTGAGTGCAAGGCAGCCTAGCCTTAACACATTTACATCTTGTACATCTACCATTGCATTTACACTGGATCAGTTATCTGCATACTTTGCTCGCTTCTGGTAATGCAGACCACAGGGGAGCCCATTCATTTCCATCATTTTTCCAACCCCAATTGGATGGAAGTGGGAGTTCCTGGTTAACTATCAATGTTTGACCCCACACATGACCCCCTTGGTATGCAGCCATTTTAGTATGTTCAGTGAGTGCTGGATTAGTTGGAGGTATGTTGTCTCTGTCCTTGTGTAAAGAGTTGTAATATTGCTTTGTTAACTTCCACTAAGACAGAAGTGCGCTTGTACATAAGGATTGTAAATCTCTCAATAACAGAGCTACTCCTCTTTTAACTCTGCTGGGCTAAGCGCTGGAAGAATTGTGTAATTTTTGGAATCACTCTCCAGGTCTCCCATGCTGTGTTCTGTCCACTACCTTTAAAGGATGAGCATGTATCACAACCTATAAATGCATGGAAGAATGTCAGTGCGAAGTGGACCCAATGTAGCTGCTATTTGATGTGTTGCTATAAAGCGCATGTGACGCCCATGGTCAAACTGTACCCATATAGAACAGTCCTGCAGGACAGCAGATATTGCTATTGCTAACACAACAACAATTCTCCGTTTGCCACTACTTTAAGCATGCTTGTAGTGTAGCAGCAGTCTGGTATCTGCCTCTTCATGGTTGCATGGTTCTAATCCACAGAAAGTGTATCATTGCTATTAACAACAGCTTCATCATCTACAGTTGTGAAACGCATCCTGCCATCACGAGGTAGGCGTGCCATTGACAGCGCATTAGCAAGGTAATGGAAAAGATATGTTGATATGGTGTGTGCCTTTAAACTTTCAACTCTGTATATATCCCATACTACATCACATCTGTCACAAGTGTTCATTCTTCTGAGAATGTTTGGAACAGACACATTGTGAGCATAATCATTGAAGGTGTTTGGTCTCTCTTTGCCTGACTTCGGTTCCAAATCTAAGGCAGCTCCATCGTTAATTTTAACTTGAACATTACCGGGTGATATCAATTGGGTATCTACCATAGGTTCCAGCTGTGTAAGAATATCAGATATACCTTCTGCTCCTCTCATTACCGCATTCTCTGCCAATGAATCGGGCCATGTATGGTTTTCGTGACTGAAAAATGTATACATATCACCCTCTCGATTCTGGCAAGATACGTACATACTGTGACAAACATCCAGGCAACTATTCCTCTCAAGGTCTCAATATACAGAGGGTGATCGTTGGGCTTTCAGAAGCATCATCAGTAGTCTCACAAGCTCGATCACTGTCTGTCAGTAAGCAAACTGTGGCTGTGCTTTTGACTGTCCAGTCATTCATTTCCAATGGGCTATACTTATTATTCTGGTATTGGTCATAAGCTTGTCGTTGTTAAATACAAAGAGCAGCAAGGGAGACTTGATGAACCCATTTGCCACTTGCTGTACCTTTCTCTAGGCCAATGTCTCTGCCGTCTGTTGTGACCCCAGCAGTGGCCATAATATATGTCCAACCACTTCCCTCTAACCATTTTCCAATTGCAACAAGGAAGGTCGTCTCAATATGAAGGCCCCTGTGCGGTTTCTTTAAAAAGAGAGGTAATAGTTGAACTATGGCAGACGGGCGATGTTCATCAGTTTGTTTGTCTGCATGAAATCCCGACAAGATATAATTATAGTCAGTTTGGTCGAGCTTTTCCATATGTACCAACTCAGATATTCTATCTCTTCATCCTATCTCTTTAGAACCTGTCTCCAGATGTGCAAAATGTACATTAACACTTAGCACACCAGGGTGTTGTGGAGTGTAATTGGATAAGTGGATTGGGGGGATATCAGTGTAATCCGTTTGTAATTGAACTTTCTGCAAACGCTACTTAGGCACGCCCCCCATAGTTACAGGTGCTCGCTGTAACCACGCGAGACAAGCTATCTAACAAAATGGCGTCTAACGCAGACCTGCATCGAGTTGATCTAGATAAAATTCCGTCGAATTTCTCGGTTTTATTTCACCCAGATAAGAATATCTCGTCGAAAGCAAGACAGCAAGGGTTTATGTTCTTCAGTGAAGGTTATTTCTCTAAAGTACAGATATATTTTAATGGATGAGGGCGTGTTAAGTGTTCGTTGAAAATGCGTTCACAGTCAACGGAAGAGTGAACAACCACATCGTGTCAACTTTGAGAAAAACTGCATTTTCCCGTCTTGATGGACTATGCCTCCTAGAAGACTCGAACATTAGGCCCACAAACTGAACACCAGTACGTTCACTGGGCTAATATGGGAATCCCACAGCTCTGCACATGCATGGGTACTATTACTACTATATGGTCCCTATTCCACCATCCACGACAATATGTATGGACCACATGTATAATTGTAATCACCATTATACTCACATATCGCTTGTGAACAGTAGATCTGTAAATGCAGAATATATTTTTTGAAAATATTTTTATTATGTATAAATAAATTAATTTCAACTTACTTTTGTACTAATATATCTGTTTGCATTAATTGTGGATGTATTCAGTTGGTCGTTTGGTCGTCCACACAACTTGACCCACCTTAGAGACATTTTTCAAGATTTGTCTTAGGTTTTGGAAATGGCACGAATTTAACGTCACCTATCAATCGATCTGGATATCTATTATCACTGTCACACAGCCCGTAACTACATCTTTTCACCATTGTCAATGACAGACATTAATTAATTTTCCAAAAATAATTTCAGATCACGATCACTCGTTATCAGATTTGATTAAAATTTTACTAAAAAACTCGTTTGTCTGACGAATTTAACGTCACCTATCAATCGATCTGGATATCTAGTATCACTGTCACACAGCCCGTAACTACATCTTTTCACCATTGTCAATGACAGACAGCATTAATTAATTGCAATTAATTTGTAATTAATTTTCCAAAAATAATTTCAGATCACGATCACTCGTTTTCAGATTTGATTAAAATTTTACTAAATAACTCGTTTGTCTGACAGAAAGATAAAACAATGACTCGGTGTAGTAATTAATACTATAATTATGTGCACACATTTTATAATTGACCAATTAGCACAATCAGTGCTAAATTCCGATGTGCAATACTTTGATCTTGATCAGATCTGTATCGGGACATTATAAGTCGGCGGTCTCTGTGATGGTGATGGTAGTCGGTAAGTTGTTGATTTCTCCCAATAAACAGTGTGACATGCTTAAATTTGATTGCTGTGTTTGCTAGGAAAGAATGACAGTATGGGGTCAGTCGGTGTTTTTATAAATGCATTGTTTTTAAAGCAGCTGTCTGGCATGTTGTGGTTTATATACACACTTTTAGATTTGTCCAAGGATTTTGAAATGGGTTGAATTTAACGTCGATCACCAGGATATCGACTAATTTAATACTATAACTAACCCACACACCAAAGCTACACATTTTCAACATCATTAAAACAATTTTAAACCCGTATTTTCGCCTTTTCAAATGTGTCTACTCGTTACTAGTTTGTCTAATATGCATTGTTTGTCTAACAATATGGCGGCGATAAACCGTTGCCGGGGGTGTGTGCGAATGGTCCGATGCGATTGGCTAACGCCAGCTGTCAATCAAAATCGGCAGAAAGGTCAATTCAGCAAGTCTTCTCTGATGTGGAACAGTAGCACTTTCCTCTAGGATAACTCCCTTAGATATTGCATCACCTCCGGCTAACTTTCCAATTGGTGTCCTGTCCTGAATAGTATTGGCCATGTGTTGAACATTGCTATCAAATGTGAATGTAGAAGCTATATGCAAGTCACACTCCAAAGCATTACTATCACAGAAGAAACACACCTTTGAATCCTCTTTCTCTCTATCTGTACTTATCCTAAGTTTCTTCTTGACAGGCGTTAATATAATGCTAGAGGGTTCTGCCTTGGCATTTCTCTCTTTAGCTATTGTAATATCTCTGTTACTATATGAAGCTTTGCAATTAGTATGCCATTTCGCGTTGTTCTCTATCAAAGTCTCAGCAATCCCAGATGAATCATCTCTCTGTGTAGGAGGTTCTGCTTTGGCATTTCTCTCTTTAACTCTTGTAATACCTCTGTTACTATATGAAGCTTTGCAATTAGTATGCCATTTCGCGTTGTTCTTTATCAAAGTCTCAGCAATCCCAGATCCATCATTAACACATTCTGTGAACTCTCTGTCAAAGGGCAATGCACACAGTTTATGAAGAATTTGAATGTTATTAGCTAGGGAAATATATCCTGCCTGTATTCTCCGTTTGTTCCTCTGTAAATGGCTGGATTTTAAACCTAATGGTTTATTTTAACATTTAATGGAATAACCATAGTCACAATCTAGCCTGATACAAAATAGAAAATCACCATAAGTGAACAAAATTTATAGAAAATGGAATATTCATTATATAAGCACAACAAAACAACAAACAATGACCCAATTATGGCCCAATCGGGCTTCAAATTGGCTGAAATTGGTGTTCTGCCTACTCAAGAACACTAATCAAGTTGACATCTGCTGAAAGATTAAAATAGCAAAGCATATGTTCCTATGTGATAAAAGGAAAAACAAATATCGACAATTTCTAATTTTTATTTCTGAGTATTGGAGACCCTTAAAGACACGCCGAAATATTAATGGGCGAGTGTCAGAAACTACTGCATGTCAGACTTTTCATAAACTACATCACTTTGGCTAGCTTTGTGCAAAAAATCAGACTTCCCTCCAAAAGTTAACATATTGTCCATTTAGTTGCACCTATCAGCTTCACTATGAAATAAAAGATATTTGAAAAATTCAATTTTACGTATGGGTAGCAATGCTGCTACACATTCTAACATTATACTTTGTATGCTTATGTTCATTTGTTAAACAGTATTTTTGTTCGATAAAACAAACTCGAAACCGAAAGAGGACTTTCCGAGTCGGTCGGTCACGTACTTGTTTACAACCGGAACGCATCGTCCGTACTTGTTTACATCCGAAATGCATCGTCCCCATTTGTCCCACGTTGTTTGTTTAATTAAATTACTTGATATGTTGATTCATACCTCTGTTAGCTAAGTCTTTTAGGGACATGTCTACATCCACGCGAGGGGAATTATTGGAATTTTATCGTTTCTGAGGGACTATTTCGATTTTTGTAACACATTAGTATTTATTTTTACCCAAAACATCCTTTATTACGATGTAATGTTGCTTTAATGTTTAATATACAAATTATAAGGATTATTGTCTCAACCAATCATGATCCTTCCAGGTGTTATTACACGTGTGTACATATAAGAAATTATGAGATGGTGTTATTACACTGAATAGAAGCAAATTATGTGATAAAATGATTTATTAACAGTATCATGTGTGTATTGACGTTGTTTAGCAAAACGTAATATAAACGTTGTACTCATAAACATGGAAATGGTAGGGTTTTTCCGTGGTCGAGTGGTTACGGTTGTATCGTATTCGAATCCCATTGCGGGTGTCGAGTTCTTTCAACTGGCGAAGCTATTCGGCTGGATTGTGGAAGGTCGGTGGTTTTACCCCGGTTACACTGGGTTTACCTCCACCAATATGTAGCTGGAGAGTGACCTCTGTCGATGGTGGTTTTTTTAAACCAAAAAAACAACAAAAAAACTACTTAAGTAAAAACTATATTTGTACATACAGGAACGTAGCTACTATAAGGCCCTGAAGGCCTGGGCCTGCAGATTGTCCTAGAAACTAAACAGACCCCCCACCAAATTGCACAGCATATGTTAGGGGCGAAGAGTTGGGGTGTCAACTTGGATGGAGGTCACATAAATTCTGCAAAATATAAAAAGTCAAATTCGTATCTCTGACATTATCAAAATTTGAATATCCAAGACGTAAATGTAATTGCGCCAGGGTGCATCGATTACGTCCTAGGATTCCAAAATGATCTGGGGTGCCCAATTTATATGTTGAATCATTCAAAATCGGTAGTTACGCTCCTGACATACACAACGTGATAAATGTTTTTCAAACAAAACTAAATCAGATTGCACGTGGATGTGTGTTTATTTAATATATTAAAACATAAATCAATTTAGAATAAGAAAATAATTACGCGGAACAAATATATCCAAGCATATATAGGTAGTTAAGTATTGTATGAAAAGCCAAAAACATGCAGCAAAGTATTATGTAGAAACTGCTATACATCGGTGCCTCAGTTCAAGACCGAGTGGCTAACGAAGCCGATTCTAAATCACATGCCCATCGCCGTAGTTGGTTCAAATCCCACTGAATATATCCAACTGGCTTGAGGAAAGTCGGAGGTTCTACGCAGGTACAACCCGTGAATGTTGGAGAGGAGTCCGGTGTTTGCTTTCCACATATACTCACATGAAAAAGTTAATGTGCACTTGGTTAGAAGGAAAATTATATACTTATATTCACACGTAAAACAGTGTTCTGATAATTATCAAAATTTCAATTAAAAGTAAAACATCGTGTAGCCAATACATTTTTGCACATTTTGATACTTCGCCGGCGATATAGCCCAAACTAGTGCTGATGGCGGCGTAAAACCCGAACTATAATAACATTTTGATACTAAATTTGCCTATTTATTGCTTCTATATATAAGTATAAAATTTCCTCTCTAACCAAGTGCACACTTTCTTTTTCGTGTGAGTATATACTAGCTGGCGGTAGCTTAGGATATAAATTCACAAATTCAATTGAGACGCGAATGTACACAGCTGATTCCATCAAAATGTATCCCATTCGAACATTAAATGAATATTTAATGCGTGACTGGTACAAATCCGGGTCAAGTCAGTCTTTTGGTCCCTCACTTTCAGTACCTTCGTATGTGTTTTACGTTTATTTATCGTCGCTACCGGTTGCCCATATGAGCGATGCCTCAGTTAGAGATTAGTTTTTTAGATTTTTGGAGGATAGTGCAATGATACAGACAGAGACCCATTCCAGAGTCTCCTCTGGTTCGTTTACGTGCAATGTGTAAAGCACCCACACGAGATATCGCTTTAAAGTTCCATCTGTAAGACTTTTAATTGTATTAGGGTCAGACGGGGGATCGAATCAGCGATCGATGGATTTCCAGTCCAGCGTGTTACCACTGGACTACATATTCGTCTGTAACCATCAGTACCAAGTTGGGAAGATCTAATATATACAAATCGAAACACGCACATTGTTAGAAATATCTCTCAACACAACAACAGGTATTTAACGTTTCATTATGTGTAACAATACGTAAAGTTCATGTTTTGTCAGGTGAAAACTAGTTCAACACTTTCATATATAATATAGGGCGGTTGTACTTACAGTCTACAGCCGTTATGTCGAATTCCGAAATAACCGAAGTTTGACAACGAAATTCGTTATAAACATAGCCAGTTATATGTAATATTACAGTCTAAAATGGGACTTCGAGATAACCGGATAATTCGACATAACCGACTTTGACATAGCGGATGTAGACTGTATATTGTAATCACGTTCAACACATTCACATAGAAAGGAAGTTGTATTTATACTGTAGTAACCCCAACAGTATTATGAATACCAAAATATATATTGCTTATCACATCTTATAGACACATTTCTTAGAAAAATTTAGAATAATTCTTAGAAATTTTAAATTCATTTTATTTATTATTTAAGTTTATTTAACCGGTACAGGTTGTAAATTGAGCGACGGGCAATTTACCTAACAACACCTTTCCTGTGCAGGCTTCAGCGGTTAACCAGTACATGTACTTGGTGCACCAACCTACGTAAGAAACTGCCACCTTTTTCATATAAATGGGACATGGTCTGAGCCGGGCTCGAACCCGTGACCATCAGTGATGATAGGTTACAGTGGTATACAAGTCAGCGACCTTAACCACTCGACCACACGGAGGCGGATACATTATTGTTTGGGTCCCTTCTTACAGTAATGTGGAGACTGGTCACAGCTCCTCTCGGTTAGAACTATGTACTGCTATATTAGGGTCCTGTCACACATTGAACGGGTGGTCACCGCCACCGTGGGTCTGGCTGGGCTCGAACTCAACTTTTCGGCTACATGGCTGACATCGTATTCATTATATTGTTATTGCATTTCCTTCGATGAACGTATGTGCCCTGATTGTAGACATGTTCGTATGAGGGTTCCCGACTAATAACATGCAGTTGACATGCGCACTCGACGTTACGGGCATGCATGCGCATTCGAAGTCTTAGGCAGCGTTCGTCGCGAGAAAAGGCGTGTCTTACAGTTTACGCTGTTCCAAGAATGATCTATTTACCTGTAGCGGCACACGGTAAGTTGCATATCTGGACTAAAAACATTTAAATGCAATGTGCTATATTTTCTTTGTGCCATTGAAAAGAATAATTATTGTAAATCACACGTTAATAGTTTCCATCGGGGTATGAACTACATTACGTGGATGAATTATGCTTCCACACACCTTAGCAACGTCCAATGTATTTCATACCCCGATGGAAACTATTAACCATAGATTCACTCCTTAATTTAATGTACAATATATTATACTATTATATTCACCAGGATGATCTTTTTTTTAATTTCGAGATACTAAATTTAAGGAACACGTGGATGTCGTGATAGCGCAGTTGTAGCTCGTTCGCCTCAGGTGCGAAAGGGCCGGAGTTCGATCCCCGCTGGAGTCGTTACGATTGTGCCCCTAGGTAAGGTATTTAAATTCCACGTTGCCTCTTCTCTCTCAAGGAGTGTGGTCTCGAGAGTGATTAATGTAAGTTGTAAGTTGTAAGAACTTGTTTCACAATCGAGCTAAAATACACGTGTATACACTATTTAAGGAATACCATTTATCATTCAGTTCGTTTGATATTGCCGAATAAAACATGTTTGTGAGTTCTGGCGCGTAGGAATTAGCACCACTGTGCGTAAGTGCGTAAGTGGTTCATTCCGGCGCCCAGAATGGCAATGTTATTCGTGTCTAACATGACCATAATATCTAAAAAGCGCAACAATATACTAATGGAAAAAAGAAACTGTGAAGGTAAAAACATAACGGTCTCTTGCATCAAATTTTATGTCATGTTTCCCGAGTGGCACGTGCACTTCGTGCAAAACGTACTGACTAACTTTCTACAAGATGTTTGACACACGAAGTTTACACACCTGAATGTTTGAAAATTTAAGAACGGTTCATTATTCACTAGGCTCTAAAATATTGTAAAAAACACGTTAATTTCAACCTGAATTGTGCGTACGTCATGCCACGGCTTACAGAAATCCAACGTCTTCGCGCCGTGTGTATGTTTGAAACTGGAATGACCCAAATTGAAGTTGCCAGACATTTTGATGTCCATCGAAACACGATAACCTCTCTATGGAGACGTTTTCAACAGAATGGAAACACGAGGTACTTGCCTCGGACCGGCCGTCCACGCGTGATGTCACGTCAGCAAGACAACCACATTCGACTGACTCATCTCAGAAATCGATTCTGGCTCCGAGGTTATAAAACTTTTTTGAGTTCGATCTCAAACTCAACTCAAGTTCTGTGCTCAACTCCTGTCTCAAACTCAGAAACGTAGGTTATAAAACTTCTGAGTTTGAGTTTGAACTTAGGTTGAGTTTGAGATTGAGAAAAACTCGAGATTAGCTTTGAACAAACTCAATAACCAAACTCAAGTCTCAAAATGGCCGATGTAGTCAGACGACACCAAAGACGGAATCGTGTAATTCGCGCAATTGGGCAAATTAGACGCCCTCGGGTTTTTCGCGACAGGAGCAATCCACTAGAAGACTTGAGAGAGGACGAGGTGTTTCGTAGATATCGGCTTTTACCCGAAACTATTATGTTTATTATGACAGTACAGTCTCAAAACGTTTCGAGTTTAGAGCTGAAATCAAAATAGTTTTATAACCTCGGGGCCTGAGTTTCAGTTTGACCTCTCGGACCATTCCTGAACTTCGTCCAATCAGTTCCAGGACTGTACGGAACCGACTGAGGGAGCGCATTATCCGGCCCAGACGGCCTGTCATACGTCCAGTTTTGCTCCAACGTCACCGACAGGCACGTCTTGCTTGGTGCAGACAGCATATACGGTACAGGAGACAAGATTGGGACGGTGTTCTGTTCACTGACGAGTCGAGATTTCACCTGGATGGCTCAGATGGCAGGGCAATGGTGTACAGACGTCCAGGTGAACGGTAAGCTGACGCGTGCGTAGTTCAACGTCGAGCGTTTGGTGGCGGCAGCGTTATGGTATGGGGAGGTATCACATCTCATGGGCGGACCCAACTAGTCATTATGAATGGCAATCTAACAGGCCTGCGATACAGGGAAGAAATCATTCTGCCTCATGTGCAACCATCATTCAAGGACAAGGAGGTAACGTCACGTTTCAGCAAGATAATGCCCGTCCTCACGTGGCTCGTGTTTTGACGGACTTCTTGAGACAGCACAACATAGCGGTCCTTCCCTGGCCATCTGTTTCTCCAGACCTGTCTCCTATCGAACACGCATGGGATGAAATGGGGCGACGTCTACGTCAGGCCCCGAATTAACCATTGACGTTAGCTGCTTTGGGACAAATGTTGGTTCGGATATGGAACAACATTCCACAAGCATTCTTCACTTGCTTAGTGTCGTCTATGCGTCGTCGTTGACAAGCCTGCATCAACGCAAATGGTGGACACACACAATACGGAGTTCGATCCCCGCTGGAGTCGTTACGATTGTGCCCCTAGGTAAGGTATTTAAATTCCACGTTGCCTCTTCTCTCTCAAGGAGTGTGGTCTCGAGAGTGATTAATGTAAGTTGTAAGTTGTAAGAACTTGTTTCACAATCGAGCTAAAATACACGTGTATACACTATTTAAGGAATACCATTTATCATTCAGTTCGTTTGATATTGCCGAATAAAACATGTTTGTGAGTTCTGGCGCGTAGGAATTAGCACCACTGTGCGTAAGTGCGTAAGTGGTTCATTCCGGCGCCCAGAATGGCAATGTTATTCGTGTCTAACATGACCATAATATCTAAAAAGCGCAACAATATACTAATGGAAAAAAGAAACTGTGAAGGTAAAAACATAACGGTCTCTTGCATCAAATTTTATGTCATGTTTCCCGAGTGGCACGTGCACTTCGTGCAAAACGTACTGACTAACTTTCTACAAGATGTTTGACACACGAAGTTTACACACCTGAATGTTTGAAAATTTAAGAACGGTTCATTATTCACTAGGCTCTAAAATATTGTAAAAAACACGTTAATTTCAACCTGAATTGTGCGTACGTCATGCCACGGCTTACAGAAATCCAACGTCTTCGCGCCGTGTGTATGTTTGAAACTGGAATGACCCAAATTGAAGTTGCCAGACATTTTGATGTCCATCGAAACACGATAACCTCTCTATGGAGACGTTTTCAACAGAATGGAAACACGAGGTACTTGCCTCGGACCGGCCGTCCACGCGTGATGTCACGTCAGCAAGACAACCACATTCGACTGACTCATCTCAGAAATCGATTCTGGCTCCGAGGTTATAAAACGTTTTTGAGTTCGATCTCAAACTCAACTCAAGTTCTGTGCTCAACTCCTGTCTCAAACTCAGAAACGTAGGTTATAAAACTTCTGAGTTTGAGTTTGAACTTAGGTTGAGTTTGAGATTGAGAAAAACTCGAGATTAGCTTTGAACAAACTCAATAACCAACCTCAAGTCTCAAAATGGCCGATGTAGTCAGACGACACCAACGACGGAATCGTGTAATTCGCGCAATTGGGCAAATTAGACACCCTAGGGTTTTTCGCGACAGGAGCAATCCACTAGAAGACTTGAGAGAGGACGAGGTGTTTCGTAGATATCGGCTTTTACCCGAAACTATTATGTTTATTATGACAGTACAGTCTCAAAACGTTTCGAGTTTAGAGCTGAAATCAAAATAGTTTTATAACCTCGGGGCCTGAGTTTCAGTTTGACCTCTCGGACCATTCCTGAACTTCGTCCAATCAGTTCCAGGACTGTACGGAACCGACTGAGGGAGCGCATTATCCGGCCCAGACGGCCTGTCATACGTCCAGTTTTGCTCCAACGTCACCGACAGGCACGTCTTGCTTGGTGCAGACAGCATATACGGTACAGGAGACAAGATTGGGACGGTGTTCTGTTCACTGACGAGTCGAGATTTCACCTGGATGGCTCAGATGGCAGGGCAATGGTGTACAGACGTCCAGGTGAACGGTAAGCTGACGCGTGCGTAGTTCAACGTCGAGCGTTTGGTGGCGGCAGCGTTATGGTATGGGGAGGTATCACATCTCATGGGCGGACCCAACTAGTCATTATGAATGGCAATCTAACAGGCCTGCGATACAGGGAAGAAATCATTCTGCCTCATGTGCAACCATCATTCAAGGACAAGGAGGTAACGTCACGTTTCAGCAAGATAATGCCCGTCCTCACGTGGCTCGTGTTTTGACGGACTTCTTGAGACAGCACAACATAGCGGTCCTTCCCTGGCCATCTGTTTCTCCAGACCTGTCTCCTATCGAACACGCATGGGATGAAATGGGGCGACGTCTACGTCAGACCCCGAATTAACCATTGACGTTAGCTGCTTTGGGACAAATGTTGGTTCGGATATGGAACAACATTCCACAAGCATTCTTCACTTGCTTAGTGTCGTCTATGCGTCGTCGTTGACAAGCCTGCATCAACGCAAATGGTGGACACACACAATACTGAGTTTGTGAACTGTCTTTTTACACCACATCTCTTCAAGGGCGTGCCAAGGTGCCAAGTGTCAAATCATACAGATTTCGAGATTATCATGTCACCAGGTAACAGTGATTAAACAGTATACCAAAACTCACGATCTTATGTTTTGTCATTAGATATCGCCATGTCTGCAGCTGATGCACAGTTTCTTTTTTCCATTACATTGATTGTTTCCAAATATTTTCCAAACGATAACATTCAGATTCGTTATCGTATCATGCAGTATATCGTAAAACCGAGTACGAATATGATATCACAAAGCTACAAAAATGCTAGTAAAATGACATCAGGTGTGACGTCATTGGCTAAATAATGTTTTATAGCAGATTTAAATACTGGTAAATTTCTTGTTTGCGCATACACACAAAATGCCAAGCGATGCTAGAATTGTATTCCCAATTGTTTCCGCTTAACAAATCACAAATAACAAATAATGTGTTATTGACTTTTAGCATGTATTAATATTACCGGTATGGCAATGCAGCATTGCAATACAATGTGTAGTTTATAATCTTCTGAGCAGGACTCTTATTTTAAAGCGACACTACATCTTTGAAAAAGCATTTGCAGAATATTAAAGCGACACTACATCTGTGAAAAGGCAATTACTACAGAATGCAATTTCCTATTATAGGGTATAATGTTTTTCGAAATACTTGCCATATATTCTGAGTATTTCAACTAATAAACAAACTTCGTATACACACAAATGTAAACATGATCAATTATAATACATGTATGTACAACGCGTATATCCTGAATAACAACATATTATTTATTTATTTATTTTATCTATTTATTCACAGTGTGTGCGTTTGTATATTTATTGTTTAGGCTGATCTGATTTTAATTATCTCTATAACATAGACTTCTATAATAAACACACGTTGATTCAGGAGCGTGGCTGGCCGCTATTTGAAATCCTACCTGGGAATCCGAGTGTGTAGACCGTAAAACAGTGTTTATTAATTGAAAGTTAGACTGTTTGTAGTAGCAATGCCATTTATAGTACAGTCTACACCCGTTATGTCGAATTCCGTCGGACCGAACAAACTACTTCGACATAACCGAAGTTTGACTTAACGAAATTCGATATATAACAGAGCAAGTTATATGTAAAACGAAAGTGTCTGAAACGGGACTTTGATCCGACTTCGACTTTGACATAACCGAGTTTGACATAGCGGATGTAGACTATATACAAAAAAGCATTTAAATGCTTTTTTGCGATGTAATTCCTCTTTTTAAAGACATTTCTAAACTGTCGCTGTGCGAACCGTATAATTATGGACACTTTATTACACGTCCACTGTTTCTCCCGAATAATACCGCTCGTCTATCTTCTCGAATTTTCTTTCACAGTCACCAATTAAATGTCCATTCTTCGGTAACTCATCCTTACATAGTCCCCCTACAATGGGCGAGTTATCGCCCTTTGATCGAAACGTTTCCAGAAGAATTGTCTCCTGGTGAGTCATCTTTCTGTTGGCTAGCGGCAAACCGGAAGGCCTTCGGTGGTAAAAACATTTTGATGATTTTGATGAGTCATTGGAAGCTACGTCATATTGTATCACGTGCTGATTTGTTCTATTATTGACGCCGTTTGGAAGAGGGTTCTGAGTCGGATGCAGCACGGAATTGCTCTGGCAACCACCGGTAGCGGCGTCACATTTTATAAGATGGCGATATCCGCAATATAAACCACGCCGTGGCATTGATACGTGCTTACCGGATGTGACGTCAATATTGGTTTGCTCAGTTGGCCGAGATTGCGACGTCCGGAATTGTGAATTACGTTGTTTTCTCCTATATTGACAGATCCAGTTGTAAATGTATCCGATGCAAGGAATTCTTCTGGAATACAAAATGAAATGTAAATAAAGTTGCAGAGAATTTAATCTAATCATATTGTATTGCTCTTTGACATATTTGTACACAAATATAATTGATTTGATCATATTTAATTGCTCTATATACATGTATATAACAATCAACAACAACAACAATAACAACAACAACATTTATTGCATTAAGACATCAGCTGATGCTTATAGCATAATTATACAGATAAAATAAATATACATGTATTGTGAAAAAGTGAAAACATGGTTTATAATGGAGTAGTTTCGGAAAAGTGTGTACCTATGAACTTTGAAAAGGATAATTTGAAAGCAAATAAATGAATGATATATGAGTATTTCTCATGCTAGCTCATTCATATGTATGAAAAATCAAACTTTATGAAAAATGTCGTGTGTAGGTAGTTGTGTAATTTCATTCATGAGCCTCAATGATTAAAGTATTTTTTGCACGAGATTTTAGAGGAAAGTAGTACTATCAGTTAAATACTACCAGTAGTATATAGGTCGTTATATATATAACAATCACAACATTTAGCAAATGGATTGGGCCACAAGTTCTAACAACATTAGTGATTGGCCCTCCCCATTAAATAAATTCAGAACAACAGAACGTAAGTGGCATAGTTAGTGCTGAAAACATGTACATAATGCATTTTACATGTTTTAATATAGCTAGTCTGTGCATTGTCAAAGAAATGTGCTAGTTTGCTCAATCCACTGTCCGGTTTCCCAAGACTTGCACCCCACATAAATTGTGACAATGAAAGCTATGAATATCAAAAAGCAAAAGGGTTGGACACAAGTTCTTGCAACATTAGATATTATCCTCCCCTAATGCTTTAAAGAAAAAGATTTACGAACATTGACGAACAAGCAAGGTAATAAATTAATAATTAAAATTATTGATGCTGAATTTCCCCTTTTTTGTTGTTGCCGTCGTGTCCGATCCAAATTCCCAGCCCCATGCCAGAATCAACGAACAAAGGGCCAGGGATGCATACTACATACAACTAATATTATAAACTATGTCAATAGACGCATCTTTGAGACATTTTGATATAATGATGTATCGCTTTGAAAATTGTCGTATTTTCATCATCTGTTAATGTTTCTTTACCAAATAATAGGGAACACACACGTGCAGTTAATTTCAGTACACGCGCACCGGGTCTACCAGATTACTCCTGTGTACTGCCATTATACATCGTGCTTTTCTTGGTTATACAAATTTTATTTTAGCTCGATTGCGAAACAAGTTATTTCAACTTATATTAATCACTCTCGAGACCTCATTCCTGATGGAATCCATCGCCACGAGAGTAAGAGAAGAGGCAACGTGGAATTTAAATGCCTTGCCTAACCTTTCGCACCTGAAGCGAAGGCGCATCCACTGCGCAGTCACGACTTCCACTTTTCTTGGTTGGATGTTGCACTACCAGTAAGAGGAAAAGCACAAACATAATTATACCAATATCATACATGCACGAGGTGTGTGTGGTGCGTGAGAGCGAGCGAGTACCACGGAGACGGAAATAGGAGCAAGTACCCATAATTATATTGACCCAGTTAGGTGTCAATGAGTATGTGTGAAGTATGACAGCGCATAGTATGTATGCATATCAAAGCTAAAGCAAGTTAGAACTAACACAACTTAAGTATATATACTGAGTTACATTTTTATCTCGGACGAACCTACATTTAATAGTATGCACTTTAAATTAGTCAAATCGAGTGCTCAGTGCACAACTGGTGTAAGACAGATCTAGTGAAAGGCTATATTTTGAGATTATCCTCCAAAATGATTAATATAGTAAACATTTAAAAACTTCAATTAGTAAGCACACTTTAACAATACCTTATAGGGACAATGTATGACAGAGAAGCGTATATGTAATAGGGACAGTGTATGACAGAGAAGCGTATATGTAATAGGGACAGTGTATGACAGAGAAGCGTATATGTAATAGGGACAGTGTATGACAGAGAAGCGTATATGTAATAGGGACAATGTATGACAGAGAAGCGTATATGTAATAGGGACAGTGTATGACAGAGAAGCGTATATGTAATAGGGACAGTGTATGACAGAGAAGCGTATATGTAATAGGGACAGTGTATGACAGAGAAGCGTATATGTAATAGGGACAGTGTATGACAGAGAAGCGTATATGTAATAGGGACAGTGTATGACAGAGAAGCGTATATGTAATAGGGACAGTGTATGACAGAGAAGCGTATATGTAATAGGGACAGTGTATGACAGAGAAGCGTATATGTAATAGGGACAGTGTATGACAGAGAAGCGTATATGTAATAGGGACAGTGTATGACAGAGAAGCGTATATGTAATAGGGACAGTGTATGACAGAGAAGCGTATATGTAATAGGGACAGTGTATGACAGAGAAGCGTATATGTAATAGGGACAGTGTATGACAGAGAAGCGTATATGTAATAGGGACAGTGTATGACAGAGAAGCGTATATGTAATAGGGACAGTGTATGACAGAGAAGCGTATATGTAATAGGGACAGTGTATGACAGAGAAGCGTATATGTAATAGGGACAGTGTATGACAGAGAAGCGTATATGTAATAGGGACAGTGTATGACAGAGAAGCGTATATGTAATAGGGACAGTGTATGACAGAGAAGCGTATATGTAATAGGGACAGTGTATGACAGAGAAGCGTATATGTAATAGGGACAGTGTATGACAGAGAAGCGTATATGTAATAGGGACAGTGTATGACAGAGAAGCGTATATGTAATAGGGACAGTGTATGACAGAGAAGCGTATATGTAATAGGGACAGTGTATGACAGAGAAGCGTATATGTAATAGGGACAGTGTTGACAGAGAAGCGTATAGTAATAGGGACTGTATGACAGAGAAGCGTATATGTAATAGGGACAGTGTATGACAGAGAAGCGTATATGTAATAGGGACAGTGTATGACAGAGAAGCGTATATGTAATAGGGACAATGTATGACAGAGAAGCGTATATGTAATAGGGACAATGTATGACAGAGAAGCGTATATGTAATAGGGACAGTGTATGACAGAGAAGCGTATATGTAATAGGGACAGTGTATGACAGAGAAGCGTATATGTAATAGGGACAATGTATGACAGAGAAGCGTATATGTAATAGGGACAATGTATGACAGAGAAGCGTATATGTAATAGGGACAATGTATGACAGAGAAGCGTATATGTAATAGGGACAATGTATGACAGAGAAGCGTATATGTAATAGGGACAGTGTATGACAGAGAAGCGTATATGTAATAGGGACAGTGTATGACAGAGAAGCGTATATGTAATAGGGACAGTGTATGACAGAGAAGCGTATATGTAATAGGGACAGTGTATGACAGAGAAGCGTATATGTAATAGGGACAGTGTATGACAGAGAAGCGTATATGTAATAGGGACAGTGTATGACAGAGAAGCGTATATGTAATAGGGACAGTGTATGACAGAGAAGCGTATATGTAATAGGGACAATGTATGACAGAGAAGCGTATATGTAATAGGGACAGTGTATGACAGAGAAGCGTATATGTAATAGGGACAATGTATGACAGAGAAGCGTATATGTAATAGGGACAGTGTATGACAGAGAAGCGTATATGTAATAGGGACAGTGTATGACAGAGAAGCGTATATGTAATAGGGACAATGTATGACAGAGAAGCGTATATGTAATAGGGACAGTGTATGACAGAGAAGCGTATATGTAATAGGGACAATGTATGACAGAGAAGCGTATATGTAATAGGGACAATGTATGACAGAGAAGCGTATATGTAATACAAGATTGATAGATATATTATTATATTCAATTGTTTGTAGGCCATACGCTGTATAAGTTTGTGTCGTAATAAACGATCTTTCTTCTTCTTCTTCATTTAACTTAATCAACCAAGCTTAAAGCGACATTACATTAGTGAAAACGCATATTTCTACAGAATGTATTTTCCTATTATATGGTATAATTTTGTTTCCAAATATTTGCCTCAAATACTGAGTATTTCAACTAATAAGCAAACGTCGTATACGCGGTTTGTTGACATAACAAAATAATGTAAATAAGGTCGACATTCATAATTCGTGTATCCTGAATAACACGATTTATGGTACAGATTTACCGTTATATCTCACATGTGTGCCTATGCATATTTATTTGTATACTAGTCTTAGATAATTTATCATTAAACGACAATATCAATACGCCAGACTACATTAATTTTCGTATGTTATAGAAGACGAAGATGAAAATGTCCACGAGTGTCGCTGTTGGTACTGGTGGCAAGTTTATTTGTCATGTGATGTGTGATCATCTCGGCTCTGTCACTTAGATGAATCGAGGAACAATTTCCCCCACGGATTCTCTTGGTTGCTTTAAAGCGACACTACGTCAGTGAAAGCGCAAATTTCTACAGAATGTGTTTTCATATTATATGGTATAATTTCCCCCCAAATATTTGCCTCAAAAACTGAGTATTTCAACTAATAAACAAACGTCGTATACGCGGTTTGTTGACATAACAAAATAATGTAAATTGGGTCGATATTCATGCGCAATACAACTCGTGTATCCTGGATAACACGAATTATGATATATATTTACCGTTCTATCTCACATTTGGGCCTAAACGTCAATTCAGGAGCGTGGATGATCGTTATATGAAATCCTACTTTCAATTTTGAAAGTTTGTAGATCACAAAAACACTGTTTATTGATTCAATGTTATTTTTCGATTGTTTTCGGAATAATTTGTAGTAGCAACGCATTTATACGTGAAAAAATGCATTTTATTTGCTTTTTGCGATGTAATGTCGCTTTAATGGGCGTAACGACTAGCCTAATAAAAATTAACTTCATAAGAAAATAACTACTTGTAGATACACATAGATTGCAAATAAATTAAATAAAAATAAAATTACTATCTAGTCAATATATAGGACATAGAGGATATTTGTGTTTATAACGCCACTCGTGAAAATACAAATGTGTGTATGTATGTATGTTCCTTTAATATCAAACCCCTCGCGTGGACTTAGACATGTTTTCCTGGGCAGGCTTAGCCGACCTAAGCGATTAACCAGTACTAAGTAATGTGTGTGAGGTGCCTTGCTCAATGGCACTACATACGTGGCCTGGCCGAGTATCGAACCCGTGTGATCACTCGATGAAATAAAATCATATTTAACACTAATACACACATCTTCTTTTTCGTTAATGATTTCCACCAATGACCATTGCTCATTGCACTACGTGACACAACCACTTCTCTTAGTGTGAACATCCGTAATAAGAAATAGTTCCTGTATAATGTTCAAGTTAGTTTCAGACAAAACAAAACAAATTCATTAGAATATATTACTTAATAATTAACTGTTCATGATATTGAGAAAATAGCTAAAATACGAAAATTACAACCCTAACCGCGCATGAATACGAAACACAACCGGTGGCAGAGAAAATGCCATATTTCACTGTTTCAAAGAGGTGTAAGATGAAGTTTTCTTTCACGTTCATTGCAAAACATACACGATAACAACACTAATATTTTCACTTGATGTTTCGTAACGTATACCGAATTGTTGTTATACGTTTAACGGTATTTCCATTTATTTAAGTTTATTTAACGTGTGTGTGTTTTACGTTTATTTATCGTCGCTACCGGTTGCCCATTTGAGCGACGCCTCCTGAAGAGATTAGTCAGATTAGATTTGGAGGATAGTGCAATAATACAGACAGAGACCCATTTCAGAGTTTCATCTTGTTCTTTTACGTGCACGATGTACAGCACCGACACGTGACCTCGGTTAGTGTCCATCTGAAAGACTGTTAATTTGATTAGGGTCAGACGTTGGATCGAACCTGCGATCCCTGGATTACCAGTCCAATGTGTTAATTATTTAATGTCGCTACCGGTTTACCATTTGATCGACGGCCAGTTTACCTAACAACACCTTTCCTGGGCAGTCCCTAGCGGTTAACCAGTAGGCGTACATGGTGCATCAACTTCCGTATCAAAATGCCAACGTTTTCATATAAAGAGACACGGTCTGAGCGGGGTTCGAACCCGTGACCATCAGTGAAGATAGGTTAGTGGTATACAAGTCAGTGCCATTAACCACTCGACCACGGAGTCGGTCTAATGGAATTTTACTGACAGACAAGAAATATGCTTGAGTGTTTGGCCTTATTTTGCACTTATTAAAGCGCAATTCGAACCGTTAATTTGGCTTCATTAAAACAGTGAGTTAGGTGTTAATACTGAAATTTACGCCGATTAAACGCGCAATGTAATAATTATAATAATTGGCAATGATCTGGTAGTTTCTAAATGTTGCCCGTATGTCTGTCTGATATAACACGTAATTGTATATATTATGTACTAGATTGTATTCCTCATTTACGTATTATCAATGTTCAAGAAACACCATTCAATATATTAATATATTTGAATTACAGTTAGGCTTTCAAGCCCATGAGGAGATACATACATATCATATACAGTTAATGAACAGTGCAAACATAATGTATACATTATATACAAATTAATGTGAGCTCCCACAAGCATAGCTATGCATATTTTTTTCTATGTGTTCATGTAATATTTATCTGATATGTGTCTTATAATTAAAGTAAAATTGTTCTTTATTTCTAACACGGAGAAGGTCAAAATACGCAACAAAACACAAACATAAAAAATTGAAGTTGTAACATATATTGAAAGTTGTTAATATAACACATCGATGTACATTGTCATTCAATAATGTGTTAATATAACACATCGATGTACATTGCCATTCAATAATGAGTTAATATAACACATCGATGTACATCGCCATTCAATAATGAGTTAATATAACATATCGATGTACATCGCCATTCAATAATGTGTTAATATAACACATCGATGTACATTGCCACTCAATAATGTGTTAATATAACATATCGATGTACATCGCCATTCAATAATGTGTTAATATAACACATCGATGTACATCGCCACTCAATAATGAGTTAATATAACACATCGATGTACATCGCCATTCAATAATGTGTTAATATAACATATCGATGTACATCGCCACTCAATAATGAGTTAATATAACATATCGATGTATATTGCCACTCAATAATGAGCTAATATAACATATCGATGTACATCGCCATTCAATAATGTGTTAATATAACACATCGATGTACATCGCCACTCAATAATGTGTTAATATAACATATCGATGTATATTGCCACTCAATAATGAGCTAATATAGCATATCGATGTACATCGCCACTCAATAATGTGTTAGTATAACATATCGATGTACATTGCCACTCAATAATGAGTTAATATAACATATCGATGTATATTGCCACTCAATAATGAGCTAATATAACATATCGATGTGTATTGCCACTCAATAATGTGTTAATATAACACATCGATGTACATTGCATTGTCATGTCTACTAATGAACAGAACAGAACATCTCTTTTATTTCACTCTATACATGTATAAACATGCAAATATGAGGTTTTCACAATTGACAAAACATACAAACGAGGCTACAATACATTTAGACATACTGAGAAATATACATTTCATCAAAATATATCCGAAAACAATTGGATAAAAATTAACAGTCTTAGCAAAGGAGAACGCTACATTCTAACCTTTTGGATAATATATTTTACGAACTTACATAATTTAATGAATTCTGGCTTATTTTTAGTACACATTAGATTTTCCAGTTTAAACATGTTTGATCTACGGTAATATATAGGCTTCAAAAATCTGTTCCTTTCGTCGTTAAATTGCGGACATTCAAATAAATAATGGAATTCGTCGCCAATTTTATCCTGACAAATGTAACAAAATCTTTGATTTATATGTGTTCTTAGCCAATTTCCAGTTTCTATTGGTAGTCGATGATTTCTAGTTCTAAATTTTATAAAATAGTATAAAAGTTGATTTCCTAACTCCGCTAAGTAGGGTTCGATACCGAATGTCTTTTTAATAACTCTGTAAAACATACTATTACTCGAGTTATCAATTTTAGAATACCATTCATTAAGAAATAGATCTTTTTATTTTTGTTTCACAGCCAGTTTAAGCCAATTAAAATTTGTTTGTATATTGTCAAACCACACATTTACAAGGCCAGTATGTCTTATTAACTATGTACTTATATCTGCTGAAACATTTAATTTGATACAAGCTTGTACGATACACGATTTGTACTCGTTGTCTCCTCATATGCTATAATGATGAATATATATTTGTCATTAATAGAACATGAATAAACTAGATTCACTAGTAAGCAATATATTATAATTGTCTGCAGATATTGATGATGGTATAAGCCGTTTTTCTAACGGAAATTTAGAAGTCATTGAACGTGTACAACTAACATTTTTGAAATACATTTTAAATATGAAAAGATCCTCACCAAATTACATGGTTTATGGGGAAACTGGTAGTATGCCGTTACGAATAGAGATATAATCACGAATAATAGCCTTCTGGACACGTATAATCAACTATAACATAAACAACGTACCAGAAAAACTTTGCACCGTTATGTATAATAGCATATATGTAATGTCAAATAACTACACGAACGAGACACTTAAGAAAAAATCCCCATGGCTTTTTAATGTCAGAAATATATTGTATAAATGCGGTCTAAGCAATATTTGGTATGACCATTACCCTCAAAACACTAAATGGCTTAGATTGACAGTTAAGTAAAATCTGCAGGACCTGTTCATAAATGAGTGGTACTCACAAGTTGACAACTCGAGCAATAGTACCTTCTATAGGATTTTCAAAAAGGAGTTGAAATTTGAAAGTTATTTGTCATCTACTCCTAAGGCAGTTCTAGCGTATATAATTAGATTTAGGACTAGAAATCACCGTCTTCCAATTGAAACAGGAAATTGGGCCAGAATCCCTATTAACCTTAGAACTTGCAATTTTTGTAATGACAAGATTGGAGACGAATTACATTATTTATTAGAATGTCCGAATTTAATTGATAACAGGAAAAAGTACAAAAGCCATATTATTACCGTCGTCCAAACACATTTAAGATGGAACAGCTCATAAATACTATGAACAGATCAGAATTTCTGAAACTGTGCAAATTCATGAAAACAATTTTGCTTGGGATATGATATTGGGATAATTCCTTTGTACTTATATTTGCATTACATGTAATATGCTACTGTAAATCAGTGTGTTTTATATATATTGTTTGTAATGTCGTTCAAAGAGCCTCTTGTAACATATTTACATGTATAACCTCATGTGTTCATGCTAACATGAATTGAGAGAAATAAAGGATTTTGACTTGACCTGACTAGACTCTAATGTTTTATATGATAATGTTTTTACTCTATTTGGTAAAACTGTTAATATCAATAAGTCGAAAAGTAAACGCACGTTCTGCAGTCCTTTGTTCTCACGTGACTGTGAGCAAACTATGTGCGAATTATCGTGATGTTTTGATTAGTAATGCGGTCCTGTCACCGAGTACGATGTGGACAAATCAATATACAGCATAATTATAACAAACATTGAATATAGTTTAAATATTAAAAAGTACATTGCCACTCAATTCAGAGTTACAAGAGACTATGTATCTATACATCATTCATCTATACATGTGATAACTACACTTGTGAGATAAAGCTGAAAAGCAGTCGCTAATTGAAATTTAAAATCTTCTTAAGATGTAATGGAATGAAAAATACTGAAAGCAAAATAAGCACTACTGCTCAAACTAAAAATGTTTTAAAAGATCAAATACCAATTTAGTCCGGCAGCCAAACCCAAGATATAAGCTGGACCTGGTTTTGTTGTCTTAAGTTTTTTATTGCTTATTATGTTAGAGTAGGGTGTGTAGTTTCATAAACTGTCGCATGACATCATGTCATGCTTGAGCATTGTCGGCCATCTTGATTTCAAAATGGCCGCCATCAAAATGAAATGCAGATGTATAACACACATGAAATTCATGAACAGGAACATTAAGAAACAATTGTATCATTTAGTATAATCAAACATTGTCAATGGTCTGTGGATTGAAGCAACTCACTCCATGGCAGGCACAGAATACAGTACATACAAGCTTTGCATTGTTGCAGCCACACCTGGAAGAACTACAAGGAGCCTGACTTTCACACCCACACTTAATAAGGCGCAATATGTTAGCAGGTGCAAGGGGTACGTTCTCTGGAACAGTTACTGGCAATAGCGTTTTGTTTGTTTCATCTTTCTTCCATCCGTATTTCTCTGTGTCAAGTCTAGGTGACTCCAAATTGTCCAGAGATCTCCATGTGCAAGCTTGATGATGTGCCCGTTTGACATTCTCCTCAAATGCCTGTGTTGTAGGAGGAAGGGAGCAGAGTTTGGGTGTTGAGGTGTACCCTGTGCCAGTCTTAGCAGCCCAAACATTGATGCGTGCAGTTGACATGGTATCACATTCTGACTGTCCATAACATGTAGCCATACATTTTGTAGCCTGTTTTATTACTGCATGTAAAGGTGCATTTAATTGACCCAGCAGTGACAGAGTATGTCCAAATCGTACTGCTTTCAACACTGTGATTTTTCCTATGCCAAAGCAACAGGCCACTGTGTCGCATCCTGATAGAGCATGCGCAGGTAGTATTTCAGGAATGATTCCTCTGTGTTTCTCTACAGTTTTGCCAATATCCACTAGGGCTCTCTCTTTGATTGGGGATTCCATTGTCACCACCACCTGTAATCTAGTTTCCAGATAGAAATGTAACAATAGCACAAACACATCAGTATCATCTGATACAACAATTATCCCAGCAGGTTTTTCTTTGGCTACTATGAAAACTTGCTGAATTATGATACAGTCTGCTTCTTCATAGTCTGTGCTCATGTTCCTTCTATGAACAATAATACCACCATTACTTATTTCAACTGGTGTTCTATCTGGGCCTGTAATTACAAGTTTGTGCTGCTGTAGAGTAGTTTGGTGAAAAGTACTGTCTTGAGCAAGTTCTGAACATATAATGTCTATTAATTGTTTCTTATTCTCTGTGACTGTCAGTACTACCTTTTGGGGTGGTAGGTCTGTGTTTGCTTTCAACTGATGAATCCTACTGGCTTCAACTGTCCTTGAACACCTTGTTACACTTTTGGTGCTATACTCATAATATCTGTCAAACACCAAGTACACATCACTTGATTGGAGCTTTCTTTTTATGTGACCTCTGAAATTATCCACATAATCCTTTACTGTCCCACCTCCAGGCCAGTGAACCACCCAGAGTAAGGCTGATCCATCTATTACTGTGACCTCAATGTTTGCTAAATTTCTGGCTGACACTTCTACCTGCAATTGTTTCTTCAGGACAGACTTTGCTGTAGCAATTCTCATATCACCCGAGTCATCAAACATGGATGTTGGGATTGGTGCCAGCTCATGAGCTATAACATCCTGGATGTCTGTTTTGCGGGAACTGGCCTGACGCCCTATCACTCTTGAGTAGAAAAGGCTTGTATCAAAGACTTTCTCATCATCCACTCGTACATGTTTATTTGATGCGGTCATAGTTGTTACTTTCTTATGAATTGTTTCATAAAAACCTTCTGGGCATGTCTTTTCATAATCTTGCATCTGAGTTGACCCTATTTCAACAGCATCATGCACATTAACTGATGATGAGCCTAGTCTGCCACTGACGATGTTGACTATCTCATCTGGATGCTTTGTTGGATCAAGGGGGGTCAATGCAGAACTGAAGTTTCTTCCTTATCCTTTCCCTGTCTTTTGTATCACTTGCAATCCTTCCTTTGTTTTCCTCCTTGTGACAACTTTGAACATTAACTTTTCCTCCATCAATCATGTCAGACAGGTCTACCTCCAGTTGACTGCAGATGTGGAGACTTAATGCCCAGGTTTTAAGTGTTTCTGTGTGATACCAATAATTCCTCCATGTCCATGCCCATACCTCATAAAAGTAGTTTCTATGAACATGTCACTCCAGATACCATTCCAGAGACCGGGAACATGTCTCATAACATGCTGTCCTTTCAGGAATGGTTTTCAGCACATTATCAGGTTGAGATTCCATGGACCTGGGGTAGTATAGTCCATACCGTGCATTGTGCACATGCCCAGCTGGGAAGAAGTATGGCATCATAAGTCTGTACACATCTAGGTGGAGCAACCAATCTCCTTCTCTTTCTGCTCTGATAAACATCATCATAATAAACACTGGTTTGATTACAACATCAACCCACACTTTTGTATTTTTACTCTGGCTTGCAAGATCTTCAAGCACTTTCATCAGGCTTTCCTTACATGAAGGTGGATTATCATGAATCACCTTCCTTATTAGTTCTTCAGCAACTATACGGATGGCTCTAACATTCTGAGGCAATTTTTTCCCAGTCATCATTTTTGGAACTCCTCCAAATACAGAACTCAGGATTTCTACCAGTCCACTCTCTGCCATCAATGTTCCAACTGCACCAGCAAAGCTCATAAGTGAGTGCATGCCTCCAAGGTGCAAGATAACATTGGAAAATTGATCAGGGTAAGCCCAGACAACCTGCAATGCTACACCATATAGTTGCAAATCACATGTGAATAACATAAAGTATTGTCCTGTTTGCTGTGTGAGGAGTTGTTGAGCTTGTACTAATGTTGTCATCATGGTGTCTGGATCGGAGGGAGTCATATCAATTAGGGGTAGATAGACAGCTTTAGTTTTGGCTTTTATTGTGTGGCCTTGTTGTCGACCTAGAGCTGTGTTATAACCATTATATTCTGGATATTCATGTTTAGAAAGTATATCGTCCAAAAAGGCAGCATCACTCTCCCCTGCCCTACTTTGTGCAAACAAATATTTCTGAACAAGTAATTTGAGTTGAGGCACAGACCTTACACATGATTTCTTTGGCACATCAGGCTTCTTTGGTCCATTATATCTGTGAACAGTTGTTTCAAAGTTAATGGGATCAGACATTTCTCTCTTCTTAATGAGTTTGATTTTCTGGTGCTTGTCGATCATGTCTACAGTCTGCTCTGCCTGTGTTAATTAGTACTGCTAATGAGTGAGTTGACACTTTCCCATTTTGAGATGATATCTCAGTATCAAAGTTATCTGCGACAACTTTCACCAGCCCTGCATCAGCATGTGAAATACCAGATAAATCCATTTTCTCCACTGCTGCGAGTGCTGCCGACGTCTTGAAACGGAGAACTTCATCATAAGAACAGGTTATTGCATAATTATGCAATTTGTTCACAAGCTCTTTTGAACTTCGTATTAAAACTCCAAGGGAAACCTCTAAGGATGTAGGATGGTTATGTAGAGAGCTACTAATTATTGAACCAATCAGTATAGCTGGAAGTGTCCTGTCTAGCTTTGGAGATAAACTTGCTAGCAGTTCAGTAAGTGTATAACTCATGGAGTCCAATCCCATTTCACAGTTGATATGGGCATCATACTTTTCTTTGTCTACTGGTATGCCCTTCACATCACTTTTGATTTGTTTACAAACTTTAGTTATGGCAGCATCTATATCATCCTCCTCCTCATCAACTAATCTTAGAACATTGGAGGCTTTGCTTCGGAACACAATTATGCTAGCTATACCAGGTGAGGACAGCACTAACAGATCACTAACTAACAAACATGATCACATAATTGTTTTATCAAAGCTTTCCGTGAACGTTTGTTACCTCCATATTCACTATAAGCTTTAAACAGCTGAACAGTGTTCCAAATATGGGCCAAGTCTTCACCAATGTTTTTAATCAAAGACTGAAGAGCACTATCCACTTCATTTGGGATTGTATGCAAATTCACAGCTGATACTACTGACTTTTCTGACATAAAATGTGATCTACAGTCTACATGATACCTTGATTCAGCTGCATGCAGATCACTGATTGCTCCGTCAAGACGTGTTCTGACCTCCATAGCCCACTCATCATTTCTTTTGTCACAAATATCGAAAATAGACTGTTTAATTTTTATTTGTCACCTTTCTTCAGGATCTGACGGAACAAGTATGCTTCTCGCCAACGAGTTGGATTTTTAGGGTCTTTCTTTAAAAGGCATTCTTTTGCACAGAATAGACACTGCAGTTTAAAGTCAAAGCTTACACTACTAGACTGCCTTGTCTTTTTTGCAGGAGCATGTGAACCATGTGTTTCTGCTGCTTGTCTCTTGATATACCTTTTTGTTTGTGTTGGCGAGGTATAAGTTGATGGACAGTTTTTATGGCACTTTATTTTAAATTCACTGTTTTGTTGTAGATCTTCTTCAAGTTGTTCATGAAGAAACAGACGTCTTTACTTGCCATGACTGTTTTTTGTTACCAGTTGTTAGCTGTCCTGTAATTTGCTGCCTTTATGGAATGGAAGGTATTGCTACTACTACTAATACTATACTACATCTACCTGCAAGCACAAACACAAAGTATATTAGGTTTAAAGGGTTTTAAAGTTACAAAGAAACAAATTGCAATTCTAACTTTAGGACTTTGTTGGGGAAATAATCTATACATAATTGAATGGAAATATTTGCACAACACGTGCATACATTACATTTATTATTGACAAATTCTTAAAAATAAAGCTATATATGCATTATTCATGCATTATATTTGTAAATTATATTAAACAAGTCACATATTAATATGGAGGTGAAGGTAATTAAAGGATCATATATACATTTCCATTAAATATCAATATTATTTGATGACCGCGATCATCTTGATTTCATTGTACCAACATTGTTATGAACAGAAAATGCATTATTAATAGTATCTTGAACATTTTGGAGCTTGCCCTCATTAAAATGCTGCTAAAATGGCACTCTGTTTTCAGAAAGTAAACTGTATTGATCAGTAACTGCATTTTTCATAAAATGTGAATGGCGGCCATTTTGAATTCAAGATGGCGGAAAATGCTCAAGGTGACGGGGGGTCATGCGACAGATTTTGGAACTCTATGTATTAGTCCACCTAAATCAGTCAAAAAAAACAATTTAAGACAACAAATCCAGGTCCAATCCAGGTTCTGCCGGACTAATTCCAATCAGATTGGGATTAGCCTAATTAGCAAATGCTTTTCAGTTGTAATAAACTATGAAGACGACATATAAAACACCTAATAGGCATTATATACAAAGATAAGAGGTACGTGGTTGTAAAATACTAAAACAGGTTTTGGCAGCTAATCTAATAATGGGTGCATTTGTGAATATGAACTTAAGTTGTTCTTGACTAGACATATTAACAAGACCATGTTGTATAAGTTGAGCTCTATTAAATAATATGTTTCTTAAATCACCATAAAGGTTACATGCAAGGATAACATGTGACTCATCTTCAATTCTGTTACATAATGTACATGTTCTGTCTTCTACTGGTAAGTTTTCGTATCTGCCAGTTTCAAGCCTTATAGGTGCTACGCCACATCTAAATTTACTAAATGCAGCCCGATGCGATCTAGACATAATAATTTTACAATAGTTTTCAGTTAAAAGGTGTTGTTTAAATGTACAGTAAGTCCTTAGCTTATTCTTACCTCTCCCTGATGTACTATCTGGTCTACTGATCAACTGGAGCCATTCCAGTTTATATTTAGACATAAATACATGTTCAACCTTCGAAACAATAGTATGTTTAGGTATGACATTATCCAGACTACAATATTGATATAATTCAACTTCGGTAAGTGTTTTTCGAACATTATAAAACCAATTGCTACATTTCATGTTTGCTAAGGAGTTTGCCCAGACTGCCGTTCCTCGATTGATTCTGTCCGAATTCATATGAGATATACGAGACCAAAGACGGGCAATAGATTTTAACTGACGAACATATGGCGGTAACCAAGCCATTTCACCGGCAACGTCTGCGTTTGGAGTGTTTGCCAACTCCTAGAAAGAACCACATGTCAGGATTTTGAACCGCATTGATGCAAGAGTAGTGTTTGTATCTCCAAATTGCTGCACCGTAATCAATAACGGGCCAAACAATGGAGTCGTATAGTTTTGTAAATACATTATATGGAATGCCACCAGCGGATTTACATTTAGCTATAAGAAGACCAAGCGCGCAACTAGCACTCTGAGCAACTATTTTAGCAGTTCTATTATAATATGGATGTTCATGCAACACAATACCAAGATATAAATATATATCAACTATGTGTAGCTCGACAGCTCCACATGTAAACGAAATATTTGTTACCGGAGTAGATTCCTCGCGAAAATGAACTATTTTACTTTTGTCACTATTAATACACATCATTTAAATTGCACAAGTCTTTCAAAGCATTAATACTTTTGTTCAGCTAAAGGTACAATGTCATCTGCATATAATAATAAACAAATGGTATCATCACCGTAGGTGACACGTACTCCAAGATATTTCAGATACAAAGCTAAGTCATTTATATATAGATTAAATAGCAATGGAGAAAGAATACATCCCTGGCGTAAACCGCAATTAACATCAAACCAATCCGTGTTAAATTGATTTACCCTTACACAAGATGACACGGATGAGTAAAGTGATTTAATTGCCACGAACATTTTACCAGTAATGCCATTATCAACAAGTATTTTCCATAATTTATCCCGGTTAATGTAATCGTACGCTTTACGAAAATCAATAAAAGCGTGGCAAGTTTACGTTTTTTCCTAGTTTCAATGATAACAGTCAATGAAGAAACATGGTCTAAGGTATTGCGTTTTTTGCGAAAACCATTTTGCTCATCTGAAATTTTCCCATTCGATTCTGCCCATGCACTAAGACGTTCGTTCAAAATGCTACAGTATACTTTCTACATTGAAGAAGCTAAAGCAATTCCCCAATAAGACAAAGAATCTTTGGGATCAGATTTAGACGATTTTGGAATTGGATTGATGATACATTTCCCCCATATAGATGGAATTGTACCGTTATTAAAACATATGTTAAACAATGCTTGCAACAACAAGACAGAAATATCATTTTTAGAGCTTCCGAATGTATATAATAAACTCCATTAGCTTTACCACGCTTGGCTTTATCAATAGCATTCTTAACCTCTAATACAGTGATTTCATCATTCAAAGGTAGCTGATTATTACCTTGGGCACAATCTAACACATGAGTTTCTGTGTCATTAGTATATGTATTATTGAATAAGGAATTAAAATCAGATTTCCATTTATTTAAGACAGTGTCTAAACTTGAAGAGGTTGAACCATCATTAAGAATAACTTCCATTGGAATTCTATTACTCTTACTATAGTCTACACCAATCTTGCCAATGTACTTCCAAAATCTATCTTGATTAACATTACATTCATTTAACAAATTACTCTGAAGTGAATACCAATAGTGACGCTTTACCCGTTGGACTTCCCTGTCAAAATACTTGCTGGCATAGACAAAATATGAGTTATATCGTATTTTATCGTTCCTATTAATACAGCTTAACCATATTTTCTCCACATTACACACTTTTGACCACAACTCTGTGAATTGAGTATTCCACCATGGTTTTCCAGGTCGGTGCTTCTTATTGTGACCACCAGTAACAATCGTTTTATAGGATATGTCATTATACATACTGTTTTTAACAATACTGCACCAATCCTGATATACAGAATCAACATCATTCTGTGTACGTAGACCTAGTTCTAATTTGTCAATAGCAATATTAACCTGTCTTAGAACCTCGTCACTACTCAAAAAGGAACCATTTATACAATTAACATCAAATTTATCATATGTACTTCAGGTTTGCTAGTGTCAGTATTAGTAATACTGATATCAATATGCCAGGTAAGCAAAGAATGGTCCGGTATACTAGTTGGTTTATACAAATTTATTTTAGCTCGATTGCGAAACAAGTTCTTATAACTTATACAAATCACTCTCGAGACCTCATTCCTGATGGAATCCATCGCCACGAGGGAGAGAGAAGAGGCATGTGGAATTTAAATGCCTTGCCTAAGGACACACTCGTAACGGCTCCAGCGGGGCTCGAACTCCGGGCCTTTCGCACGTGAAGCGAACTACTGAGCTATCACGACTTCCACTAGTTGGTGCCAAGATACTCAAATTATCGGCGTTATTAATCAAATCAGATGTTAACTTCACTGCGAAATTGGATAAGTTGCTCACATTATCGTGAGTTGTGATACAGTAATCAACAACTGATGAACCTTTAGCAGACACTGAGGTATAGTCGTTTTGTATACAATTTCTACCATTTAACACACACATGTTTGAATTAATCAGAAACTCAATCAACAGTTCACCATATGCATTGGTAGTATAATCTATAATATCACGTGCAGGGATATCATCAACACCAACTATAAAATCCTGCATTTCACCACAACGACTGTTAAAATCCCCGGATATAACAATCATATCGTCATGTAAACATCCGTTAACAGGCTGTCATAGAAACAATTCACATCGAAATACCGAGACGAATTATGTGGTGGGAGGTAACACACACATGGAAGCAAAGTAAAATCTTCATAACTATGAATCATCTTTAACCATAGAATACCTTCACAGGAATCATTTAAAACAGTAATATCAAATGATTCACATACCTCCTGTTTTACTAAGAAACCTACACCACCAGAACCCGCTCTGGCGTTCCTGTGTAACAGTGTTCTGTTCAACCCAAACCAACGGTATCCATTTACCTCTAACAAACTATCTTTTAAGAGATGAGTCTCTGCAATAGCTAAACTATCTAAATTTTGTGTTAAAATACACGAGTGTCTTAAAATATAATTATCAGAGTTCTGATCCTGGTTCCATCCCCTGACATTCCAAAACCCGAGACGAAGCTAAGAGTTACGTATATTGCTGTGTTGGCCATATCGTCTACCGCCACCATTTCTGCCATTATCGTAACTTCCATGTCCGGATGAACGACCTGATTGTCTATCACCTCCTCTACCATTGCTTCTACCATAACTGTTGGAATTGCCAGAGGAACGATTAGAAGTAGGGTGTCTGATATCATCCGAATTACGTGACTGGTCAGTAGTATTTGTATGCACCACGCGAAAACCTCTCATGGATAAGTCACTCTGTTTTAGGGCATTAAGAATGGTTCGAAAATTACTGGACATCACGCGATCCGCAAGAGACTGGTCGTGGTGAATAAATACCTGCGAATACTGTCCACTTGATTTCAATTTCGGTTTACTAGTCATCACTTTACGTTTGTCCCCATGCGACCTGCATTTGGCAATTTACTTCACCAGGCTTCGAACCGTTGATAGATTGCTTTCGCTCGGCGTTAGCACATGTTACACTATTAACCTTCAATCCATCCTTGATCAGTTTATTCACCTTGTTACTCACATTTTCATTTTCAGTGACAGGTAGATCTCGTACTACCACGTTTAGAGTAATGTCGTTCATTGGAACAGTACGCGCACTCGAAGCCTGTGCCAGTATTTCAATTTTCTTGTTGATTTCGTCGGACATTTCAACCTTCATAGTAACTTTGAATATTTCAAAGCGGTTTTTTAAATTAATTTCGCAATTAACTGCTGAATTCGTGGCCTTTTGTCTTAGTCATATTAATTTTCAGCTTCCAAATGGTGCAGTATATGTATTGAACTCATTTAACATGTTCTGAAATGATTCATGGTCCTCACTTACAATAACTGTATCATCTGCCTATAGCACAATGCAAATCGTATGGTATGTGTTTATATCTATATGCGGATGACCATGTTCCAACCCAGGATTGTTAACCTCTAAATCTGCTTCTAGATCGTTGAAATAAATAGACAATAAAATCGGCGACAGATTTTCTCCTTGACGAACACCACAATTGCTTTTGAAAAAGGCGGAAAAAATGTCGTTAACTGACACGCAAGATATAATATCGGAATCCATATTAAATATTATTTTAAAGGGTTTGCCAATTATTCCATTTTTAATAAGCGTGCGCATTGAGAATTACCATAAGCACCTGTAGCTTTCAATTCAATCCACTTGTCTTGATAGTTGTATTGTATGGATGTTATATGTACATATGTTATATGTCATGTTTATCTTGATAAATAAAATATGTTTTTAACCAATAAGCTTGCTTCAGAGACCCACCCTCAAAATTTGATCGAAAGCTGAAGAGAAATCCACATACGAGGCGTAGAGTTTAAATAAATAAATAATATGGTCACATGTAGAGTAATTAGCCCGGAAGCCCGCCTGGTTTTCGTTCAGTAGGTTATATTGGTTAAGAAAACGATTTACACGTGCATTCAGTATAGCTGTGAAAAGCTTACCTAAACAACTGAGTATTGTAATAGGTATAGTGTGTGCAGGCTCAAGTGGGGGAACCCTTCTTCTTAAAGATTGGTTTGATAGTTCCGATTAACCAGGTTTCCGGGGTGATTCCTGTGCTAAAATCATGTTGAAAAAGACGTATAAACTGGGAGCATATCAGCTTTAGTACGTTTTATGTATTCGTTGTATATATAGTCATATGTGGAGGCAGCCTTGGCATTATTGCATTTAATAATCATTTTATTGATTTACTGTGGAGATATTGGACAATTTAGCATAGCATCAGCATGGTTCGGATCATATTGAAATTCGATCGAATCTGTGTGATCAGGGTTTAAATTTACCTTTATATAATGGTCAAAAATCTCTTTGCGTCTTGGGCACTTTATTTTGCGTCGTCTTATTAATACTATTTATTACCTTCCAACATTCCTTTGGACGTTTTGAATGCATATCGCGCAATTTTCGTTCGTTCCTAGATTTATGTTTCCTTATATATGTATTCAATGTTTGCTTATAAAATTTACTTGCACGATTTAACTGCTGTTTACAGTAATCCGTCTTATGAAGATTATACATTCGTCGCGCTTTGTTATATTTTGACCTCGCTTTCTTAGACTGGGGACCAGAGATAGGTTTATTATTTGTCGGCGCTTCATTCATAATATTAAAATAATATAAATCTTTGATATTTTTAGGAAAAGGTGCATGCGCAGAACCATTAAATAACTCCCCGATTTTTTTGGACATATCATTTATGTTGTGCTGTGTGGGGTTTTCATACGAACATGTCAAAACGGTTTTGATATCGTATAATTTAGTTAGGTCAATATTTGCAGTGAATTCATTTTTTAAAGAATCCGACCACTTCAACGGTTTGCGCAATAATTCCTCATAACTTTCATTTACGTATTATAGGTATTTGCAATTGAGTGGTAAAATTTAAGGTCGAGAGAAAGTAGCGCGTGACCATCCGAAAAAAGGTAATCTACATAGCTTATATCAACATTTGAAAAATGCGCAAAACGCAACAATATAGTCTATTACTGATGTATCTCTAAATGTAAAGTGTCCAACCCCATATTCTACCGTTCAGAATAAATTAATTATTGTTTTTACAAATATCTAGACATTTTGATCCTGAAAGATTTACTTTAGTGTCTTTCGATGCTCTATTTATAGGGACATTATAGTTGGCGGTAACGTCCACAGAGTTGTAAATGCTTAATATTTCCTCATCAAAACCAAATTGATGAGCGAGAAAGTTATCGACAGAAATATAATCGTGTAATACAGAAGTATGTCTATTCGTGGCATCTAACAAAATACAATACTCATATTGATCGCACATATTGGACACATCATTCTGAAATGAGAAAAAGTCATCCTCATAAAAAAAATCTGGACTGCTGTGGCGGAATATACATTGTGTTTTTCATTCTGGCCCAGAAAACATATTCAGTCAGACACTAAAATTTCAATACAATCGAGTAGACGCGTCTTAATAAAAAATACAATGCCTCCTGATTTTCTAATATCGGGATCTTTTCTTGGTTTGGATAAAAATGTATAGTCCTTAATATCAATTATATCATATTCATATAGTTTTGCTTCGGCAATACATAACATATCATATGAATGGATTTTTTCAACGAATTCTGGGTAATTGGCCTTACTTTTAAGGCCGCATACATTTAAGCAACCAATTTTAAAATCAGTTTTACAATTAACGGTATTCGATTTGTGAATGTTTGTTTCAGACCTATCTTTATGGTTACAATGTAATGTCATATCTATGTTTTTCTGAGTAACGATATCGTTGGTCTGCATAATTACATACATCGCTAACAGTCGCGGGGTTGCCTAAACACAATGCCCCCGGCCAGTCCTATCCTAAGCTGTTAACATTCGCTTGGTTTTCACAATTAGGATTCTGAACTTCAGGAATATTTGGAACACGTGTAATAGCACATGTATCCAATAACTGCTCACGACGCTGAGGTGATGATGATTGACTAGCAGGTCTTTCGGTTTCCATATCTAAGGCGTTACTGTTAGGTGAAAAAGACCTGGCTACAGTTCCTTCTGGACTATTTAGTAGAGTGGTCTTGACGTTCTGCGGATATGGCGCACCCATGTGAACGGTTGGAGTCCTATTTTCTTGACGACCCTCGAATACAGTGGCTTCCGATAATTCATACTCAACGCGAGTATGCGGGAACTGTGCGTTATACGCCTTTCTAATGGTCTCAGACCTAGTTTGCAATGCGTCAGCTATGCGCTTGGGCACGTCCGTGATGCAGGACTCTCACAAGATATCTTACCAGTCCGGAAAGAGTGTGTGTGTGATACGACCCTTTACCTTCAATGCTGCAGGATATATCATCTTAACGTTGTCCTTGCCAAATTCATCACGTTTCATTTTAAACTCCGACCATAAACGATTCCTCGCTTCACTGATTTCTTTGGGATAATCCCTGCCTATACAAGTGTCTTTGAGAACCGGAGCACTACTCAACAGGGTTTCAACATGGCCAGCATGACTGAATGATACATGTATAAATCGCGGTTTAATAGACTCGTCATGGCGTAGGTGGGGCCCTGGATGTAAGTACGCGCCCCAATCTGAAAGCCCGGATTATAGTGAACTTGGACGGGTCTAACAACAGTTTCTTTTTAATAATATCATCAACTAATTGAATAATGTCTTCACCTTTGGTTTCAGATATACCTGTGCTAAGAATATTGTTCTCCCTGTGACGTGACTCACTGTCAATACTACGGTATTTTAGTACACGAAAATATTGCTGTGTGATCTCGTGCGTCACACTATGGACATAAACATGATATCCTAAATTGTCCATTCTGAATTTTAATAAACCCATATTCGACATGCCCTCGATAATATAATTTAGTTTTTCGTCTGTTGGTAATTGTTTAACTGGCTACATTCCACATTTGTGTTAAATATTGAAATGTCTGTTCCGGCACGGCTTGCTGACTTTCCCCATCAATTGAATGACGAGCTCGTTTGGACCTTTCTCCCAGTTGTCACTCAGATGGACACACCTGTTCTCATATCGTTTGTCTGCCATACATGTAATGTTTGCCATGCGTTTTGGATAATATTCAACAATGTTTGTATCGAACATTTCGAAACATTGCCTTCAAAATCGACATGTTTTTTACCCATAGTTCCCATCAGTCCTTATATCATACTATGTAGAATATTCCACCGTTTCAATATTTTCATTTGTGTTTGTGACATTAAACTGTATTGTTGTTGTCAATAAAAACAAATGTCAACGGACATCGCCACTCAATAATGAGTTAATAAAAACATATATAATCGATGTACATTGCCACTCAATAATGAGTTAATAAAAACATATATAATCGATGTACATTGCCACTCAATAATGAGTTAATAAAAACATATATAATCGATGTACATTGCCACTCAATAATGAGTTAATATAACACATCGATGTACATTGCCACTCAATAATGAGTTAAGATAACACATCGATGTACATTGCCACTAAATAATATGTTAATAAAAACACATCGATGTACATTGCCACTGAATAATGAGTTAATAAAAACACATCGATGTACATTGCCACTAAATAATATGTTAATAAAAACACATCGATGTACATTGCCACTAAATAATATGTTAATAAAAACACATCGATGTACATTGCCACTAAATAATGAGTTAATAAAACACATCGATGTACATTGCCACTAAATAATGAGTTAATATAACACATCGATGTACATTGCCACTAAATAATGAGTTAATATAAACATCGTGTACATCGCCCTAATAATGAGTTAATATAACACATCGATGTACATTGCCACTAAATAATGAGTTAATATAACACATCGATGTACATTGCCACTAAATAATGAGTTAATAAAAACACATTGCCACTAATAATGAGTTAATAAAACAATCGATGTACATTGCCACTAAATAATGAGTTAATATAACACATCGATGTACATTGCCACTAAATAATGAGTTAATATAACACATCGATGTACATCGCCACTAAATAATGAGTTAATATAACACATCGATGTACATTGCCACTAAATAATGAGTTAATATAACACATCGATGTACATTGCCACTAAATAATGAGTTAATAAAAACACATTGCCACTAAATAATGAGTTATAAAACACATCGATGTACATTGCCACTAAATAATGTGTTAATATAGCACATCGATGTACATTGCCACTAAATAATGTGTTAATAAAACACATCGATGTACATTGCCACTCAATAATGAGTTAATAAAACACATCGATGTACATTGCCACTCAATAATGAGTTAATATAACACATCGATGTACATTGCCACTAAATAATGAGTTATAAGAGACGTCACAATATAACACATGGCTCAAGCTAGTCCCATTTTTGGGTGAAATGCGAAAGCGCGCGATTGCGTCATCTAATGGTATTATTAAATTTTAATAAATTTCAACATAATAGTGTTGAATTACACAATATGACCATTAAATACAATATTTGAATAGAAGGAGTGTTTTACAATGGCCGGTATATCTTACTGGACAATATTTTGCAAAATAAAAATAAAGAATGGCGAGGTCAGGGTCCAAATGACGGCTACTTCGCCCAAGTCGCCCTCTAGAATAAGCGCAGCTATAATTCCACATAAATGTGTCAACAGCTATGGGTTACTGGGGTTGATCCAGACACACACTCTCACAAGTGTCAACATGGCGACGGGTACATCTTCATTATTATATAGTCGTAAAGCCCAGTGTGAGACACACTATAAGTGACACTCCTACCACCACGCCGACTCAGGATTTTGCCCGGTGCAAGACCAGACATGACACATCAATATAATGTAATATGTACATGATATATTGACAGAAAAAGGACTGCATTCAAATCGACATCGGAATCAGCATATTTGTACCGACTGTAATACAAATATGTTAGAAAATGAATATCACTTCCTGCTAATTTGCTAAAGTACTACAAAGTACGAAATAAGTATATTAAATGATATATTTTTACCTGGCCAGTTGGCCAGTTACAACAATTCACATGTTTAATATCAATAATTTCAAAAAAATCTATTTGTAATTTATTCAGATTCATTTATAATGCAACTATTTTTAGAATCCAACATAATTAACACAACAAAACTTTTTGTGTGTTTTACGTTTATTTATCGTCGCTACCGGTCGCCCATATGAGCGACTCCTCGTGAAGAGATTAGTCATTTTAGATTTTTGGAGGATAGTGCATGATACAGACAGAGTCTCCCCTGGTTCTTTTACGTGCAAGATGTACAGCACCGACACGGGGCCTCGGTTTAAAGTCCCATTTGAAAGACTGTTAATATCATTAGGGTCAGACGGGGATCGAACCTGCGATCCCTGGATTATCAGTCCAGCGTGTTACCACAGCGTGTATCCGTCTGTAATAACATTCCTTTGAGTCTGTTCATAACTATTCATGCTCTTCTGTAAAAACCACGTCTATAATATGTATATATATATGATCCTCTCTATATCCGAATTTTCGGCTTAAATAACCTTTTTCAAGGAAAGTTTCAAAAACTATTCATAAACTATCTTAAAGAAAATGAATTAGCCGAAATTGGTTTGAAACTTGAAAAAGGCTTTTTAAGCCGAAAATTCTAAGCCGAGATATATATATATATATATATTACTATATACTATAGGAATTATCAACACTTAATTCTAATATGTATGTTTTGCTATAAGCATATACAGTCTACATCCGCTATATCAAATTTCGTTAACTCAAACTTCGGTTATGTCGAAGTATTTTGTTCGATCCGACGGAATTCTACGTAACGGATGTAGACTGTATATGCTTAATGCAATACACGAGTTGTATTATATTGTATTGTATATGTACAAGATTATCGGTTCAACAGTTAAATTAGTTAGGTTTACACAAATTTATTTTAGCTCGATTGCGAAGTTCTTACAACTTATATTAATCATTCTCGAGACCTCATTCCTGATGGAATACATCGCCACGAGGGAGAGAGAAGAGGCAACATAGACTTTTAATGCCTTGCCTAAGGGCACATACTATCTATCTATCTCCATCCATCCATCCATCCATCCATCCATCCATCCATCCATCCATCCATCCATCCATCCAAATCTACAACATGTGAACTTGATGTGATTCCAACTACATAATTAAAGGAACATGTTTCACAACTTGCACCCGTCGTAACAGAAATTGTAAATCGATCACTGCTATCTGGTGTGTTCCCCGGGGAGTGGAACAGTGCTGTGATTAAACCATTGTTAAAGAAGAAAGGTCTCCCGCTGGAACTGAACAACTATCGGCCGGTCTCAAATCTAACATTCATCTCCAAAATTCTTGAAAAAGCTGCACTAAACCAAATCAATAAACATAAGCTAACAGTCTCCTTCCAGATTACCAAAGTGTGTATAGAAAATATCTATGACATGTTGCAAAGAAGTTAAAAGTATGAGTAGTTAAAAGCATAATTTAGCGCAGAACAACTAGGGACTGGCATGATCAATATGGCAAACTGCCTTATTGAATTGCCCTATAGTAGGGATATGGACACTGTCAGTAGGGAGATGTTCCAATGGTAGATTGCTCTTGGAAAAAAAGGAAAACTTGTAGTAGGCTGTAGTTGCTGTAATTAACCTATAGCTTAAGGAATGACAATGGCGGGCAGGACGGGAGAGGGTATTAGCAACAAGGTCATTATGAATTTTATACATAAGGGGTAACTTATTGTCAATACGCCGTTGATCTAGTCTGCGTAGATTTAGGGAATGTAGCATGTCTGTAACACTGATGTACGATAGAAATCAGCCTTTATCCAACAGACTGCTCTTCGCTGGACACCTTCAAATTGGTCTATCAATGTTTGGGTATGGAGCGACCAGATCTCGGAGCCATATTCAAGCTGGGGTCTCACTGGTGTCTGGTAAGCCATGGACTTAAGTGGTTCGGATTTGACCTGGGGGTTTCTACGTAGAAATCCTAATGTTTGATTTGCTTTCTTAGTTGACCTTTTTATGTGAGTGTCCAACGACAGGTTATTTGAGATATCCACGCCACGGTATTTGGTTGAGGTGACCGACTCAAGGAGATGACCATGGAGTTTATATTGACTGGAACATATAATTATGTTACCTCAGATTCTGGCAAATTCTGGTTCCGAAGATTCCGTAGATAAATGGGTTGGCAGCAGAATTTAACGGAGCAAGGCTTTGAACGAGCGATGTTACGGCATACTGGGTAGTGGATTTAACGTTCGACTCCGCATACACGTCAATCAAATTAAACACGAAGTAGGGACACCAGGAAATCACGAACACTGAAATCGGAAAAAATACAGCACATGTATTAAATATGCAATAAATGTACATGTGTACATCTGCCTGCCTGCCTGCCTGATCGCAGGTTCGATCATCAAATACACAATACTAAAATGACTAATTTTCGGGTATGCATTTTAAACAGATTTATTAAATTCAGTGTTTGGTTTTACACCGTGCACGTGCAAGAACCAAATGAGCATTTGTCTGTATCAGTGCACCATTCTCGTATCATTGCACCATTCTCGTATCATTGCACACTTCTCGTAAACCTAAACGGTTTAATGTCTTCAACATGTCTCGTTTATGTCGGCAACAGGTAGAGTATTTGGTGTTTGGGCTTCATTATCGCACCAACAGCTTAGCCAACTCATATGGCTAATTTCGTGGTGACACCTTTATACACATAATAGTCATTTTAGTCTTCAGAGGCCGGAACAAGATACAGAAAACGCCCCATTTTCCAGAGACATTTCATGTTTTTTAACACACGCGAAATGGATTTCCTTTATGTTGTACATACGAAAATAGGCAGAAGTGCATCCGCGGTCGAATGTAGTCCCAATAACTGTTATAGTTATTTTTTCTTTTTTCGTAAAAATGCATTTTCATGACATGCAGTGTATAGTTTTTATGTTTTTTTTGAGAAATTATGTGACGTGAGAAGACTTCAGACTAGTTGATGTATAGAAAAGATGTGATATAAGAATTCAGGCCATTGCAAACTGAAGGTTGGTATACTGTATTATTTGGCGGAGAAATACAGTGTGTAAACAAGTGACGTTATGAGCACTGGCTATTTGAAACAAAATTGTGAATATTTTTGGTGTATTTCAGGCTGATTTGAATACCTCTTCACAGTGGATGTGGTATCAGAAGAAATGAAAGATTGGAAATATAAATGAACATATTGTATAATTTTACTTTTTACTATGCATTTAATAGGCAATATATTTCTTGTTATACAACATTTATTGTTTCCAATGAATGATATAGTTTTCAAACAGTAAACGAAGGCATTTTCCCTGTCACTGCTTGAGATTCATATTCATGAGCGGCGGTTGTATTTCAGCTATGGCAATCATGAAAATTTAATTATAAAGTAATATAGTCTACATTTGCTATGTCGAATTCCGTCGGACCGAACAAAAAAAGAACTTCGACATAACCAAAATTTGACTTATCGAAATTCGATATAAAGAGAGCCAGTTATATATAATTATAGTGTCTGAATTTTGATCCGACATCGAGATAACCAGAGAAGTCGACATAACCGACTTTGAAATAGCGGATGTAGACTGTATATTCCAATGCATTTGTTTTGTATGTCGTTTTTAATTTTGACATGAAACAGAAACTAACTAGAACATTATACCGGAACTATTTCTTATTACGGACGCTCACAATAACATAAGTGGTTGTGCGGTTGTGTGTTGTAGTGCAATGAGGCTCCCGACAGGGGCAGTTAAAACGTATTAAATTTGATACAACTATTATATTGGCCCAACTCATTGGACATCATAACATAAAAAGAAGATTTGTGTTTATTAGTGTAAGATAGGATTTTATTTCATCGAGTGATGATGAATAAACACAAACATCCTCAATATCACCGACACACGGGACCTGTGTTTATAGTCCCATCCGAAAGACTGTTAATATCATTAGAGTGGGACTGGAAATGGAGATCACCGCCCCTGGATTAACCGTCGCACGTGTTATCCCCTGGACTAATATCATTAGAGTGGGACTGGAAATGGAGATCACCGCCCCTGGATTAACCGTCGCACGTGTTATCCCCTGGACTAATATCATTAGAGTGGGACTGGAAATGGAGATCACCGCCCCTGGATTAACCGTCGCACGTGTTATCCCCTGGACTAATATCATTAGAGTGGGACGTTTGTGGGTTGGTTTTGGTGGGGGTGGGTGTGTTGTGGTGTTGGTTTTTGGTGGGGGGTGGGTGTGTTGTGGTGTTTGGTTTTGGTGGGGGGTGGGTCCGCCCCTGGATTAACCGTCGCACGTGCTATCCCCTGGACTAATATCATTAGAGTGGGACGGGAAATGGAGATCACCGCCCCTGGATTAACCGTCGCACGTGCTATCCCCTGGACTAATATCATTAGAGTGGGACGGGAAATGGAGATCACCGCCCCTGGATTAACCGTCGCACGTGCTATCCCCTGGACCACTGATTATATTATATTTGAAGGGACATCATTAATAAATTTGTACCAAAATACATGTAATACCTGCCACAGTCTGTTCGTGCATCATTATCACACCTACACACTTCCTACGCAAACCTCATTTCTGGAATCGTCGTCACTCACTTATCGACATCATCGGGCGTACCCAATAGATCCTCGTCATCGACGTAAATAACCACGAGCGGATGTAAAGCTAAGGACACTGACTAGTTGTGGAGGTCGTGATAGCGCAGTGGATGCGCGTTCGCTCCAGGCGCGAAAGGTCCGGAGTTCGAGTCCCGCTGGAGCCGTTATGATTGTGCCCTTAGGCAGGGCATTTAAATTCCACGTTGCTTCTTCTCTCTCCATCGTGGCGATGGATTCCATCAGGAATGATGTCTCGAGAGTGATTAATATAATAATATAAGTTGTAAGAACTTGTTTCGCAATCGAGCTAAAATAAATTTGTATAAACTAATACCTACCACATACAATTATAAGGGTCATTTTAAGGGTTTTTATCTTCGCTTGGGGGATGATTCCTTTGTTTCTTCCATTACCAGTCGGTGATCCTTAAAATAAAGTTAACATAATATTAATACATAAAATAATAAAAAATTAAAGACATAAGAAATGCAAGTTACATGTTATATTCTTTTGTCACATAGATACTATATTATATGGACCCGATTCTGGAGTTACCATCCCTACCGCATGGCTCTTTTTCGCCGATGTTAGTTTTTAAGGATATGCCAGGTTTTTGCGGATTCAGGCGGAGAATTGAATTCTGCACGAGCTCTAAAAAAATGGTATTTCTTCGAAGATGTCTTTGCACAGCATACTGTGATTGAATAATTTCGTTGGTAGGAATGTCGGCGGGGGAGCAGCGGTGCGAGGGTGTATGGATGCCGGATCGGGGCTCGTATTATACATTATATATTAATACATAAAACAATAAAAAATTACATAAGAAATCGAGACATAAACATTTTCCACACCAGATTGAGAGCACACTGTAGTATATTAAACGAACATTTGTTTTCAAAAAACATCGTTGAAAGTCCATTTTGTAGATGTGGCGAAGTAGAGTCTACAGAACACTATTTCTTTACTTGTCCATTATACACAACTCACAGGACCACACTCATTAACGAGATCAGCAACACTTAAAACACTATTAGAAGGAAATGCACAACTCAGCTCTGAACAAAATATAATAGTTTTCACTCACGTTTACAAGTACATTAAGGACATAAACGGTTTGCATAACACCACATGAAACAATTGCCATATGGAACGCCTACTCAGTTTCCGTACATGCACGACCCGGTGGCATCTGAATCTGATTCGCTCACCTCCATTTTTTGTTTTGTTTTCTCTTTCTCCAATCCAATATTATCATAGCTAAGTGTGGCGGTGTAGTTGGATGATCCAGCACATTTGGTCACCATGTTGCACAACCACCATCAAAATTATTCATACCTTAATATATATTTCAAATTTGTTATTATTTTCTCACATTCTAAAATTAATGAGTTACTAAATATTTGACAGTAATTTTGTTGCCTAATATAAACGGTATATTTTGTAAATGATTCGTAGGAAAGAGGTAACAATATAAGCAAGTTGCTTTCTCCTCAATCCTACATGTATGTACATCTTATGTATATCAGACTATGTATATTCAAAGAAATAAATATTGTTTAGACTAAAAAATTAAATATATATTCCTGTTCCAGCTGACTGACACAGTTTCTGAAAAAGGTGCTACAATTGCATTCATTGTAAAACCAGTATTACACGCGTTTTGCAATAAAATTGATCTATTTTAACAATATAGTATTACAATCTATACGGACACCAAAAAGAAACGATGCACTTGCTTTAGAGGTAAAATTTGTATCCTTTTAGAATAAAAATATTGGCAATGTTTATATTAAAAAGTGCGCAATATTGGGTAAATCAGTGCAATGTGTGAAGGATTATTTTCTTCACTCATGATAGTAAAATCCATAATTCTAAAATTTGTAAAAGTAACACTAAAGTAACACTTATAATAAAAGTGTTGTTTTACGATGTCAGCATATATAGACATACAATTAATAAGTAACATAATATTATTGGTTTCAGAAAAAACATACGTCACAATATCGTCATAATTTCGCCGTTTTTAAACGAAATAGAGGCGTTTGATTGGTTTAGAAACTAGGGCAAACTGTAAATGGTTCAACTGTGTATTGGAATCAGGTTTTGGTACACGTGTTAATTGTAACCTTTATTTTAAGGTTATATATTTGCGATTTAGTCTTGCTGTGGGTTTGGTTTTGGTTGTTCTACCCATTTCTTTTTGGCGATACGCATATATAACTCGAGTAATCGTCAATTAACCGTAATCTGATCGCAAACGAACATGTTTGAAATTTGTTTCGATCTCAAACTGATCTCCATCTCTCTCATTTCCCGAAGGTTGTATATACGTAAATAGAATGTAGTCCCAATAACTAATATAGTTCATTTTTCTTTTTGGTAAAAATGCATTTTCATGACAGGCAGTGTATAGTTTTTGTGTGTTTTGAAATATTATGTGAATTGAGAAGACTTCAGACTAGTTGATGTGCAGAAAAGATGTGGTATAAGAATTCAGGCCATTGCAAGGTGAATGTTGGTATACTGTATTATTTGGCGGAGGAATACATTGTGTAATCACAGTGACGTTATTCACAGGTGAACACTGCCTGGCTATGCAAAACATTATAATTGGAAGATTTGTGCTCTTTTACAGTTTGATTTGAATACCTCTTCACAGTGGATGTGGTATCAGAAGAAATGAAAGATTGGAAATATAAATGAACAGACTCTATATTTTTACTTTTTACGATGTATTTAATAGGCACTTTATTTGTAGTTTTACAACCCGAAACGCGAGTCGATCGCAATCCCACAGACACCAATACAACTTCCGCTTTGTCGGCCCGTTCAATTTACACAAAACGGTAAACGTGAGATTTTATGAAATGGCTTCTCAAGTTAATATCTGTAATTCCAGATAGGACGTCTCTGGAGACGCTACTACTTAATAAATAAATATCATTAATTTTGTGTTTTCATGGACGTCTGCCTTCCTACAACACGAGCTATTCTGTAATTACTAATCAACAAATACTGACATTTTCTATTTACAAACATTTGTTTTTTTCGTCTATCTTCTGTAGGTTGGTTTATTTATGGCAATGGCACTCTGTGCTCTAGTTACCCCCCTGACGTTACGTCGTTATAAAAGTAAAGTAAAAGTGCTTGTTTCTTATAGTGCCTATTTAAAGGGCCAGCCAGTTCTGACTTATGAGACACCTTTTTTTTTTGTGACGGGGAGGGCTGTAATTAATGTTGTTATAACTTGTAGCCCAACCCATTTGCTTGTTCCCCTTGATAAAACAAATGTATCGTATACTGCAATCATATAATTACATATTAATCTCTGATTTGTTCTTAGTATTGTATGTATATATGTAATGTATTGTATGAAAAAATGCAATAAAATATTATTAAAAAATAAAAACCTCTTTTTTTATTAACAACAGTACTTCCGGAATCATATGCTTGTATGCCAGGCGCCAGGCTGGTAATCAATCGGTAACCATTATTTAACTTATTTAATTTAGCTGGCGGCTCATCAACCGGCCATAGCAGAACGAACTCCTGACGAGTTTCGAACCTCCCGCTCCACTTGGGCACGGAGACGGTGTATATCTGGATTATATTTTCATTAGGTCGACTGTTTTGTTCGCATTGATCTCATATTAAGCTCAAAGTTTGCAGATTTCTTATTTTCCACGAAGGCCGTAACTGATAATAACTTTATATTCATCGAAATCGTCATTTTGTTATTTTCTCCATATGTCTAAAATATTATGTAAAGCAACGTAACGTCATTTTGCATTACAGCATATGGAAAAATATAGCAAAATTACCAAATTGAATACTAGTATTTATTTCAAAATAAAATAAAACATATGTTTTAAATTATGTCACCTCTATAGTGTCCCAATATACTTCAATACAAGACCAGGAGAAGTCAAGATCCGAGACTGATTGTTTGCTTTATTTCATTGAAGACGCAAATTGTGTAGATGTGCTATTTTCCTAATAGATCGTAACGCAATATAACGCAACGTCAACATCACCATTTTGTTACAGCCGAATCTGTAGTCCAGTGGTAAAGCGCTGGACTGGTAATCCAGGGATCGCAGATTCGATCCCCAGTCTGACTCTAATAAATTTAACAGTCTTTCAGATGGGGCATGAAACCGAGGTATCGTGTCGGTGCTGTGCGTCGTGCACGTAAAAGAACCAGAGGATACTCTGAAACGGGTCTCTTTTGCATTATCCTACAAACATCTAAAATGACTAATTTCTTCAGGAGGCGTCGCTCATATGGGCAACTGGTAGAGACGATAAATAAACGTTAAAACCCACCCACCATGTTGTTACTTTCACCATAATGAAGCGATGAAACATCATTTTATGTTACGATATATGTAACAAAACATTTTCATTTCGCGTTTTATGTATTATGGCATATGGGAACAAATCCAACTTGAATGCTAGCTCGATAATAAAACGATCTCACTCATATGAATTTCCTTCAGTTAATATGATAGTCAAAGGCTTTATTCTAGAGTGGAAAAAGGGCAGGGTGGGCCAGAAAAGGGACAGGGTATGATAAAAGGGGAAGAATGCATTTTGAGCCGCGATGAGGTGCGGGAGCGATTATTTTGCGGTGAGCCCATAGAAAAGTTTGCTAAATTACGGTGATTGATCAAAGAGGCAGCAAGACAGTACATATTGGCGAAAAAGGCGGACGAGTTGTATATGTCTGATGGATGCACCTATTAATTAAGGGCAAGAGGGCGGGGCTAATGGGCAAAGAACGGAGCTAAAATGGGAAGGGTGGCGCACCCTGTCATTCCGCTCTAAAAAAACCCTAACGTCATGTTCCTGCTCAAACTGACTGTTTCTCAAGCAGTTGTTCTCATACAATTGCAGTCAAACCTGTGTTAGTGGTCACCTCTATCACGCAGCTATCTTGTACTAAACAGCGACGAGTTTCCGGATTCCCAACTATATTGTTTTATTATACATTTGACCTATATTAAGCAGCCAACTTCTATTAAGCAGCCATTTTTCAGATTCACAATATATTGTTTTATTATACATTTGATCTCTATTAAGCAGCCAACCTCTATTAAGCAGCCATTTTTCAGATTCTCAATATGTTGTTTTATTATACATTTACCTCTATTAAGCAGCCGACCTCTATTAAGCAGTCAACTTCTGTGATTCCCTTGGCGGACTGCTTAAGACAGTTTTGACCGTATATTTGTTTTATTTATTTATTTAATAATGCTTTATTGCATTATATACACACACACAACACTACAAAGATTGACACACACATGAAAGCAAATGGGTTGGGCGACTAGTTATATCAACATAAGTACTTGGCCCTCCCTCCACAGTGAATTTGAACATATAAAACGAAACTGAATTGGCGTAATTATATTTTATGTAAGTAGGTAAAGTAAGTATATGTGTTATCATAGTAACATAGTTACAATACAGGGGGAGGGGGTACGTTTATTTATCGTCGCTACCGGTTTCCAATATCAGCGCATCCTGAAGAGATTAGTCATTTTAGATTTTTGGAGGATAGTGCAATGTTACAGACAGAGACCCATTCCAGAGTCTCATCTGGTTCTTTTACGTGCACGGTGTAAAACAACGACACGAGACCTCGGTTTAATGTCCCACCTGAACGACTGTTAATTTTATTAGGGTTAGACGGGGGATCGAACCTGCGATCCCTGGATTACCAGTCCAGCGTGTTACCACTGGACTACAGATCCGTCTGTAATGATTATATTCCAGTTGTTTGTGGTTATTATTTCAGATACATATCGATAGAACAGATATACGATATGGGTTTAATGTCCCATCTGAAAGACTGTTAATTTTATTAGGTTTAGACGGGGGATCGAACCTGCGATCCCTGGATTTCCAGTCCATCGTGTTACCACTGGACTACAGATCCGTCTGTAATGATTATATTCCAGTTGTTTGTGGTTATTATTTCAGATACAATGCCATATCGATGGAACAGATATAGGATGTGGGTTTAATGTCCCATCTGAAAGACTGTTAATTTTATTAGGGTTAGACGGGGGATCGAACCTACGATCCCTGGATTTCCAGTCCAGCGTGTTACCACCGGACTACAGATCCGTCTGTAATGATTATATTCCAGTTGTTTGTGGTTATTATTTCAGACACAATGCCATATCGATGGAACAGATATACGATGTGGGTTTAATGTCCCATCTGAAAGACTGTTAATTTTATTAGGGTTAGACGGGGGATCAAACATTACAATACATACATATAAACAAATAAATATAGATAATAATAATAATAATAATCGTTAGAAATAACATTGTATATAAGTCACTGTGATTAAGTTATTCAGTCATTATAAGTATGTCAGAGAAGCTGCAGACTATGTGGAATCCATCATGTCTCTCAAAGGCTAACACGTGTTGACACAGCAACTGAAACCCCTAATACATAGTAGAGCTAATCGTAATCGGAATCTGTCTGTGTCGGGAACTAGTGACACTAGTGCTAAGAAAGCCAGAAATTCCAGTGATCATGTTTCAACTACTAATGCTTCTGCCAAAGCCAAGCGCATGCTTTACGATTCGAGTATGTCGTCCAGAAAAATAGTTCAGACGTACATGTATATGCCAACCCTTCAATTCAACAACTGCTCGCTCGTCTTTCATCAGCTATGCACATATATGTTCATTTCTCTTACCGAACGTATGGACAAATTAGAAACTGGTTTAGAGCAGCGTATTGCAAACAAAGTAGCTCAGATCCTTGATTAAAGAGTTAATTCAGAACTCGGAAACATTCGTAAGAATCGTTTGGATAATTTTAAAGGAAATATGAAATCTGAAATCGCAGACGATATGAATGAAGTCAATGCCAAGTTAAATTTCCTATCTTCTACACATAATCATGCATATACACAAACTCAAGGTCAATATATTACCATGAATATTGTTATTCGCAATCAGCCAGAAAGTTCTCAGAAAAACACTGCATCTAAAGTAAATACTCTCTTTCGTGAAGAATTGAAGGTGACACACATACTAGTTGACAGTGCAGATAGGAAATCATCGCACGATAGTACTAAACCTGGAGTTATCATTACACGCATGAAATCAAATCATGACAAAAAAGAAATATTGAGTAGGAAATCCAAGCTCCAGGATAGTAGGTAATATTATAACGTGTATATAAATCATGACCAAACACCAACGGAATGCTATATGAGTAACAACTTTCGCACACTTCTGAGCGCTCTAAATGGTAAAGATGCAAACCTATCGATGCGTGGATCACGCGTTGTACGTGATAACACTCATGAGAGATATCGCACGGTAGTGCGACACGTTCGGACAGATCCTATAGGGATAGTAGGGATGACCATGAGCGTAGAGATCACACCGACAGTAGTCATTCACAGAACGAATGGAGACACAAAGGGCGTGGACGTGGACGCAAGGGTAGCAACAAACAACCATCGAGGTGAAGGCTTTTCTCGTGGACGACATTAGGTTATAGCCGGGTTTTGGAACGTCCGGGGCTGGAGTGTAGATCATAACTCATTTGAGCATGATAAACATTTCCTGTCATTATACGGAATATTTGACCATCGACATGTTTCAATAGGCAGCTTATGTTGAGAGGTCCTGTACCTGAAGATTGGTAAGTACAAATGTTTTGGTAGTGTCAAGTAATCCTCATGATCATGGTTTTCTTTAAAGAGACCGTATAGTTTTCCTTTGTTCGAAGCTTGCAATTTACAACGCCATTCGGACAAGTACTTATCAATTAATGCTTGCTTTATTATTAGGTGGATATTATTAGAAGTTATATTTTCCTGGTTCCCAGTTATATCAAAAAAATGTTTCTAACGTAGTTAAACCATTTGAAATTCCGTGTACTGTTGAACATAATGTTATAAAGAATTTTAGATTGCTCTTTATAATAGAGAACGATGCCTCCACTATGACGCCTGGCGTTCCTATGCTGGAACTTCCTATACAAGTTATGTGCAGTATATCCTGATAAATCAATTTACTGTCCTTATGGGTCCATGATTCGTATAAAAACACAATGTCATTGTCAGAGATTAGTTTCACAAACTCAGTGAATTGCTGCTTTACGCTGGTGAGTCCATTCACATGCCAGGAGGACATCTTAAGTTCACCCTCTCCGAATCCGTAGTCTGCAACGTCATCCTTCACGGGTTTACCATCCTCGTAGAGCTGATCATAAGATAGTCTTGCCGGCTTTCTCACGATTAATATTATCATAATTTAGCTGTGGAATCTTGAATGTGGCACAAACCACAAAGTGTACCATTTGCTGATAGAAAATGCTCAGTGTGTAATGTTTTAGAAGATGAATAGAATAGCGTTAATAGAGTGCTCAATATATAAAGACATAAGAATGAAACATATTAATAAATATTTTTGGAAAATACCTAATATGTATAAATTAAAAGAACTATTTACAGGTGGTAATAATGAAATAATTAGAAAATTGAGTGTATTTTATTTATAAAGCTTTTGAAATACGGACATTAAATAATATGTAATGAGACTTTGTATTTATCTTACAGTCAATTTGATGAAATAATTAGAAATTGAGTGAGTTTATATGCAGGGATATTGTAATACGATCATTATATAATCATGTTGTATTGCATACTTTGCCGTTTCCACATAATTGTCACCACTATTTGTTAATAGTTTGTATGTATATTGTTGTACCTCATGGGTCATATTGACCTATTGGAGTTTGAAAATAAACAGATTGATAAATTGTTCACTTATTAATGTTAATCTTATATCATTGTACAAATGACAGTGTACGAGAAAGTGAGTTTCATCTTCTACAGCATATAATGTACAAAACCGACACAGTCATTCTTCTACTGATTCGCCAATATATACTCACACGAAAAAGAAAGTGTGCACTTGTCTTGGTTAGAAAGAGACTTTTATACTTATATAGATCTATAAAGGCAAAATATAGGCAAATATGGTATCAAAATGTGCAAAAATGTATTGGCTACATGGTGATTTACTTTTATTGCAATTTGATAATTATCAGAACATTGTTTTACGCGTGAATATAAGTAGAAGATATTCCCTCTAACCAAGTGTACACTTTCTTTTTCGTGTGAGTATATCTTCCTGTCTCATGTATATACACTTAAACTTTATTTATTTCACAACGATTGCGAAGCAAGTTCTAACAACTTATATTAATCACTCTCGTTGGCGCAGATGAAAGCGTAAATGTGGCCATTCGTGTGGGAGGAAACCGGAGTATCCGGAGTAAACCCACCTGTCCGATCTGGTGACCATCCGTAACATCTCACATACTTCCCCGTCCGAGGTTCGAACATTGGTGTGAAGCGAGAAAGCTAACAACTGCGCTAATCGGGCAGCCAATAATAAAAGGTTTAGTCTAAATAACGTTCAAACGAAGTATTATGCCTACTCATGTTTACAGTAAAGAAATCCATGACTTAGGAATATTTACATAACTATTGCATTTTTTATCGATGAACGTATGTGCACTGATTGTATACACTTTCGTATGAGGATTTCCAACTAATAATATCCAGCTGGCATCCGCACTCGAAGTTACGGGCGTGCGTATTCGCGTTATTAGGCAGCGTTCGTCGCGAGAAAAGGCGTGTCTTACAGTTCACGCTGTTCCAATGATGATATATTTACCTGTTTCGGGAACGGTAAATTGCAAATCTGGACTAAAAACAGTTTAAATGCAAAGTGTGCTATAATTTCTTTGTGTCATTGAAAAGAATAATTAATGTAAATATAAGTAATGAATCGCAGGTTAATAGTTTCCATCGGGGTATGAACTACACTGGGTGTGTATACTGTTGGCGTGATGCCTTCATACTCTTTAGCCACGTCGTGATAGCTCAGTGGTAGCTCGTTCGCTTCACGTGTGAAAGGCCTGGAGTTCGAGCCCCGCTGGAGCCGTTACGATTGTGTCCTTAGGCAAGGCATTTAAATTCCACATGCCTCTTCTCTCTCCCTCCTGGCGATGGATTCCATCAGGAATGAGGTCTCGAGAGTGATTAGTAATAAGAAATTGTTTCGCAATCGAGCTAAAATAAATTTGTATAAACTAACCACGCCCAATGTAGTTCATACTTCGATGGAAACTATTAACCAGCTATTCATTCGTTAATTGAATTGCGCTTGAACATAGTTGAATATAATCTCTTTGTTGACTAGGCTTTGCTTTGTTTTCGGTCGTTTCTCTTCATAGCCTAAGTTGTTTCTCCGTAACAACTCATTATAGCAAAGAAATGAATACGCTTAAGGTTGTATATACGTAAATAAGCAGAAGTGCATCCGCCGTCGAATGTAGTCCCAATAACTAATATAGTTAATTTTTCTTTTTGATAAAAATGCATTTTCATGACAGGCAGTGCATAGTGTTTTTGAGACAGTATGTGACTTGAGAAGACTTCAGACTAGTTGATGTGTAGTAAAGATGTGGTATAAGAATTCAGGATATTGCAAACTGAAGGTTGGTATACTGTATTATTTGGCGGAGGAATACAGTGTGTAAACACAATGATGTTATTCACAGGCGAGCACAGGTTATTTGAAACTTAAAATTTGAAATATTCTTGGTGTGTTTAAGGCTGATTTGAATACCTCTTCACAGTGGATGTGGTATCAGAAGAAATGAAAGATTGGAAATATAAATGATCAGACTGTATGTTTTTACTTTTTAATATGTATTTAATAGGCAATTTATTTCTTGTTTTACAACCTCAAATCACCTTTAGAAGTATGACTTTAAGATATAATACTGCGGTAGTCTTGATAGCGTATCGTAGTGCGATCGCTTCAGGTGCGAACTACCCCAGAGATCGCATCCATCTGGAGCCGTTATAACTGTGCCATTAGTCGAGAGGCCATACCTGATTGAATCCATCGCCACGAGGGAGAGAGAAGAGGAAGTGTGGACATGTGGACATGTGAACATGTGAAATGTAATTGCAAGTTGCAATAACTTCAATCGAGCTAAAATAAATTTACTAAGATATAATATTATATAAAAATATTTATATTATGATGGAAAAAGATAATATTCCCTCTTCACGTAGGACAAACTGTAGCATTATATTAAGACGTCAGTACTCGATGATCGGTTGCCATGCTACAGGTTAAGTGAAGATTTTAATTGTTTCAAAGTAGTGCCACTTAAGCTGTTACGAGACTGAACTACAGAAACATATTTCAGACTGCGCATCAGGCACCATCGGCTTTATTACACCTTTAGTTGAGCGATTGGTCATAAATACAGATCATCACGACTAATTTACGTCACTTTATTTTGAAAATGTTAATGGAAAGTGTGAGGTATTTAGCACTCAAAACATTCACCATTATATCTGCCAATCATTTGAACTTCTTTATCGCTTTTAATGGTATGTCACATAAACAAGACTTCGCATGACGCCGTACGGAAAACGATGCACGCAAGTCCTCGCATGGCGTACGACTACATCGTACGGAATACAATACAGAAAAGTCCTCGCATGGCGTCGTACGGAGTACGATACAGAAAAAGTCCTCGCATTGCGTACGTCGTACGGAATATAAAACAAAAAAGTCATCGCATGGCGTACGTCATACGGAATATATTACAGAAAAGTCATCGCATGGCGTCGTATGTAATACGATACCGAAACGTCATCGCATGGCGTACGTCGTACGGAATATAAAACAGAAAAGTCATCGCATGGCGTACGTCGTACGGAATATAATACAGAAAAGTCATCGTATGTCGTCGTATGAAATACGATACAGAAACGTCATCGCATGACGTCGTATGCAATACGATACAGAAACGTCATCGCTTGGCGTCGTACGTAATTCGAGATAGAAAAGTCCCTGCATGGCGTCGTATGTAATACGATACAGAAAATCCTCGCATGACGTCGTACGTAATACGACACAGAACAGTCCTCGCATGGCGTCGTACATAATACGATACAGAAAAATCCTCGCATGACGTCGTACGTAATACGACACAGAAAAGTCATCGCATGTCGTCGTACATAATACGATACAGAAACGTCATCGCTTGGCGTCGTATGCAATACGATACAGAAACGTCATCGCTTGGCGTCGTATGCAATACGATACAGAAACGTCATCGCTTGGCGTCGTATGCACTACGATACAGAAACGTCATCGCTTGGCGTCGTACGTAATACGACACAGAACAGTCCTCGCCTTGCGTCGTTCGTAATACGATACAGAAACGTCCTAGCATGGCGTCGTACAAAATACGATACAGAAAAGTGAATAAAACGAGGCGAAAACGTACATATTATAATAAACAAACACGTTTACTTTACTTTTATAGCGACGTAACGTCATGGGATGAGGTAACTAGAGCACAGAGTGGGGCTATCTCAACATCTCCAACACAAGTTATGCAGATCAAGTGATATTCAATGTAACACACCGATGGCAGGCGTCAATGACTATCAACCTACATTTAAGTTAAAACTTAAAACTTTACAACGATTGCGAGTTTAAACAACTTATATTAATCACTCTCGATTGCGCGGATGAAAGCGTAAATGTGGTCATTCCTGTGGTAGGAAACCGGAGTACCCGGAGAAAACCCATCTGTCAGATCTGGCGACCAGCGTACCATCTCACATACTTCCCGGGATGAGAATCGAACCCGGCTTGCATTAGTGAGAGGCGAGCGCGCTAACCATTCGCTAATCGGACAGCTATATTAATGTAAATAAATGTCTCTTTTAAATTTTCAAACTGTTTTTCATATTTGTCGATTTTAATGACGCTCCTAACATATCACATTTCCTAGAGTGTATTAAATATAGACGTCGTCTGTCTGGCCGACAACTAATAAGTATATATAGTTTATCTTATAGACAGATCTGTATTTCAGTGGTAACACGCTGGACTAGTAATCCAGGGATTGCAGGATCCGTCCCGTCTGACCCTAATAACATTAACAGTCTTTCAGATGGGATTTTAAACCGAGGTCTCGTTTCAGTGCTTTACACCGTGGACATAAAAGAACCAGAGGAGACTCTGGAATAGGTATATATCTGTATCATTGCACTATCCTCCAAAAATCTAACATGACTAATCTCTTCAGGAGGCGTCGCTCATATGGGCAACCGGTAGCGACGATAAATAAACGTAAAACACACACACACATCGCTTATTTTGTAAATTTATAGTAGAGAGAGGGAACTTGATATACCGGTGTATATCAATTATTGAAATTTGAATTCAAAATAATGTACGAATATCTATTGCATCAACATATAAATAACAAACAGATATTTAAAGCGACACTACATCAGTGAAAACGCATATTTCTACAGAATGTATTTTCCTATTATATGGTATAATATTTTTCCAAATGTTTGCTTCAAATACTGAGTATTTCAGTCACAATTACTACACAAACGTCGTATACGCGGTTTGTTGACATAACAAAATAATGTATACATACATTGAGACTAGAGACCCTTTGTGACCATTGTATTGAAACTGAGGCCCATGTGATTTTGGAATGTATGCTGTATCAAGATTTAAGACAAATCCTATTTAAGAAAGCAACATAGATGAACTTTTACTTTGCTGTTCTTTCTCCAAATGATAAGCTAATATTTATAATTTCCAAAGCAGAAATTATGAGATTAAGTGCCAAAACCTGTTTTAATATTCTACAGAGACGTTATTTTTACCTTTGCACATAATGCATCAATTTTTCTTAATAATCCAAGGTATTTTTAATACCAGCTGAATAGTCTATGCTAATCAGTTCAATTCTGATCTGATCAGAGTTGATATTTGCTTTTTCAAAACATTTTTAATATGCACAATAGTGCTCTCATACAATCATCAGCATTTTATGATATCATTTTGATTGTAAGCTTATTGTAGGTTAGATTAGCGTAGGCTATTCAGATTTATCATGTGTTATTTACAAATACATGTATGTATATACATGTGTTATATCATACTATATTATTACAACTGCATAATGTGATGTGTTTTATACTTTGATAAATACCGTCTCTTGTAACTCTTTCGTGAGTGACACTGTACTATACCATGTATTATTTTAATGTTGTTCTGTTATTGTTGTACATTTATGAGACATAAATAAATAAATATATAAATACATATACATGCGTAATAGAATTAGTTTATCCTGAATAACACGACTTATGGTACAGATTTACCGGTATAATATATCTCACATTTGTGCCTATTTATTTGTAGACTATTCTTAGTTAAATTATCTCTAAATGACATGTATCATGACTCCGATGACAAACACACGTCAATTCAGGAGCATGGATGACCATTAAATGAAATCATACTTTCAATCCACAAAAACACTGTTTATTGATTCAGTGTTAGTGTTCGAATTAGGGATGGCAACGAATGGTGATTGTGATATTCGAATATTCGGATGATCTTCCGAACGAATATTCGAATATTCGCAAATTTCTCCAACTTTCGATTTCCACTACAGTTAGTACCTGTAAAACAAATGCTTCTCAGTTTGTGTCCCATCATATAGACTGCATTAATCACTTAGTGACCCCTGTAAGGTGTGAACAACATGTCATCACCCTCCTTTGTTATTTGGAGCCAAATCGCGATGACATTTCGCACCTTCGGGCACGCATTGGGTCATTCTTTGTTTTCGAAACTTAATTGATTGAAATTTAAACAAACATATCCTTTTAAGTTATGATTTAACTGCAATTGATTAAAATTTGATTTGAATTTTTTTTTAATATTCGAATATGGTTTTAATATTCGAATATTCGGACGTTCGAACGAATATTCGAATATTCTAACATTCGCTGCCATCCCTAGTTCGAATGTATTCGGAAGACTTTGTAGTAGCAAACGTGAATATAAAAGTAGTTTACGTGAACAAATGCATTTTATTTGCTTTTTGCTATGTATTATCGCTTTAAGTGATTAATATTGTAGTTCTGCTATAATGTCATGTTTTCAATCGCATCTACATTCTTATACAAAGTTAAGTTTAAGTTTTAATCTTTATTAAAGTCTCATCTATGTACATACATGTAATTCAAACACAAATGTAAATAATCAGATTAAAAGTACATAGCCATTCTGAATAGAATTATAAGAGACATATTGCAACAAAACATATCACATTATAAAATCCCACACTACTATTAGTTAATGCTTATTTACATTCTAAAGCCAAGAAACTGTTGCTAATTTATATTTAAATACGAAATAAAACAAAATGGTATAAAACACTGACTCGAAAAACAAGCACTAGTGCGCTATTAAGAAATATCTTACAAACTCAGTTATCACCCAGGATCAGATCGAGAATGACCTAATTAGCAGCTGCTTCTTGTAGTCTGTAAAAATCATAGATATATAGTAATTAACACAAAAATGGCATTATTTACAAAGGTAAAAGTAACGACGCTGTAGTATATTAAAACAGGTTTTGGCACAAAGTCGTATCACTGATTGATTACTGAATATAAATATAAATTGTCATATTATAGAAATTATGGTCAGGTAATATTGCTTTCTGCAATAGTAAAGTTCTTAGATCATTATATATGGCACATTCCAATAAAACATGTGAAATAGTTCATGCAGCAATTGTTTTGTTGTTGTTTTCAATCACATTTACGTTCATAGTTATTATTACAAATTATGCATTGCATATGTTGTTGAAAACTGCTTAGCACTTTGTACATATGGATATAAAAATATAATAGAAAAATGAACGAAGCCATCGATCGAGCCTCACAAAATAAAACATAAAACAAAGAAACGTGCATCTTATCACTGTCTACTCGAAGTTGCAAGATAAAGAAAATAGTTTTAGATTGTAGAATCTGAATACCATTTTATTTTCATGTTGCATATATAGTTATATTCGAAATAGATACTTAGGGTCAATGTCGTGGTCAATCGTTACTAAATTTGAATCATTGATGTGTACAAAAAATGAACGCTTATTGCTAAGAATATCTAAATATCTAATAGAGACTTTTGTGAAACGTTCTAATACTCTTGGAATTATGGCAATTTTCTTGACAGTACTGTAAAATGATGTACGTGTATGCTTTAATTGTACACTCCTATTGTTATTTGTATTGTACTGTATTTGTATTGTGCATATGCCATGTTATCTACATCTTATATTTTAATCTTTATTATTGTCTCATCTATGTACATATACACTTAATAAAACATAACATGAGCAGTATACAACATTACATAGCCATTCATTAACATTGATTTACAGGAGACATAAGTTAATATATCACAGAGTCATACAAACATTATCACATTGATATTATTACACATTGAATACGAAATGAAAGGGGGAACAGGTAAGCAAATACACCGCAATATAAACGGTAAAACTGAGGAGTAGTAGCTAATTCTCAGGTTAAAACGTTATTAAAACAATTCAAAGTTTACTATCAGCATTAGCGCGCAACTAAAAATGTTTTAAGAGATCAGGTCGAGGATGAACTAATTAGCAACTACTTCTCAGGATGCATAAAAATACAATGACTTAAGACGCATGAAGACACATGAATATCATTATTAAGATAAAAAACACGTCTTTGTAATATGCTAAAACAGGTTTTGGCACATAACCTGATCAAACTATGGTTGGAAAACAAACTATTTAGTATTATGTCAATGGCCAATTTTAAGGCAAAATGTTTGTCGATTTGCGATTTGTTTAATTAAAACAACTTGAATTAAAAAGATGTACGTGTAACGAAGTAACCGTTATTCTTTTCATATGTACTTTTCTTAATATTTTTGATAAACATTTTACATTGTTTTATTTTTAATATTTTTTTGTTTACCAAATTGTTGTCCTTAATGTTGACTATTGTAATGTATGTTGTAAAAATGTCCTGCTATGCTAAATTAATGTTAAGCACTTTTGAACGTATACTTTCTGTATGAAAAGAGTGCTATACAAATCTGGTATAATAATAATAATAATAATAATAAAAGAAGTTACTAAGACTACAGGAACTACATATAGAACAGAACAGAACTGTATTAAAAAAAACAACAAATTTTGTGAAAAGACACAGGTTACATATAACAACAAGTACAGTAACAACATGCGAACGAATAATTCACAGAGGAAATAGGGTCCATTCGCAGAAGCGCATAGGAACAGCATACCGAGAACAAGGCAGTGCCCGGCCAGCATATTGACCCAATATACTGGTCCGTGTACCCCCCTCAACATAGCACACCACAGCGTATCGAGGGTCATTGGGTTTATCTAGGTGTAATTCGAACGGTTACAACAATGAAGTACTATCAACCTACACGAACCTTGACTTTCTAGTACAATTGTGCAACTGTTGTGGATCAACTTTGATCTCGTTAAAATATACTGACACCATAAATAAACTACGCACTATTATATTGAACGTTACGTTTTCCTTACACATTTTAGAATTATGGATGAGGTACTATTTTGGGTCAAGAAAATAATTCTTCTCGCATTGCACTAATTTACCCAATATTTCGCACATTTTGATACCAACTTTGATTATACTAGTTTCCTATAGGATATACATTTTATCTCTTACGGCAAGTTTCGTTTTGGTGTCAGTATATGAATGTGGACGTTTTGTCCATGGGCATTGTAAATGATCTCCATTTGACTTACATGTACTGGTGTACTGCTGAACCGTTTAGGTTGCTGAGTGTGTCTACTATACACCCATGGGTAACATTTATTTCCAACATGTATATATATGTGTGTGTTTACGTTTATTAATCGTCGCTACCGGTTGCCCATATGAGCGAAGCATCCTGAAGAGATTAGTGATTTTAGATTTTTGGAGGATAGTGCAATGGTACAGACAGAGACCTATTCCAGAGTCTCCTCTTGTTCTTTTATAATTTGCACAGTGTAAAGCACCGACACGACACCGCGGCTTTAAGACTGTTAATATCATTACGGCCAGATGGGTATCGAACCATCAATGGATTCAATTTGGCGGGATGAGTGGGTGGTGGGGGGGTAGGTGTGTATATTTGGTATGCTTTACAATATATATATATATATAGTGTGCGGTCCTATTGGATATATCATTGCCTGCTAGATAGTTATTACCTCCATCCGTTATGAACGTGAGTTATAGCTTCTTCGTGGTGTGTTTGTGACTAGTTAATTAGTAGCACATATGTACCAAACTGTCGAGATATCCTAGAAGCAAGGGTTAATGGCATGTCTATACATTACGAAAGGCATACTTATGTGGTCCTACACAACGCAACATCCACATGGATAATGTTTACCTATATTAGTATGTGTTTTCCTAGCATCGCTTACTGTTTCATAACTACAGCATTGTTCATTTTCACAAGGTACTGCAATACAAAGTAGTTCTTAGAAATAACAGAAGAAAATATAGTGATATTAAATACAAAATGAAAGGAGTTGAATAAGTGACAGGAATATTTAAAATGTGTGCTTGGAATTAGTTTATACACATTTCATTTAGCTCGATTTCGAAACAAGTTCTTTCAACTTATATTTATGGAATCCATCGTCACTAAAGAGATAGAAGAGGCAAAGTGGAAAGTTAATGCCTTACCTAAGGACGCAGTCACTTGGAATTAATAAAAGCTGCGCCGCTAGCTTATGCCATCCTCAACATTTGAAGGGGTACTGCGCCGCTAGCTTATGTCATCCTCAACATTTGAAGGGGCACTGCGCCGCTAGCGTATGCCATCCTCGACATTTGAAGGGGCACTGCATCGATAGCTTATGCCATCCTCAACATTTGAAGGGGCACTGCACCGATAGCTTAGGACATCCTCAACATTTGAAGGGGCACTGCATCGATAGCTTAGGACATCCTCAACATTTGAAGGGGCACTGCGCCGCTAGCTTATGCCATCCTCAACATTTGAAGGGGCACTGCGCCGATAGCTTATGCCATACTCAACATTTGAAGGGGCACTGCATCGATAGCTTAGGACATCCTCAACATTTGAAGGGGCACTGCACCGATAGATTAGGACATCCTCAAAATTTGAAGGGGCACTGCGCCAATAGCTTATGCCATCCTCAACATTTGAAGGGGCACTGCGCCGATAGCTTATGCCATCCTCAACATTTGAAGGGGCACTGCACCGATAGCTTAGGACATCCTCAACATTTGAAGGGGCACTGCATCGATAGCTTAGGACATCCTCAACATTTTAAGGGGCACTGCGTCGATAGCATATGCCATCCTCAACATTTGAAGGGGCACTGCACCGATAGCTTAGGACATCCTCAACATTTGAAGGGGCACTGAATCGATAGCATATGCCATCTTCAACATTTGAAGGGGCACTGCGTCGATAGCTTATGCCATCCTCAACATTTGAAGGGGCACTGCATCGATAGCATAGGCCATCCTCAACATTTGAAGGGGCACTGGCCGGTAGCTTATGCCATCCTCGACATTTGAAGGGGCACTGCGTCGATAGCTTATGCCATCCTCAACATTTGAAGGGGCACTGCGCCAATAGCTTATGCCATCCTCAACATTTGAAGGGGCACTGCGCCGCTAGCTTATGCCACCCTCAACATGTGAAGGGGCACTGCGCCGATAGCTTATGCCATCCTCAACATTTGAAGGTGGCATATATTAATTGACGGCACAGCATACTTATTTAACTGATATTAAACAAGTTCCTATAACTTATATTAATCACTCTCGGGTTTTCATTTCTGATGGAATCCATCGCCACGAGGGAGACAGAATTACAGGCAATGTGGAAATTAAATGCCTTGCCTACGGGCACAATCGTAACGGCTACAGCTGGGCTCGAACTCCGGGCATTTGAGCCCAGCTGTAATATTTGGCATTCTTTGACTTTTAAGATATGCGTGAAATACTGTAAGTAGTTCTTAGAAATAAAAGAAGAAAATAAAGTTATATTAAATGCACCTCTGTAGTACAGTTACACGTCATAAACTCCCCTGGACGTCATACCAACGTTAAGCGTCATGATGATGGTTATTAAAGTTTAAATTTTATTTATTTTACAACGATTGCGAAGCAAGTTATAACAACTTATATTAATCACTTTCGTTTGCGTGGATGAAAGCGTATATGTGGTCATTCGTGTGGGAGGAAACCGGAGTACCCGGAGAAAACCCACCTGTCCGATCTGGCGACCACCGTACCATTTCACATACTTCCCGATCCGAGGATCGAACCCGGCTTGCATTGGTGAGAAGCGAGCGCACTAACCACTGCGCTAATCGGACAACATTGTGATGGTTATTGTGCTGATGATGTTATGATGATGATGATGATGATGATTGTGGTGATGAATGTGATGATGATGGTCATGATTGTGATGATGATTATGGTGATGATTGTGATGATGATGGTCATGTTTGTGATGATGATGGTGATGATTATGATGATGATTGTGATGATGTTTATTGTGATGATGATGATTGTGATGAATATTGATGATGATGGTGATGATTGTGATGATGAGTGTGATGATGTTGATTGTGATGATGATGATTGTGATGATGATTGTGATGATGGTAATTGTAATGAATATGGTTGTGATGATATAGCCAGGCAGTGAATCAACAGTTTTCACCATAACCTGAAAGTCCCGGATAAAAAAAAAGTTCTGTTGATTATTTATCTATGGGACATATACAATGATATCCAGTTGGGTGTGAAGTTTTCACCTTTGGGTAATTTGAAATATTCATGATTTTCAAAATGGCTGCCAATCTGAAAATGGTTTAACAATATATTCGCTAATAAGGCATGTACACTCTTAATAATTATGCATAGACCCAAAATATATACATAAATTCTATAATAAATAACCAATGAAGAATACTATTTATCAATTTAGGTCAATTGGCAGATGTAGCCATTTTGAAATTCTTGAACATCCTTCTCCACCCTGGCATGCACATAGTGCAGTACATGACATTTTGGCATTGTGACATCCACATTTGTTTGACTTACATGGCATACCACTGTCACAAGAACACTTGATCATTTTGAGTATATCCACAGGGACATGCGTAACATTCGGGGCAACACTTGTTGGCGTCAATGATGTTGAGCAATCACACTTTGTCTATCTGTGTATAAGAGGATTCAAATATGGTGGGTTGAGCTCTACAGCATGTCTCCATATAGCTACCTGCATATGTGCTCTGGCCACATTTGTCCTGAATACCGCATTTGTTGGAGGGCGCGTTTGAAGCTTTGGGGCACCTGCAATACTATTGGATACCATTGTTGACCATATGTTCTATCGTGCTCAAGTCATCGAGTCACACTCTGGATGCACATATAATGTTAACAGGAATTGTGTTGCTTGTCTGGTTACTTCCTGAAGAGAGCTATTAATGTTACCAACCTTAGATATACTGTACTTGTTTGATCATAAAAGCTTTAGAGCTATGCATTTCCCATTGCCATGCTATGTAGCAACACTATCATAGCTTGTAAGTCCATGAGCTGCTAAACGATGTAGAATGATTGCGTGGTGTTTCTCTACAGTAGCATCAATGTCAATGTGTGCCTACATCTGACAGGACAAAACATCATAACAGGGTGAGTGGTATCACCCTTGTACACATACTGACATAGCAGCAGGCATATATATGTGTCATCAGCTACAACAAGAGCGTGATCAACTCCAACAGAAGCACCCTGTTGTATTATCATTGTGTCTGTTTCCTCCTGTGTCACTGTGTTATAGCCATGTGAAGGTTATTACCAGTCACAACCAATGCACATTCCAACACATCCATATGAGACTGTCAGCTATGATCAAGTCAATTAGTTGTTTCTTGTTGGTGTTCACAGTTGATGTGGTAGTCTGTCTGCAGGACGAAGAGTATACACCCTACTGGCTTCTTTGTCCCATCATTTCTTATAGTTACTGTATGCTTCCAACATTGTATATGTGAAAAGAAACATGACTATTGGGACATTTTGTATTGCATTTGTAAACACATACATGTCAAATACAAGGCAGACATCACTAGATTGAAGATTACCCTGGCTGTGTATGCAGAGGTTGTTGAGGGAAGACTTGCACAGTGCGATCTGTTGGCCACGACACTACCCAACAGACTGCTCAATTCATTTTTAAGAGATGATTTGGTCTTCACGATCTTCATCTTTCAAATGTCATTTGTACATATTTGCGTCATAATTACAGATGCTACATTGGGGAGTCATAGCTCTGACATATATCAACTCTGTGTCATATATGTTCGTGTCATCAACTTTAATATGTCTGCGTGATAATGTCATTGTTGTAACACATTTATGGATTGTCACATGAACATTGACAGGCCAACTCTTTTAAAATGTATTCATCCGCTTGGTTCTAGGTTCAACAACATTGTCGACATTTACAGAGGGATGTGCAATACTTTTACCAGTTCCAATATTTACAAGTCCATCTTGATTATGCTCACTGTTAATGGAATCGATGCAGAGTTCTAGTTTCTCTCTTAGAACTGTTCTGTATTTTCCATCAGATGTAATCCGACGGTTGAGATGGAGGTTCCCTCATGGGGTCAACTTTCTTCACAACTGTATTACATGCATGTAAACTATTTGCCCATGTCTTGAGTGTCTCTCGTGTAAGAGTGATTCCAATTATACCACTATACCCATGTCCTCATGTAGGTTTTTTCAATGACCGTATCACTCCAGTTTCCATTGAAGATACCTGTATTATGATGCATTGTGTGTTGACCTTTCATGAACTGTTGCTGTACATCATCAGGCAATGCCATTGTACAGGTCATAGCGGGCATAATTAAAATGCCAAGCGGTGAAAAGATGAAGTTGCCAATCTGCATACTCTCTGTTCGGATGTTCTTCAGTATGGTAAGGACTGACGTGATCAAACAACTTATCTAGATTTTGGCTGTTCTGTTGTTTGGTGCTGCACGATGCAGTTCCCGTTGAAGGTCATCCATGCATATCTTGTATCTGTAAACCATTGGTCTGATGACATTTTGTATGAGCATCCATTCGCAGAGCTCTCACATGTTCAGGGAAATTCAGGGACATTCAGTTAGCATTTTCAACACACCTCCAAATGCTTCACTGAGATCTTCAGTAAGGCCAGCGTCATCCATCAGGTATTCGATATAGCTAATCAATAAATGCATACCATCTAGTCGGAGGTAAACATTACTAAATCTAGTTTGGTTCTCCCATAGCACATGTACATCTACACTATAAAGTTGTTGATCTGCGGTAATTACAGCACATTCCTGACCTGTGCCTTCGGACACCGCCTTTGCCTTCACCAAAGCAGCCACAATAGTAGATGGATCTGCATTTATCAATCGTAGGTAGACTATGTTTGTTTTTGGTCTCAGTGTGTGTCTTTGCTTCCGACATACTTGTGTTGTATCCATTGTATTATGGGCAGGTTTGGGATGTACACATATACCGAGTCAAAAAAGAAACGATACCAAACCAACTTGACGAAAAAGATGCAAACATATAAATGCCTGTGACAAGCTACCACCTTTCAGTTCGCAGTGACGTATGACTATGATATGCATCCATATACACAGGTAAATAATGCATCCATATTTTTCTAACGCTAATTTTCCGTTTTGCACGTGATCCTCGAGGAACACGATTTGCCATACATGGATAGATCCATAAACCAATTTGTTATACTCATATTGTAATTACTTCGAGCAAAACCACCAACACGATCTGCATTTTCCTCAAACGAAATGCACAGACTCGACCAAAATGCGAGAATGCGAGCAATTGGGATGGTTGAAGCTGGTTTACGTCATAACGACGTCGCTAATCGCCTCGGTGTGTCCCGGATCACGATCACACGTCTACTTGGACGTTACCGAACACGTGGATCAACTGACGACCGCCCACGTACTGGTCGACCACGCGTGACGACGCCAGAACAAAACTGTCGTATTCGGACGTCACATTTACGTGACCGCTTCCTGCCCGCTACTCATACCGCCATCGTTACTCCTGGGAGGACCAACAATATAATCAGTGCTCAAACAGTTCGGAACAGGTTCGCTGAACGTGGAATCCGTCCTTACAGACCATATACCGGGCCCATGTTGACCATTGACCATGTCACCGGAACGAACATCGTGAGTGGACGGGTGAACATGCACGTTGGACTCGCTTACAGTGGAATTCCGTTATATTTAGTGACGAATCGCGTTTCTGTTTACGGCGTGCGGATGGCAGGGCTCGAGTTTACCGTCGACAAGGAGAACGTTACGTGTGCGTATGTACGTAAGGTGGATCGGTTTGGAGGCGGTAGCGTTATGGTATGGGGCGGCATCACAACTGATTATTGTTGACGGAAACTTAACCGCACAGCAGTACTGTGACAAAAGTATTGCGCCCGTTGTTTTGCAATTCTTTAACGTCAATCGACCCGTCACACTGTTCCAACAGGACAACGCCAGATGCCATACTGCACACAGGGGAACATTGAACGTTTACCGGTGCCAGCATTGTCACCAGACTTGTCTCCGATAGAACATTTATGGGATACCTTATACCGTCGTGTAAGACTCCGTCAGCCGGCGACGTTACACCGACTGAGGGATATTCTGCGTCAGCAGTGGAACAACATTGACCAATATGAGATTCTGACACTTATTCGTTCAATGCGACGGCGATGTATTGCAGTGAGAGATGCCAATACACGATATTGACTATTGTATGAATATTCCACTTGGCCCCTTGGTCACAAATGACGTCACAACCTAACAGATAATAATGATATGATCGAATTTTATACTTGTAACATTGTAACAGTATATCATTGAAGAAGTGGACATCTAGTTCACTGGCTCTATCGTTAGACATACGTTGGTGTAAAGTCAAATTACCAGGATCTATTGGATCTTTTCATCAAAATAGTACTCAAGTGCAGTATCCCCGTCTCATATGACAATATCCCTGCACATAAACTCACTCAATTTCTAATTATTTCATCAATGTAAGATAAATTAACCGATTGATTAATATGATGTATTGCATATTGCATGACGTGTAACGGTTATGAATTACGAGTTTATGACATATAGCGGAATTATTCATGACGTTTACCTGTCTTTTGATATATAGCGGACGTTTCTTTTGTGACGTGTAGCGGTCACATTTCGTTAAGGGGATATCATGACGTTTAATGATGCTAAATACCACACGGATGACATATAAATGTTCTTAAGCAGTGAACAGATTACGGACATACGCACATACGTACATAGCTACATGATTAATATTCTTTGCATGCTGGGTAAAATAAACGTAATAAATATATGGTTCAAATAATTGTAACAGACGACAATTTTGTCTTGCGGCTGTTCAAACGAACGTTTACCCACAATCACACTCTCCTCACATATGTATGTTTGAATCTCACTATGTCATGAGAGGAAGCTAAATATCCGGCTCGCGGGAGGTCGGTGGTTCCACCCGACGTCCGACCATGCAATAAATACTGTTAAATTGACTGAATAACTTGATGTAATTCCGGAAACTAATAACTCTTGGAAATACATCATGTACTTTCATTAGAATGGTGTCGTAGCGTGCAGAGATATTAGTAGATACATGCACGTGATAACACAACAGTTACTTGCATGTAGTCAAATGTGGAGAAATACAAAAACGCATATTGACACGAACAATGTGCACCTGAATACAATTACTTTATATGTAAGTCGAACATTAGAAACGTATATCTTGGTTGGTCAAATCACGTGTACCTTTGCATGTGGTCTCTATATTCCAAGACCTAGATGTGAAATGTACAGGCAGAATACTCTGGTTCAAAGATATGGAATTGTCTACCATTGGAAATTAAGAGGTCAAGACTAAATGTAAATTATGGATACAAATTTTTAATCGGTTAACACTAAAAAGTTATATATATATAATGATTGTCATTCAATATGCTTATGTCGTTTTGTATTTCGATGACATTACCCGATTTGTTTAAGTTACATTGTACAACATTATATATATAGATTGCATGGCGTAACTGTGTACTTTGGCTATAATTATGTATATGTGCATTAATGCTATAGTGTTAAGAAATTTAAGATGGCCCTAAGGAAGATAAGTTCAGAACTAATTAGGTCACCCTCTATTAATAAAGAAATATATATATATATGTAATACAGTTATAAAATGTAGCTTACAATATATTGAAGAAGCTGGTTGAAATGTTAAACTATGGATAGCCTTTATCCCAAATCAAGCGGGTAGCAGAACTATGACCAGATTACTTGACATAATTAAGTAATAAAACTGTAATGATTACATACTATGTATGCATGCACAAAGATGATTGGTTGGTATTATGGAAGGCACGCCCCTTGTACCAAATCACGAACATAATTACCGGTTACTTACTTTTTCTGCAATACTATTTCTGCATGAATATGATTGGTTGGTATTATGGAAGCGATGCCCCTTGTACCAAATCACGAAAATAATTACCGATTCCTTACTGTTTCTCCAATACTATTTCATGTACGAATATGATTGGTTGGTATTATTGAAGTCACGCCCCTTGTACCAAATCACGAACATAATTTTCGGTTACTTACTGTTTCTCTAATACTGTTTCATGCACGAATATGATTGGTTGGTATTATGAAAGTGACGCCCCTTATACGAAATCACGAACATAATTTCCGGTTAATTACTGTTTCTGCAAGAATATGATTGGCTGGTATTATGGAAGGCACGCCCCTTGTACCAAATCACGAACATAATTACCGGTTACTTACTTTTTCTGCAAAACTATTTCTGCATGAATATGATTGGTTGGTATTATGGAAGCGATGCCCCTTGTACCAAATCACGAATATAATTACCGATTCCTTACTGTTTCTCCAATACTATTTCATGCACGAATATGATTGGTTGGTATTATGGAAGTCACGCCCCTTGTACAAAAGCACGGGTATTACCATAGGTTACTTACTATCTCTGCAAGAAGATGATTGGAAGGTGTTATGGAAGCCACGCCCCTTGTCCCAAATCACGAACATAATGATACCGTAGCACACCATGATGATCAGTGCAGGAATAATGAACGCAGTCAATGCCACAAGGGTGATGTATAGCTACAAGAAGAAACAGAGTTGAATAAGTGACAATAACATTAACATATGTGCTTGGAATTAGTTTATATAAATTTCATTTAGCTCGATTGCAAAACAAGTTCTTATAACTTATAATTATCACCTTCCAGGCCTCATTCCTGATGGAAACCATCGCAACTAGATAGAAGATGCAGCGTGGAAAGGAAATGCATTGCCTAAGGACGCAATTGCCTGGAATTAATTAAAGCTGCGCGGATAGCTTAGGTCATCCTCAACATTTGAAGGTGGCATAATTATTATTTGTAGGCAAAGCGTAATTATTTAACGGACATTGATGTTCTTAAAATTTATATTAATCACTCTCGAGGTCTCATTCCTGATGGAAATCATCGCCACGAAGTAGAGATAATTAGAGGCAATGTGGAAATTAAATGCCCAGCTGTAATATTTGGCATTCATTGACTTTTAGAATCCAAATATTCTGGGACAATTCGCCTAAAATGAACACATCACATTAAAGACAGGTTTGGTATGCTTTTGATCTTAGCATAATTAAATATGATAATAAAAATCATTGACAAGAAACATTATGTTTTTACTTATAAAATTGCCTACCTCGTAAAGAAAATAAGATACACTATTATAAAAGTTACTCCCCTTTCATCAAGACGACATTTGTAGACATGCTAAAAAGCTCGATTGGCTTGATAATTATTAGAACTGTCGTTCATCTAATATGACGACGAGACACTTAGTGTTGGATATACCATGTGCATCTTTAACTGATTTACATAGGATCTTACATGGGTGGTGATTTCATGCCAGGCGAGCTTAGTAGCAAAATTCCAAAACTCGTTTGATAAAATATGGCATGAAATCACCACTATTTTTTATCACATTACCACATGGCGTTGTTTAATAATGTTTTCGCACACAATAGTCAGGTCGATATATGAAAAATACACCCTCAACCCCCAAAAAATTGCTACAAAAGGTTTCTCAACTGATTCTAGTAGGGATTAGTGTACTTTATAACATACTAAAAGTTTACCCCCGGAAAAGTGTTTTTTTCAAATTGGCGTCCAAGATGGCCGCCGAAACCTCTTAATGAACATAACTATGTAACTATCAACTCAAATTTGATGATCTTGGTGTCTACCCCTAGGTTTTTGGGGGCAAAGAACACATTAAGATCATAACAAATGATGTTGGCCTATATATATAGCACACAAATCCAATATGGGGTCAAAAATGGCCGCCAACACCTCCAAATGACCGCAAGTCCACAACTATTGACTCAGCCCTATCGTTCATTCCGACTAGTCTGCGGACAGCACTGGAAACATTGTTCGTTGGGAAAGACACAAGACGCAAGGTTGCATGCTGCAGTTGGTCATGCCATAATTCAGTCAGTTCACCCACGATCTGTCATTGCACCGCTACAAATGGGACTTGCTGTGCAAATTCATCATCTGTATCGTTCGAAGTTCATTGTGGACACTCTTCATGAAATGGGATTCTGTTGCTCATACACAGAAGTGATCAGATTTGAAAAAAATGCAGCGGATTGTGTGGAACCTGATGTCCTAGGTGGTGATGTAGATTTCCTGGATATATATGTCCTCTTTGCCGCTGATAATGTTGATCACAACATTATCACTATTGACGGCAAACTGACATTTCATGGAATGGGTGTCATTGCCTCTGTCACCCCTGGAAAACGCACGAACCATCTCATTCCGCGAAGACAGATCTCAGAATTGAAAATTGAAAACAAGTCAAAAATTCCTATCTTGGAGTACAGGTTTGCAAGGCATGCTTGTCATGAGGTAGTCTTCGAGGACCTGCCGATATTTCTTGACTGTGACAAGAGGATCGATATGCTGTGGGAAGTCTCCCTCGGTTTCAAAGAGGCAACACCGAATTGGCAGGGGATGATGCATATCTTGCATCAGGGGAGCCAGCACCCTGGGCAGTCGTCAGTCAAATTCTTGCCTATGATCAATATGTACTCTGGAGACAAATCGTGCATTTTGTCTACATTAGACTTTGTTTGCAACCTTGCCATGAAGCACAACCTTCCCACTATTGTAACTTTTGACCAGCCCTTGTATTGGAAGGCTGCCGAAATCATCATTGATGCGCCACAAAGTAGTCACCTGAAAGGCATTGTTCTGATGTTGGGGTGTTTCCATACACTTATGAACTTGTTGGTGGCCATAGGAACTCTCATGGAAGGGACCGGTCTCAAAAACATACTTGAGACTGTCTATGGAGAAAATGCTGTTGTGCACCTGATGACAGGAAAAGCTGTCCAGAGGGCTTTGCGGGGCCATCTTCTTGTTGACAAGTGCCTACATAGCCAGTAACGGAAATGGCCAAAGACGATCCCGAGATTCAGACACTGCTTGATCAAGCCGAGGAATTGTACTCCTCCCTTCTCAGCGGTGAGACGACGCTAGGAGATGTTGCTTGTTATGAGGTGTTGATCCAACTCGAGAAAATAACGGAGAAGAAGAAATCTGAACTTGCTCAGACCTCAAAGACCAGTCAGTTGTGGCTGAATTATCAGCGTATGGTTGGCATGGCAAGAATGTTGATCAAGGCGGAACGTACTGGGTCTTGGTTGATGAATTTGCAGGCAGCGTCCAATTGCCTAACTGTCCTTGCTGTAACTGGGCTCTTCAATTACCTGCGATCCGCTCACTACTACCTGCAGCAAATGAGCAACCTGGAAGAAAAGCACCCAGATGTTTATCGAAAGTTCCTTGGTGGTTTTCACATTGTTCGTAGGAGCAATCAGTGCTGGGCAGGGCTTAGTAGTGATCTTGTCATTGAACAAACGTTGATGAGGTCTCTAAAGAGCACTGGTGGTCTAACTCGCGGCAGTAGGATGACCGAGGACATGCGAAACCTCTGGACTTTATCTGCACCTGTAACATCCGAGTACAACATTGCGATGCAGGATTTCACAAACCTAACCTATACTACAAGTCTGCAACACAAAGACTCAACTGAGGCGTGCATCAAAAGAGATGCATCTGATCTCGGATAAAGCTTGCAGCCTGCTCACAATTCACATCTGATCCTACTCTGAGAAACATTGTCAACGGGATAATGGTTGGGCCAGATCTTTCCCTTGAAGAGGTTTTGACATATGAACTAAGCCCATACCCTCCAGCCCTCTTTGAGACCAGGAACATTCTTCGAAAGGCAGACAAACCTCAGCTTGCTCAGGCAATTCGAGACCATGCTGCAGACTTTTCAAGTGAGGCTGTGATGAACTCTTTTCGCAAAACAGATTGTTACGTGCTTGATGGTGGCTCTTTGCTCCATCGTTTACCGTGGAAGAAAGGCGACTCATATAATGCAATAGCTGAGTCTTATGCAGACTTCACTGTGAGACATTACGGACAAGCGACAGTGGTGTTTGATGGTTATGGTGAAGGTCGCTCCATAAAAGACAACACACACCAGAGACGAGGACAAAAGCTGCACCCTATTGTTAGTTTCACTTCAGAAACAGAGTTTTCAGGCAAAAATGAGGACTTTTTGTCTCGTGAAAAAAAAACAAGGCAGACATGATTGCTCTCATCAGCCAGCGCTAACTAAAAGGGATGCCATGTCATTCAGTCACCAGGGGATGCAGACGTCGATATCGTTAAGGCAACTGTTGAACGATCCCGTCATTGCACCACAACGTTGGTCGGTGAGGATACAGATTTGCTTATCTTGTTCCTTCATTACTCCAGAACAGACAATGAGATCATCTACTTCCGTTCTGATGCAAACAAGCAGTCAAAAGAACACAGAGTGAATAACATTAACATGTTGAAAGAAACTTTAGGAGATGATGTGTGCAATGAGTTGCTCTTTGTACATGCCTACTCAGGCTGTGATTCAACTTCAAGGATTTACGGCTTCGGAAAAATGTCAGTCATCCGGAAATCCTGTGCTAGTGCATTCATCCTTCAAAACAAATCTCAAGAGGACATATCAGATCTTGGCAAAGACCTGATTGTTGATCTCTTTGGTGACAAGTCTAATGATACGCTATCATCACTGCGCCATATCATTTTCATCAAGAAAGTGGCAACTGCTGAAGCATTTGTCACTTCTGAACGACTTCCCCAACATCACCTGCAACAAGATTCCATAGCAAACGTGTGTACTTTCAAATTATGGTATGGATGGGGATGGCAAATGAAATGAACCCAACTGAATGGGGATGGAAACAGGAAAATGATCAGTTAATTCCAATTATGACCCAAAACAATGCTGCTCTGACGAACTCTTGAAAATTATCCATTGCAACTGTTCGGGGGGATGCAAATCCTGTTGGTGCAGCTGCAGACGCTATTGACTCCCCTGCACTGCTGCATCTGGCCCTTGCCAAACTGAAAACTGTGACAATCCAAACAACACCCAAGAGGTCGATACTGAGGAGGATGATGACGCTCAAAACTGAACGCTCTGAAACTTATTCTATGGACAAATGTGTGTGTGTGCGTTAGGTCATTAGTTCAATTTCATAATGTTGCAACAGCTCAGTGATATCCAAAGTTGTCTTAATGTGTTCCTTGCACCCACAAACCTGGGGATAGACATCAAGATCATCAAATTTGAGTCAATAGTTATGGACTTGCGGTCATTTAGAGGTGTTGGCGGCCATTTTTGACGCTATATTGGATTTTTGTGCTACATATATAGGCCAACATCATTTTTTATTATCTTAACGTGTTCTTTGTCGCCAGAAACCTAGGGATAGACACCAAGATCATCAAATTTGAGTTGATAGTTACATAGTTATGATCATTAAGAGGTTTCGGCGGCCATCTTGGACGCCATCTTGAAAAAACTTTTCCGGGGGCCTTACTGTGGTAAACTTTCAGTATGTTAAAAAGTACACTACAACCTACCAGAATCAGTTGAGAAACCTTTTGTAGCAATTTTTTGGGGGTTAAACTGTATTTTGACCTCACTACAATAGCGGTGCTACTTTCATTGTGGCGCCAAACATCAGCGCAACTTATCATCATGATCATGACGTCACTAAATGGTCAAGACGTCACTATGCAAAACCCGCATTATAATTACTATATATAGTTGTTTTTTTTACAACGATTGCGAAGCAAGTTCTAACAACTTATATTAATCACTCTCGTTGGCGCGGATGAAAGCGTAAATGTGGTCATGGGAGGAAACCGGAGTACCCGGAGAAAACCCACCTACCTATCCGATATGGCGACCACCGTACCATCTCACATACTTCCCGGTCCGAGGATCGAACCCGGGTTGCATTGGTGAGAAGCCAGCGCGCTAACCACTGCTAATCGGACAGCCACTATATATAGTTGCGTCGAGACTTATATTAGGTCGTCGTTTGTCACGTTGTATACCAATTCAAAAATAAATACGCATACTTTAAAGTTTAATTTGAAAATTATAAAGATTATTCTCTTAACCAATCAGACTCCTTCCAGGTTGTAGTACACGTGTGTACATATAAGAAAATATGTGGTGGCTTTAGGAAACTGAATACAACACAAGTTATGTGATAAATTAACAATCGAAGTTCCACAGAATCTGACTTCAAAAAGTTATTTTATCACAATATACTAGAGGACATAGAAAACGCGCACCTACATTATATACTAGAGGACATAGAAAACGCGCACCTACATTATATACTAGAGGACATTGAAAACGCTCACCTACATTATATACTAGAGGACATTGAAAACGCGCACCTACATTATATACTAGAGGACATAGAAAACGCGACACCCTACATTATATACTAGAGGACATAGAAAACGCACACCTACATTATATACTAGAGGACATAGAAAACGCACACCTACATTATATACTAGAGGACATAGAAAACGCACACCTACATTATATACTAGAGGACATAGAAAACGCACACCTACATTATATACTAGAGGACATAGAAAACGCACACCTACATTATATACTAGAGGACATAGAAAACGCACACCTACATTATATACTAGAGGACATAGAAAACGCACATCTACATTATATACTAGAGGACATAGAAAACGCACACCTACATTATATGATTATTATTACATGAAAACGAAATACGACGGATTCCATCAAAGATATATCTCACCTTTATTACAAAACACAAACTGAACAACTAAAAATATTCGAAAATGGTTAAAACTATATATTTATATAGTTATTATTTTTCATGTAAAAACACATTTATCCGAAATGTGCGTTTTCTATGTCCTCTAGTATACCTCTCTAATCAATGAGTATACCTCTCTAAATCAATGAGTATACCTCTCTAAGTCAATGAGTATACCTCTCTAAATCAGTGAGTATACCTATCTAAATCAATGAGTAAAATTCTCTAAATCAATGAGTATACCTCTCTAAATCAATGAGTATACCTCTCTAAATCAATGAGTATACCTCTCTAAATCAATGAGTATACCTCTCTAAATCAATGAGTATACCTCTCTAAATCAATGAGTATACCTCTCTAAATCAATGAGTCAATGGAGTCCAGGGGTGATTGAGTACACTTTGGCTATTATGAACTGTAGTAATAAAAAAAATATTATGTCAATTTATGTAATATAAATAAAACTGTTTTGACCTCATGGGCTTTTTATCCTAATGGTTTTGAATAAACTGTCTGTCTGTCTGTCTGTCTGTCTGTCTGTCTGTCTGTCTGTCCGTATTAATTAATTGAGCACCAACATTATACGAATTGGTCTGAGATAGAAGGGAACTTGACTCATAAAACGTCAATGGTGCACTCTGACGCATTTATATTTACGTCTTGGAGATTCAAATGTCGGTATGAATGTGACCATTTATAAGTGCAGAAAGCCTACTAGCCTGGATTCCAGTCTGTCGATCTTTCACTTTTTTACTTCTGGCTGTTAATATTACTCAACACGGCTCAACACGGCTCTATTTATGGTATTGTATCTGACCGTACCACCTAGCCTGGGTTCCAGTCTGTCGATTTTTCACTTTTTAATTTCTGGCAAAATGACATCAGAAACTCAATACGGCGAAATTAATGGTCTCGGTGTTAAAATATATATTTATATGACCGACGAGGCAAAGCTGATGAACGTGTGTTCCCAGGCTGAATGCATGCATGTGACCTCCAAGTTGACAACCCAACTAGGTGTCATACCCCTTCTCCCCCCTATTGTTTTATTGTCGTTTTGGGTTTTTTGTTGATTTTCTGGACAATCTGCAGGCCCAGGCATTCAGTGCCTTAAAGGGCCAGCCATTTCTGACTTATGAGACACCTCTTTTTATGAACATCAGTACTTCCCGAATCCTATGCTTGTATGTCATGCGCCAGGTTGGTAGGCAATCGGTTCCCATTATTTAACTAGCTGGGGCTCACCATCCGGCCATATCAGAACGAACCCCTGTCGAGGTTCGAAAATTTGACCTCCCACTCCGTAGGCGAGCACCTGGACCACTAGGCCACGGAGACGGTGTGTGAAGTTGAGTAGATCCCGAACATTAACAGTACTACTATGACACAATCTGGAATCGTATACAAGGATGACGTACATGTACTCGAATGTACTCATATCGCGTACCTAAGTTGCAGAATTACAAAGAGTTTTGGGTTAGATTCTTATTGGAAGTGTCAAATTCTTTCAAGTGAGTAAGCCACCTAAATGGCCTGCGGATTGTTGCTTGAAATACTGTTCGGAGGGACACCCGGAGTTTTTCTCACAACTAATTATTGGAGAGTCGCCATGTGACCTAAGCTGGTACCCCCCCCAAACTAACAACTACTCAATGGGTAAATAAGCCCAATCATCAACTACTTAAACAGAACGTCGGCATCCTCTTGTTCAACACAGACGGATCTGTAGTCCAGTGGTAACACGCTGGACTGGTAATCCAGGGATCGCAGTCGTCTGACCCTAATAAAATTAATAGTCTTTCAGATGGGACGTTAAACCGAGGTCTCGTGTCGGTGCCTTACACCGTGCACGTAAATGAACCAGAGTAGGCTCTGGAATGGGTCTCTGTCTGTATCACTGCACTATCCTCCAAAATCTAAAATGACTAATATCTTCAGGAGGCGTCGCTCATATGGGTAACCGGTAGCGACGATAAATAAACGTAAAAAACCCCAAAAAACCCCTCTTGTTCAATGTTTGAAGGTTGTATACACGTAAATAGGCCCGTGTGCTGTGTAGAAAAGATGTGAACATTCACTGACAGGCAATTTCAAACGTCATTCACAGGTAAATGATGTAGCTGTATGTCAGTCATTTTGTAATGTTTTGCTGTTTTTCAGTTTTGTTCGACTATCTAGTAGTGGAAAGAGTGAAAGAAGTGAAAGATTGGAACACCGAGCTCAAGTACCTGGATTGGTTCTAGTATATCTAACTACTATGAATTTGGAAGTCGTGATAGCACCGTGGTAGCGCGTTCGCTTCAGGTGCGAATGGTCTGGAGTTCGAGTCCCGCTGGAGCCGTTACGATTGTGCCCGTATGCAAGGCATTTAATACCACGCTGCATCTTCTCTCTCCCTTGTGGCGATGGATTCCATCAGGAACGAGGTCTCGAGAGTGATTAATATAAATTGTAAGAACTGGTTTCGCAATCGAGCTAAAATGAAATAGGCACGACATATCAATGGGGAAACCCAATAAAAAGTTGAAATCAAAATCAATTACCCGGAGAAAATCCATATGTCCGATCTGGCGACCACCGTACCATCTCACATACTTCCCGGTCCGAGAATTGAACCCGGATTGCATTGGTGAGAAGCGAGCGCACTAACCACTGCGCTAATCGGACATTTATTTGTTTAGAACAATATCGACGCAATTTTGTAAGGCTCGATATTCGGGCCGGCTGACAGGGATTGCAGGTTCGATCCTCCGTCTGACCATAATAAAATAAACAGTCTTCCAGATGGGACATTAAACCGAGGTCTCGTATCGGTGCTTTACACCGTGCACGTAATAAAAGAACCAGAGGAGATTCTGGAATGAGTCTCTGTCTGCATCATTGCACTATCCTCCAAAATCTAATATGACTAATCTCTTCAGGAGGCGTCGCTCATATGGGCAACCGGTAGCGACGATAAATAAACGTAAGACACACATTGTTTTGTATTGAGTGTATGTACTTTAAAAATAAAATATCAACCAATATCAACCAATATCAACCAATATCAACCAATAAGCCGAAAACGATCCAATATGTAACATATATAAGCTTATATATTACTTAAATCAGCATTTCTTCGTAATAAAGGATGTTTTGGGTAAACTATAAATACTAATGTGTGTGTGTTTACAAAAATCAAAATAGTCGCTCAGAAACGATAACATTCCAATAAATTTAAACCGTCGTATACGCGAATTTGTTTATCAACACACGAACTATCAACACGCACAGCGCGCATGCGTGAAACAACAGAGGATGTAGAAAACAACGTATATATTTTGAACATGAAAGACTATCTATCTATCTTCCTCTAATGTCGAACCCCTCGCGGGGATGTTGAAATGTCCATGTCCCTAAAAGACTTAGCTAACAGAGGTATGAATCAACATATCAAGTAATTTAATTAAAAAAGACAACGTGGGACAAATGGGGTCGATGCATTCTGAATGTTAACAAGTGCGAATAATGCGTTCCGATTGTAAACAAGTGCGTGACCGATCAACTCGGAAAGTCCTACTTTCGGTTTAGAGTTTGTTTTATCGCAAAAAAACACTGTATACCAAATGAAAATAAGCATACAAAGTATAATGTTAGAATGTGTAGCAGCATTGCTACCCATACGTAAAAATTGAATTTTTCAAATATCTTTTATTTCATACGATGTAATGCTGCTTTAAACTACACACGTATATAAGAAGATCCTACTAATTGAAATTGTTAATTTCCTGCATGCACACTTAGTATTTAATAATCTGGCCTTTTGACACCAGTCCAATATTAATAATAATGGACTGCAAGTAAGAGACAATGGACTGCTTTAAAAGCAGCACAAAGTACCAATTGATACCGATTGCTGTATCGGATTGCACAAATTGGAATTATTTAGCTATTTGCGTAATTTAAACGCTTTCAGAATTATAGATTTGTCTAGTTATCTTATTATTATGGAATAAAATATTATCATGTAGCAATTTCCTCGCTCACTTCTAAATCAATAAGCGTATCCGTCAGCTAAAATTAGGTAGCATTTTATAATTACGCTATTCCAAATCAGACATCGTCCTGTCAACCAATGACATTCGAGATTAGATACATCAATATTACATGGATGGTAAAATGTACCGAAATGCAATCTCATTAAGCCGTATGTGGTAAGATTTGCTAGTTTATCATTTATACTACAAGAGTTTCACGATTTCCACTTCAGGTCAGACGTTGTTATTGATATAGTGGTCTGGAATTTGTTGAAAAAGTGTAGGGAAGCCCTTAAGAGTTGTCACCCAAATGCATGCACTGCGGGCTTCTTCTAATAGGCTACTTTTAGCCGAAGTCTCTAGGCGTCCAATTGACTTACACAGACACATACTGTTCAATTGCTTAGATGAAATCCATTATTAACAGTCTTTCAGATGGGACTATAAACAGAGGTCTCGTGTCGGTGTTATACACCGTGCACGTAAAAGAACCAGAGGAGATTCTGGAATGGGTCTCTGTCTTTATCATTGCACTATCCTCCAAAAATCTAAAATGACTAATCTCTTCCAGAGGCATCGCTGACATGGGCAACCGGTAGCGACGATAAATAAACGTAAAACCACAAACCTTAAGAGTTATTGATACAGGAACTGACTGGCTGAGTAGGTATTGTCAGCAATTGTGAAAATTACTTCTAAATATTAATATACAATGTATGAGCTGCATTTTGGAATATTGTAGAATATTTGCATACTATTTGGTGACAATTAAACACCATATTATAAATACAGGGGTCAGTGCAACATTCACCACCAAATTACCTTCAGAGTAGGGGTGGGTGCCTTTAGTGGGAAATAAATAAATCGCAATTGGTCAACCCCATTGAAATTTGACATTTTCATGTGGCTCAAAGGCCAATCTGTTGAAAACTACTGTCTTTTGTGCCAACGTATTTTTGGGGGAAATCTAATGGCACTGTGAATTTATACTTTCAACTTCACGAATTAATGAGTTTCATCAATTCTATTACAATAATGTCCACTTCACAATTTACACTTAGCGCAGTGGAAGTCGTGATAGCGCAGTGGAAGTAGTGATAGCGCAATGGAAGTCGTGATAGCACAGTGTAAGTCGTGATAACACAGTGGAAGGCGTGATAGCACAGTGAAAGGCATGATAGCGCAGTGGAAGTCGTGATAGGACAGTGAAAGTCGTGATAGCGCAGTGGAAGTCGTGATGGCGCAATGGAAGGCGTGATGGCGCAGTGGAAGTCGTGATAGGACAGTGGAAGTCGTGATAACACAGTGAAAGTCGTGATAGCGCAGTGGAAGTCGTGATGGCGCAATGGAAGTCGTGATAGCGAAGTGGAAGTCGTGATAGTACAGTGGAAGTCGTGGTAGCACATCGGAAGTCGTGATAGCGAAGTGTAAGTCGTAATAGCGAAGTGGAAGTCGTGATAGCGAAGTGGAAGTCGTGATAGCACAGTGGAAGGTGTGATTGCGCAGTGGAAGTCGTGATAGCACAGTGGAAGTCGTGATAGCATAGTTGAAGTCGTGATAGCGAAGTGGACGTCGTAATAGCGAAGTGGAAGTCGTGATAGCGAAGTGGAAGTCGTGCTAGCACAGTGGAAGGCGTGATTGCGCAGTGGAAGTCGTAATAACACAGTGGAAGTCGTGATAGCACAGTGGAAGTCGTGATAGCACAGTGGAAGTCGTAATAGCACAGTGGAAGTCGTGATAGCACAGTGGAAGTCGTGGCAGCGACGTGGTAGCTCGTTCGCTTCAGGGGCGAACTGCCTGGAGTTCGAGACCTGCTGGAGCCGCTACGAGTGTGCCCTTAAGCAATGCATTTAAATTCCACGTTGCCTCTTCTCTCTCCCACGTGGCGATGGATTCCATCAGGAATGAGGTCTCGAGAGTGATTAATATTAAGTTGTAAGAACTTGTTTCGAAATCAACGAACATACAATTGTATTAACTAACCTCAGGGTGGCTCCGTGGCCGAGTGGCTAAGGTTGCTGACTTAAAATCACTTGCCACTAACCGTTGTAGATGTCGCGTTATTTCATGTGTTGACTTGAAGTAGGTCGGTGGTTGTACCCGGGTATGGTCCGTGCCTGCTCGGGGGACATCGGGAGTATTCCTCTACTAATAATATCTGGAGAGTCTCCGTACGATCTAAGCTGTTCGTATGACGATAACCCCCCGCCCATCCAAGGAAGCAAACAGTTAACTAACAATGTTCAAATTCAACAATTCACGATTTCAATATCACGAATTCACGAAATCGTCAATTCGTGAAGTTGCAAACGTGAACTGATGAAATATCGAATCTCACCACCGATCTTCCATAGATCCTATATATCACTTTACTGTGTGTGTGTTTTACGTTTATTTATCGTCGCTACCGGTTGCCCATATGAGCGACGCCTCCTTAAGAGATTAGTTATTTTAGATGTTTGGAGGATAGTGCATGATACAGGCAGATACCAATTCCAGAATCTCCTCTGGTTCTTTTACGTGCACGGTGTAAAGCACCGACACGAGACCTCGGTTTAACGTCCCATCTGAAAGACTGTTAATTTTATTAGGGCCAGACGGGGGATCGAACCTGCCATCCCTGGATTACCAGTCCAGCGTTTTACCACTGGACTACAGATCCGTCTGTCACTTTACTGTGCGTAACATTGCAGCGTACAATGACAAGCAATACACATTTACTGATTGTAATGAGGTTGGATCGAAATATTACTTAAGAAATAATTATTATGTTATTCTGCAATATACCACGGTTGATACTTTAACTGAAACGTTACTTAACAGAAAAACAAGACGATAAAAGAGATTATCTGATTCTAAAAATAACTCACTTCCGCGAATTCCCACCGTAGTATTTACAAACATCACGTGACTTTCATTCATAAAACTTTACACGCATTGTATAAATGGAATAGCCAAATCACGGTGCGCGCACAGCATAGTTCAAGGTATGTATATCGCAGAATAACCCGAGGTAGATTTTACTCTACAAGTATGTATGTTATTAGCTGGGTCGTGTTACAATCTGTAATATACTGCGCTATTTCGGGCATGTCTAAGCACGTGTCCGAGTGCTTGGGATCGATAGCACCCATGGTCGTCCTCCACCAACAATAGCCGGAGAGTTGCCATATGGCCTAAGCGACTTTACCCAACCCCCCAAGAAAAATACGCCACAAAAACGTGTTCAATTTTCATTAGAAAAAGAATAATTAATTTACTGTAAAACACTATAATTTCGTGAACACTTTCTTTCACGATTTTCACGATTTTGAACATTTTAATTTAATTAGCGGTGCTTTGAAGAAGTAGACTTGCTTTAAATCGGTTATCGCTAATCGTGTTGACTGTCAAAATTTTGAGAAAATGTAAATATTTTCGGATATGGCTCTAAATTCGGACAGGTTATTATTCACGAATTCGCGGTCAACGCGAAATATAAATGTTCGCGAACAAATAGGGTTTTGAAGTATACAGCTGTTCTATAGACTTATATGTTATCCAGTCTATTACTAAACTATTTACTTTACACCGATTGCCAAACAAGCTTTAACAACTTATATTAATCACTCTCGTTGACGCGGACGAACTCGTATGCATGTGGATATTCGTGTGAGAGGATACCGGCGTACACGGAGAAAATCCACCAGTCCGATCCAATCTATTTCTAATCTTTATATATTTAAAACGATTGCGAAATAAGATTTAGTAATTTATAGTAATCACAACCGGATTACAGAGACAAACCTCACCTAACGTGGTGAAAATATATTAAACCAGAACGACAAAATGAATAGCAAAACTGGATACGTTTTCCATATTCTGTATTTCATGCAGATAAAAATTAATAAGATAGGAAGTAGCACAAAGTTAACATGAACCTTTAGCGAGTATTACCCGCCAGTGTTATATTTCGCTTTATTGCTGGCTATAAATTGCCGCAAATTTCAATCACAACACACTTTTGTGATATATGAATTTAAACTTTATTTATTGTACAACGATTGCGAAGCAAGTTCTAACAACTTATATTAATCACTCTCGTTGGCGCGGATGAAAGCGTATATTTGGTCATTCGTGTGGTCCTCCGGAGTGAATGAACCCGGGTTGCATCGGTGAGAAGCGAGCGCGCTAACCACTGCGATAATCGGACATATATAGGAAAACAGCAATAACTTTATTATAAAGTTTATTATAGTTTTGGAGATGTGTGTGTTTTACGTTTATGTATCGTCGTTACCGGTAGGATAGTGCAATGGTACAGACAGAGACCCATTCCAGAGTCTCCTCTGGTTATTTTACGTGCACGGTGTACAACACCGACACGAGACCTCGGTTTAATATCCCATGTGAAAGACTGTTAATTGTATTAGGGTTAGATGGGGGATCGAACCTGCGAATACCAGTCCAACGTGTTCCGACTGGAGTACAGGTCCGTATGAAGCGTGGACAAGTTTTTATGATAATGTTCAATGGGCCGTAAATCCAAACATGATTACAATATGCACAATTATACATAATATTAATATAGTACGTCTAGCTGGGTGAAAAGCCAAACAATGCGTTTTTGGAGATATAATGCAGACACGCTGTGTGTGATAACACTGTTCAAATGGCCGCAAATCCACAACATTTCACCCAATCGGAACGGGACTACAATCTGCTCAACTAGCCATGTTTCGTGCCAAGTTGGGATGAACAATCAACAAGGTATTTTGGAGATGATGCGCGAGCAAGCTTTATGTTATAAAATATGCAGATGGCCGTAAATCGTTCTGTAGACATCATTCCTGGTATATCCATCGCCTTGGATGAATGATGTGAGGAAACGTGGACTTAAGTGTATGAATAAGAATATGTATATATTGCAATACATGCCTGTATTGCAATATATACATATTCTTATTCATAGAAAGTGAATATCATTTCCTTCTTATATGTCCGAAATTTAGAGATCTTAGACAGAAATATCTAAAACATTATTACTATACATGGCCAACTATTAATAAATTCACTAATTTAATGTCACAAAAACCAAAAACCATTGGTAGAAATTGAGCAAAATACATATATTTCGCAAATGTATATAGAAACTAAAATTAGTATCAGCAGAGAGTATATTAACATCTTGCTATTTTGTAAATCCATGTCGTTACCTACATGTATACATGTACTTGCTATAGACATTGTATGAATGTGTAATGCAATGAAGGTATTGTTGTTGTTGTTGTTGTTGTTGTTGTATGGCAGAAGGAAATTACCAGCGTGGTCATGACTGGCATCGAACTCGTATAGCTACCCTGTTCACCACAGATACCCTACTGCATATATTATATATTCTACGGTGTACAATAGTATGCATTGAGCGACCATTGATTTATATATTATCTCCCTTGGCAGATAAAGTGCGCTATATCCCGAAATGTATATCTGTTCTTCTAGTTGGAATGCTTTGTTTTTATTGTTGTTCCCTAACCAGATGTTGTGGTATGATAAACCCTGTTAATTAATTGATAGCAAAATTATACAGAAACAAAACCAATTGATATACTGTAGGTTATATGTCGAGATATAGTAATTTAATAATTATAACATGAGAAAGTGGATGAAAAATGATCGAATGCTAGGCATAGAAAACAACGATAAAAACATAGGAAATCACTTAAGATGACACATATACTTTTAGGGAGTATGCAGAGGCTGTAACTGACCGATGTCTATCATTCATTTCAGCATACACATTCCTCGGCATCCGTCAGTCTTGTCAGACTATGGAGTTAGCGCCCGTTGAATCTACAGATGAGCACCGTCTGCTGTGGCTGTACAGTCCGATGCGTGACCTGCAGTGGCGGTTACAGCCTTCGCACGTGAAGACAGAGTCACTGGAAGGCGATGCAGTTGGTTGCGGCTCACACTGTTTGTCTTTCCTCTTCCTGCGTTTGTCGAAGGCTGCATGCAGAGCGAGTTCTCCCCTCTTTAAGCCCGTTGACAGCTGTTGTCTCCACGCTATTATGTTTGCTGCGAGGGATTCCCAGTTGGTGGTGTCCATCCCCAGTACTTTCCTATCTCGTTTGCAGACATCCTTGAAGCGAAGTTGGGGTCGACCTTTGTATATGTGCCCTGTGGCCAGTTCACATACAACATATCTTTTGGAATGCGACCGTCGTCCACATCTGGCGTACGTGTCCGAGCCAGCGTAGACGGCGTTGGCGGAGTAATGCGTACATAGATGGGATGCCGGCTCTGATGAGGACCTCGTTGTTGGTGACCTTGTCCTGCCAAGATATGCATAGGATGCGTCGCAGATAGCGGAGATGGAACTCTTGCAGTTTTCGCTCTTGAGCATACACATAGTGCATACATATAAGATGTATGTTATGAGCATGGCAGGCTTGATTATCACATTTCTTATGCTGGTACCAATGAACTACGGTATAATAGAAGCATATTTAACAAATCGCATTTAAGAGCACACGTTGATTACGCACTTGAACTAACCAGATACACCAAATACAATACAGTCATTAGGTTGTATATACGTAAATAGGTGGAAATGCAGTCGAATGTAGTCCTGGTAACTAATATAGTTCATTTTTCGTTTTGGTAAAAAATGCATTTTAATGACAGGCACTACAAAGAAATTATGTGACTTGAGAATACTTCAGACTAGTTGTAAAGATATGGTATAAGAAGTCGGCCAATTGCAAACTGAAGGTGGCTACATATGGATATGTAGTCCAGACTAGAAATCCAGGGATCGCACGTTCGATCCCCCGTCTGACCATAATAAAATTAACAATCTTTCAGATGGGATGTCTAACCGAGGTCTCGCGTCGGTGTTGTAGACCGTGCACGTAAATGAACCAGATGAGATTCTGGAATGGGTCTCTCTCTGTATCAATGCACTATCCTCCAAAAATCTGAAATTACTAATCTCTTCAGTAGGAGTCGCTCATATGGGCAACCGGTAGCGACGATAAATAAACGTAAAACACACACACACACACTGAAGGTAGGGTACACTGTAATAATTGGCGGGAGAATACAGTGTGTAAACACAGTGACGTTATTCACAGGTAAAAACGTTTGCAATATGTTTGCTGTATTTCAGTTTGATTTGAGTACCTCTTCACAGTGGATTATCAGAAGAAATGAAAGATTGAAAATATAAATGAACAGATTGCATTGTTTTTACTTTTTACCATGTATTTAATAGGCAATTTATTTGTTGTTATACAACCTCATTTGGAAATATAGCTAACCAGACAGAAGCTCCATGGTACTATCGTAGAGGAAATTACATCATTATAAAATGTACCGATCAGTTTACTTGGTCTCAGGAAATGATATGAAAGCAATTGAAGTATATTTTCATAAAGAGTTAAGTTAAAACTTTATTTATTTTAAAAGGATTGCGAAGCAAGTTTTAACAACTTATATTAATCACTCTCGTTGGCGCGAATGAACGCGTAAATGTTGTCATTAAAAGGTTTAAACTTTATTTTTATTTTACAACGATTGCAAAGCAAGTTTTAACAATTTACATTAATCACTGTCGTTGGCGCGGATGAACGCGTAAATGTAGTCATTCGTGTGGGAGGAAATCGGAGTACCCGGAGAACAACCCACCTGTCCGATCTGGCTACCACCATACCATCTCACATACTTCTCGGTCCGAGGATCGAATCCAAGTTACATTGGTGAGAAGCGAGCGCGTTAACCACTGCGCTAATAAGACATCCCTTTTTATTTCCATGCTTAAGCTTGAGCAACTCTCTATAATCCTGTTTCGTCTTCGCGTTTGCTTGAGCCATATTATTGGGATGCACTTCTTTGTAAACTGGACAGAAGAGTGTGCATTTCTTTCAAAAAGTCAAATACTACAATACTGCATATAATATGTCGGAGCATTCAATACGGTGTATTCTTAATACCATATAAGTTCATATATTATGCTTCTCACCAATGCAACCTGGGTTCGATCCTCGGACTGGGAAGTATGTGAGATGGTCGCCAGATCTGACAGGTGGGATTTCTCCGGGTACTCCAGTTTCCTCTCACACGAATGACCATATTTACGCTTTCATCCGCGCATCATAAATATATCGACGCCTGTTCCTAGGCTAATACTATATATAAGAAAGACAAAACCACTATGTTGTGTTATTATTGTGAGACCGAAGATACAAAATACCCTTAGACAACTCCAGTGAATCTATGATAGGTTAGACCCTGACAGGAGCTCAACTGAGACATTGAGATATAAATAGAAGTGTGGGTCACGACACCAACTGGGATCTCGTCAGCCACGAACATTTGGGGACAACGTGTCCGCCATAACCCACAGTCGGATGCAGAAGCGTGTACACGGCTGTCGCACGTATTTGTTTGGAGTTAAAAGTCGCACCAACAGCTACGGCCATCCGGCAACTTTCCAGCTATTAATGGTGGATGAAGACATCGGGTACCCATCCGAGCAACAATTCAGTCAATGTCGTAACATAACGTTAGGACCGCCGATCTTCCGCTTGCTATCTGGATACCTTCCTCGTGTGAAATATTTCAACACCCCGTGTGAGATTCGAACCAGTGAGTGGCAAGTGATTTGGCCGTACCCACTCGGCCACGTAGGCCCCCTGGCTCAAGTAATATTAGTCTTCTTAAAGGGGTTGTATTATTTAGTTTAGCGCGTTTAACGTCTCACCAACAGCTTAGGCTGTATGACGTCTTCCTATTATTATTGGTGAGGAAAGACGCCAGGTGCCCTTCCGAGCAGTATTTCGGGCACGGACGGGCACCCGGGTATAACCACTGACCTGCCTCAAGCCATCGTCATAACTTCCTGACATAATGTCTATATTTATGCATTGCATCATTACTATTCTATATTTGCACATGACATTATGTATATATTTATACATTGCATCATTACTATTCTATTTTTGCACATGACATAATGTATATTTATACATTGTAGAATTACTATTCTATATTTGCACATGACATTATGTATATATTTATACATTGCATCATTACAATTCTATTTTTGCACATGACATTATGTATATATTTATACATGACATAATTACTATTCAATGTTTGCACATGACATAATGTATATTTATACATTGTAGAATTACTATACTATTATTGCACATGACAACATGTCTATTTTTCTATATAGCATAATTACTTTTCTGTTGTGACACATGCCATAATAAGAATGTTTATATATTGCGTAATGAATATTCTATTTGTGCACATGACGTAATACATGCATGTTTATTTCTATATGTTGCATAACACGTACCTGCCAATGCCATGGTTCTTGTAATATCATGATGCAATGTTGGTTGCCGCTGTGTTCCACTGTATCAAACAATAGAAATGACGGTATAGACAAAACCCCAGACACAATCCATGCTGCATTCACTAGAGAACGTACGGTAGTCGCTGAAAATAATTAATAGTAAAGTATTGCATTATCATAAAATTATACGGTATGTATTACTGAGGTGGAGTTACATACTAAACATGAGCTATCTGAGATCGTAGACCTCCGTCACGCTGCAGAATGTCCATCATCTCGCAATGTTGAAGAGTTTTATAAAAAGTAATAACGTTTTAATTAAAATAATGTTAATATAGTTAACATTCGCGTTCGCTTCAGGTGCGAACGGCCCAAAGTTCGCGCCCAGCTGTAGCCGTTACGAATGTGCCCTTACGGCAAGGCATTTAAATTCCACATTGCCTCTTCTCTCTCCCTCGTGGCGATGGATTCCATCAGTAATGAGGTCTCGAGAGTGAGTAATATAAGTTGTTGGAACTTGTTTCACAATCGAGCTCAAATAAATGTGTATGAACTATTAACTAATTTGTTCCTTAATAAACAAAAACGGGAACTGAAAAGTGGTATTATAATACAAGTGATATCTTAATAGACGTGGTCTTTCGAGCAAGTTTGACTGTATTGTACTGTTGTGCTATTCTATATTATAGTTCATGTCCGCCTCCGTGATCGAGTGGTTAAGGTCGCTGACTTGTATACCACTGTAACCTATCATCACTGATGGTCATGCGTTCGAGCCCCGCTCAGGCCGTGTCTCCTTTATATGAAAAAGTTGGCAGTTTCTTACGGAGGTTGGTGCACCCAAGTACTGTTTAACCGCTGGAGCCTGCTCAGGAAAGGTGTTGTTAGGTAAATTGCCCGCCGGCCATATAGCCCAAAATGTATTGTATTTTTCTGGCATTATTTTCTGTCTAACAGATAAATATTAACAAAAATGAATATGAAACAATTAAAAAGCATAACTATATTAGTTTATACAAATTGGTCCACTCGAATGTAGTCCTGGTAACTAATATAGAACATTTTTCTTTTTGGTAAATAAATGCATTTTCATGACAGGCAGTGTATAGTTGTTTTTTTTAGAAATTATGTGACTTGAGAAGACATCAGACTAGTTGATATGTAGAACATAATATGTGATATAAGAAGTCAGGCAATTTACTATGTATTTAATACTAAGGCAACTAATTTGTTGTTTTACAACCAGGAAGCAAGAACAGGTGGGCCCGTGTTATTTACTTTTAGTTATTATTACTTTCTATGTAATTTCTGAGCGACATAATAATAAACGGGTCATTTTGAACAACACATACGGTATTATCAAAGCCTTACTATATATCATTTGAAATCACTGTCGTGGCGTAATACCTTTGTACTCGCAGTCCATTATTATTAATATTGGACTGATGTCAATATGCCAGAGTATTATATTAAATACTACACGTAAATGGACGAAATTAACAATTTTAATTAGTAGGATATTGTGGCATAAGTGCGTGTTTTAAGTATGAAATAACCCGTAAACGGATCCAATATGTAAACTATTGGTACTCTATTCGGTGCTACGCTACGCGCCTCACACAGTTCAATATTTTACATATTGCATAGTCGGCTTATATCCTATACGGATATAAGCTGTTCCAAACAAAGCACTTTCACTATTGCCGAGAAATCACGAACAATTAGCATCATTATAACTAGTGACAATTGCAGTGTTATGTTGTCAAGCAAAAATGTACGTGCTAACAATGTTACTGTAGACTTGCTGATACTGCAGTATTAATTTAAAAAAATAATTTTGCTCTAGCTTTATTTTACTTCCGTCCGTGGTGTGACATGCTATATAACAGTACATCAATATTTACAGTGAATATTAATATTACTGACAATTACATTTGATACAACTGACAATTACTTTCAATACAACTGACAATTACATTTATACAACTGACAATTGCCTTTGATACAACTGACAATTACATTTGATGCAACTGACAATTACATTTATACAACTGACATTTACATTCGATACAACTGACAATTGCATTTGATACAACTGACAATTACAGTTGATACAACTGACAATTGCATTTGATACAACTGACAATTGCATTTGATACAACTGACAATTACATTTGATACAACTGACAATTGCATTTGATACAACTGACATTTACATTCGATACAACTGACAATTGCATTTGATACAACTGACAATTGCATTTGATACAACTGACAATTACATTTGATACAACTGATAATTACATTTGATGCAACTGACAATTACATTCGATTCAACTGACAATTGCATTTGATACAACTGACAATTGCATTTGATACAACTGACAATTACATTTGATACAACTGATAACTACATTTGATGCAACTGACAATTACATTCGATTCAACTGACAATTGCATTTGATACAACTGACAATTGCATTTGATACAACTGACAATTACATTTGATACAACTGATAATTACATTTGATGCAACTGACATTTACATTCGATTCAACTGACATTTACATTCGATTCAACTGGCATTTACATTCGATTCAACTGGCATTTACATTCGATTCAACTGGCATTTACTTTCGATACAACTGACAATTACATTTGATACAACTGACAATTACATTTCATACAACATACTGGAACATTATTACTACCAAACTCATGTTTAATTGATAAAATGACGAAATTAACAATTTTAATTAGTAGGATCTTGTGGCATAAGTGCGTGTTTTAAGTAAGAAATAAACCGTAAACGGTTCCAATATGTAAAATATTGGTACAGTATTCGGCGAACGCTACGCGCCTCACACAGTCCAATATTTTACATATTGGATAGTCGGCTTATAAGCTGTTTCAAATAAAACACATTCACTATCGCCGAGAAATCACGAACACTTAGCCACATTGTAATTAGTAACAATTGCAATGCTCTTGTAACCTATTATGTTGTCAAGTAAAAATCTACCTGCTAACAGTGTTAATGTAGAATTGCTGTATTAATTAAAGTACGATCTAGATTTATTTTACTTCCGTCCTTGTGACATGCTATATAAAAGTACATCATTTGTGTTAGATAATTCAACGGGGTTCACACAGGCCGGGGTTGCTCGCCTAAATGATTCGATCCGGACCTATGTGTGGGCTCTCCTAGGGGCTCTGTCGCAGATAAAACCCGCATAATAGGAGTTGGTACGGCGTTTGACTGGGTAGATTTCGTCTTTGGTCACGACCTTTACATAGCCCCGTGTGATATGATGTTGATGATCGATCTTAGGGCGAGCTACAACAATGAAATCGTGATAGCTATCTCCGGCATTCCTTAGGTCATAATCAAGATGTGGACGGAGGACCAACAACCCGCGGGAACTTCCCTGTGAAACAGCAACAACTGCCGACGCCGGAGAACAGCACGGAGATGAAAAAAGGCACTCGTTGTGAGTGGTGTCGTTGTAGGGTTAGTTATTCTTTGGTTGCATGGCAATATATAATAATAGCCCGCCGAGCGCAACGACCATCGCCCATATAGTTTCCGCGAGCCACCCGGTGGTCTTACTAAACAAAGGTGAGGAGCCAGGAGATAATACCGCCGATATTACCGGGAAGCGCCGCCACAGCTTTACCCGCGAGCTTTGATAGAACTCGATCGAGGTCCTTTAAAATCTTTTTGACACCTCCCTTAGCGCTTGGGACTACAACGGTTCCAGCCGCACCACCACCTCACAATAAACCCGAGCGCCGTCACGATGCTCGCGATAGTAATACCTTGTTCTCTGAACAGAGTACGGAGACGCTTGCCCAACGTTGTATCCTCATGTAAGACGCGCGATATAGTTTGGCGGATCCTGCTAATTTGACTCCTCAGGGTCTCACGGCCAGCCGAGGCAGCTTCCGAGCGAGCAGCTTTTTCATCCTGTAAATCATATATGGCAAGCTCATTTAGCTTTTCGACTTTTGGGATTTGAGAAATGGGTGTCGGAGCGGTTATTCTTTCAAAGTTGAGTCCGCCGTCCGTATGAGACTTACTCCGTCTCTGCGGATCTTTAGCTGCTGGAAACATCGCCGATATAAGTGCCCATCTTAAGCAGTAAGCATCTTTGGTTTTTACGCTTACTTCTTCCGGTGACGGATTATACGAACCGCCTCATAACGGTTGATATTTACCCATACAGTTTCTACTTTAACAACTTGCCATCCCGATCCTCTGTTTACCCATTTTTCTAGGAGTTCGTTTGTACGCGGGATAATATTACTTAACGCGTGTTTGGTTTCGCTTCTCCCGATAAGAACCTCTTGCTTATGCCTAAACACCGGACTCGTGTATTCTTTCATTCCGTCGGGAAACTCTTTAACGAGCTGAACACTGATTCCGAGCTGATCTCTGATACTACCGAGATTCTTGAGTTCGTTATTGAGTTTCGATACTATTTTTACCGTATATATCATCCAGCAATTTTATAACATCTATGAACGGCGGTCGATTATTATTGACATATATTACCCAGCCTCGTAGATAATTTCCGATAGTGTACCGCGTTCATTGAAAGACGAAATGGGTCGTTTTAGATGAAGGGATGGGGTCAAACTTCACAAGCATGGCCTTCCTGTTTCTCTCTGTTTTCATTCTAGATTGTGGTATAGATCGATATTTACCTGGTGATATAGGTTTGAGTAATGATTCCTTTAGCGCTTCCGGGATTGGCTCGTCTAAAATGTTTGTCTCAGGCAAATCCGCTTCGGTTAACAGTTGTTCGATGTATTCATTCATATCAAATATATATATACTTTACACACGTCTTTGTCTAATAGGGTGATATTTTGCTAGACGTTTATACTTTATACACGTCTTTGTCTAATAGGGTGATATGTTTGCTAGACGTTTATACTTTACACACGTCTTTGTCTAATAGGGTGATATTTTGCTAGACGTTTATACTTTACACACGTCTTTGTCTAATAGGGTGATATTTTTGCTAGACGTTTATACTTTACACACGTCTTTGTCTAATAGGGTCATATTTTTGCTAGACGTTTATACTTTACACACGTCTTTGTCTAATAGGGTGATATTTTGCTAGACGTTTATACTTTACACACGTCTTTGTCTAATAGGGTGATATTTTGCTAGACGTTTATACTTTACACACGTCTTTGTATAATAGGGTGATATTTTTGCTAAAAGTTGATTCAATACTAGGATAAAGTGTTTTTAGTAACTTTTTCTAAACCTATATGCTTATACCGAACTTTATCTCTACCGCACTCTCGGCATAGTTGTTTATCGTTCCGAACCCCCTTACTGTAAGCCCTGCAGCACATTGGAATCCGACTACCTTTTCTGATCGTTTGCCGGTGAAACTTACAATATTCCCAGCAACAACTCCTTCTGCACAGTTCTGTTTCGCCTACTTTAATCCAAGCGCAAGTATTATAAGCCTTCATATTGTATTACATTTACTTCGGATATACGTATAAGGATTGGTATCTCTAATAGGAAATTTTGTATAACGTTTACTTCGGGTATACGTATAAGGATTGGTATCTCTAATAGGAAATTTTGTATAACGTTTACTTCGGGTATACGTATAAGGATTGGTATCTCTAATAGGAAATTTTGTATAACGTTTACTTCGGGTATACGTATAAGGATTGGTATCTCTAATAGGAAATTTTGTATAACGTTTACTTCGGGTATACGTATAAGGATTGGTATCTCTAATAGGAAATTTTGTATAACGTTTACTTCGGGTATACGTATAAGGATTGGTATCTCTAATAGGAAATTTTGTATAACGTTTACTTCGGGTATACGTATAAGGATTGGTATCTCTAATAGGAAATTTTGTATAACGTTTACTTCGGGTATACGTATAAGGATTGGTATCTCTAATAGGAAATTTTGTATAACGTTTACTTCGGGTATACGTATAAGGATTGGTATCTCTAATAGGAAATTTTGTATAACGTTTACTTCGGGTATACGTATAAGGATTGGTATCTCTAATAGGAAATTTTGTATTACATTTACTTCGGGTATACGTATAAGGATTGGTATCTCTAATAGAAATTTTGTATTACATTTACTTCGGGTAGACATATTAAGATCTAATAGGAATATTTTTGTTTAGTATTAAAGAACTTTATATAGATATTCGTACGCGATCGTCTCAACGGCCCGCGTATCTACGGGTCCCCGCGGAAATAATACTTATATAAAGTCCCGCGGAAATTACGAGTGTCAGGACTCTGCGCTTTCCCGGTGGTATCTACAGGTCCCCATGGGATAGCTAGGAACGGGAGGCCCCTGCTGTATCTTCGGGTCCCGTAGATATAGAAAAGTGCGTCAGAACCCCATGAGATACCCGGAAATGGAAGGCCAGGCTATATCCGCGGGTCCAATGAAAAATGGGTGGCTCTGCGGAGGAAGGTGCGCCAGATAAATATTACAAGTGCGCCAGAACCCCCATTGTGTAAACCACTTCTCTATCGAGTAGTATTTCAGGCAACTTAGGTAGGACGTCCTGATAGCGCAGTCGTAGTTCGTTCGCTTTAGATGTGAAATTACCGAAGTTTACGCCCAACTGTAGCCGTTACGAGTGTGCCATTAGACAAGCCACTTACATTCCACATTACCTCTTCTCTCTCCATCATGACGATGGATGGATTGCATTAAGAATGACGTATCGATAGTGATTAATCTAATGTTGTAAGAACTTGTTTCGCAATCGAGCTCAAATAAATTTGCAGAGACAAAGATTAGTTAGAACAACCGACCTTCCACACCAGCTGGATAGCTTCTGCGTATTAACGAATTCGACACACCCAATGGGAGTCGATCCTACGGTGGTGAGAGGAACGCTATTTGATGGCAACGACCGTAACCTCACGGCCACGTAAATATATATTCGTGTATGGATAAACAACAAATAGATTACTCGGATAAATGTCGTGTTCAAAAATAAAAACTCACAATTCCATTGACTTTGTTGTCTTGCATTTTCTGCAAAGTATAACTGACAGGAAAAGTCTACAGTTTCTGCTTTGGAAGAAGCAGCATTCATTAATAGTCGCAGAGATAATGCACTTTCAATAGTTTTAATACATCGCATGTCGTTGGCGGACTTCATTTAAAAGTAGTGAGCTGAAAAATACGACACATAATCTATTCCAACGACCTTATACGCGATGTCTGATCAAGATTCTTCGTTCATAAATGGTTTATTTCTGCATATGTGTACAAAGAAAGCGAACAGTACTTTAATGATATGTTTGCTAATTGTATTTTTGTTATATTTTGCCTTACAATTATATAGGCAATATTACAACCAATCACCGCATCACCGCATCTTCTCCAACCCCCCAAAACAAGGCCCCGCAAATGACAGTGAGTTTCAATGCATTCTCATGTTGTATATGACAGGCTTAGTGTGCTGGTTTGTTTAATCATATTGTATTGCTCTTTGATTGGTTTAATCATAGTGTATTGTTATTTGATTGGTTTAATCATAGTGTATTGTTATTTGGTTGGTTTAATCATAGTGTATTTCCCTTTGGTTGGTTTAATCATAGTGTATTGTTATTTGGTTGGTTTAATCATAGTGTATTTCCCTTTGGTTGGTTTAATCATAGTGTATTGCTCTTTGGTTGGTTTAATCATAGTGTATTTCCCTTTGGTTGGTTTAATCATAGTGTATTGCTCTTTGGTTGGTTTAATCATAGTGTATTTCCCTTTGGTTGGTTTAATCATAGTGTATTTCCCTTTGGTTGGTTTAATCATATTGTATTGCTCTTTGGTTGGTTTAATCATAGTGTATTTCCCTTTGGTTGGTTTAATCATAGTGTATTGCTCTTTGGTTGGTTTAATCATAGTGTATTTCCCTTTGGTTGGTTTAATCATAGTGTATTGCTCTTTGGTTGTTTGAATCATAGTGTATTTCCCTTTGGTTGGTTTAATCATATTGTATTGCTCTTTGGTTGTTTAAATCATAGTGTATTGCTCTTTGGTTGTTTGAATCATAGTGTATTTCCCTTTGGTTGGTTTAATCATAGTGTATTTTTGGTTGGTTTGTGTTTCCCTTTGGTTGGTTTAATCATAGTGTATTGCTCTTTGGTTGTTTGAATCATAGTGTATTTCCCTTTGGTTGGTTTAATCATATTGTATTGCTCTTTGGTTGTTTAAATCATAGTGTATTGCTCTTTGGTTGTTTGAATCATAGTGTATTTCCCTTTGGTTGGTTTAATCATAGTGTATTTCCCTTTGGTTGGTTTAATCATAGTGTATTGCTCTTTGGTTGTTTGAATCATAGTGTATTTCCCTTTGGTTGGTTTAATCATAGTGTATTGCTCTTTGGTTGTTTGAATCATAGTGTATTTCCCTTTGGTTGTTTGAATCATAGTGTATTTCCCTTTGGTTGGTTTAATCATAGTGTATTGCTCTTTGGTTGTTTGAATCATATTGTATTGCTCTTTGGTTGTTTGAATCATAGTGTATTTCCCTTTGGTTGTTTGAATCATAGTGTATTGCTCTTTGGTTGTTTGAATCATAGTGTATTTCCCTTTGGTTGTTTGAATCATAGTGTATTTCCCTTTGGTTGTTTGAATCATATTGTATTGCTCTTTGGTTGTTTGAATCATAGTGTATTTCCCTTTGGTTGTTTGAATCATAGTGTATTTCCCTTTGGTTGGTTTAATCATAGTGTATTGCTCTTTGGTTGTTTGAATCATAGTGTATTGCTCTTTGGTTGGTTTAATCATATTGTATTGCTCTTTGACATATGCTTACACAAATATAAATTATGACAATGAAAGATATGAATATCAAAAAGCAAAAGGGTTGGACACAAGTTCTTGCAACATTAGATATTGTCCTCCTCTAATGCTTTAAAGAAAAAGATTTACGAACATTGACGAACAATTAAGAGCAATAGGTAATAATTAAAATTATTGATGCTGAATGTCCCCCTGTTTTGTTGATGCCGTCGTGTCCGATCTAAATGCCCCGACCGTCCAATGCCACAATCAACGAACACTGGGCCAGGGATTCGTAATGGACAACACAAATATTATAAACTATGTTAGACAACGACTAAGTCACATGGTCCAATGAAAAAGCCACATTTCTCGCTTCTAAATCGTATAGACGCGACCTTCTTATGTACGTTGTCTAAGTAAGTTAGATCGACTCATTGGCCCGTCTTAACGAAATATACACCTCGCTTCACTCGGTAATCTGCCCGTCGCTCATACGGGGCAAACGGTAGCGACGATAAATAATCTTAAAAACCCGGGGGAATCTATTTCATGTTCGTGAAGTGAACGTATAACTGTCTTCCACGAGAATTCCATTTTAAAGTCGGAGGTGTTTTAACAACATAATTATTTTATTTCACAAATCGTTGTTATTTATTTTCATGAATATAAGTAATATTTAGTTGATTATATTAAAACAAAACATTCATCTTTTCATAGCTTAAGCCATGGTAAAGAGTATCGAAATAAATAAATATTACCCATTATCAACATGAAACAATAATTTTATGTGCGTATGGATATTAATACGGGAACATATATAGGTAAAATGCACGAGACATGTGTAGGCAAACTTAACTATCGTGAACCGATAAATTACACACTATCACCGCTATGGACTTGTTCAAGCATCCGATTGATCACAACTGACAGACGCTCTATGAAATAATACAATTTATCAAGCGCTTTAAATAAGCGATGTCTAAATATAATGTTTCTGCTTCCGTTATGGCAGACTTGAACAAAATGTAAACCTGAAGACATTTCTGAAATATGATCTAAACAGACGTATGTTTTTTTTTATAGTATTCACATATGATGTAAATACCTGACATACATGCATAATTGACACTATGTTGCTAAAACAAATTTGAAATGTGAATTTGAACTTTATACCGTTATTACCTGTGTATTGAAAATCTATATTTAGACCACCCCTGCTCAAATTTGTAACAATCTACACTGAGCACAAACACTTTGTGACTAATATAAACTTTTGAACAATAAACATCCATATTATGAATCATGACCAGATTGCACTATGCCCAATGCATGTGATAAAAAAGAGACTGGTCATCACGACTGGACTAAAATGGCAGACTCTCAGATTGTTACTCTCCAGTGAAGGTATTAGGGCAATTGCCAGTGCATTAAAGGAAACATTTCGATCTGAGATGCCTAGTCATAGACCTGCTGAGAACATTGATGACACTGTTCAAGCTATTGTTGATGGAGTACTTGCATCACTTCAACACAAAATACAAACGTTAGAGAAGAAACACGGCGAATTGCGCACACGGGATGATAAATTGGAAAGTGATGCAGATGCCGCAGAGCAATACAGTCGAAGAAACTGCCATCGTATCAGCGGTATCAACGGTATTCCAGAAACAACCATTGATCAAGAAACAAACTCACAGAGCAGTAACACACATCACAATCACGAAACTACAGATGGCTGTCCGATTAGCGCAGTGGTTAGCGCGCTCGCTTCTCACCAATGCAGCACAAGTTCGATCCTCGGACCGGGAAGTATGTGAGATGGTACGGTGGTCGCCAAATCGGACAGGTGGGTTTTCACCGGGTACTCCGGTTTCCCCCCACACGAATGACCACATAATTATACGCTTTCATCGGCGCCAACGAGAGTGATTAATATAAGTTGTTAAAACTTGCTTCGCAATCGTTGTAAGATAAATAAAGTCTAAAAATAAATACAGATGAAAAAGTCAGGACAATCTCAAGAGCTCTTAAAGTAAAAGTCAACACCTCAGATATTGAAAATTCTCTGTGGTATGCAATATAGAAGAGAACAAACTTATTTAATGTCTTATCTTGTCTGGCCTCAAAATCGACGAACCGTGTTGGCCACGTGATATTACTCGGCGGGAGTATTCTGTTGTTAGGCTAATGCCATGTAAGATAGCACGAAACAGACGGATCTGTAGTCCAGTGGTAACACACTGGACTGATAATCCACGGATCGCAGGTTCGATCCCCCGTCTGGCTCTAATAAAATTAACAGTCTTTCAGATGGGACGTTAAACCGAGGTCTCGTGTCGGTGCTTTACACCGTGCACGTAAAAGAACCAGAGGAGACTCTGGAATGGGTCTATGTCTCTATCATTGCACTATCCTCCAAATATCTACCGGTTGCCCATATGAGCGACGCCTCCTGAAGAGATTAGTAATTTTAGATTTTGGAGGCTAGTGCACTGATACAGACAGAAACCCATTCCAGAGACTCCTCTTGGAGTAAAGCACCGGCAAGATACATCGATTTCACACACTTTGATTGCATATTGAATGTCAGAGCATGGTGCTACAAAAGCTCCATAGAATAAAAATATAACTAGGACAAATAGAAGTTCTTTTATCAATTTATTACAGTTACATAATTATGTTGGTCAAACAGTAAGTTATTGATTTATACAATGCATTATGGACAAACATAAATCATTGATTTATTACAATACATGCTGGACAAACATAAATTATTGATTTATTACAAATACATTATGGACACACATAAATTATTGATTTATTACAAATGCATTCTGTACACACAATAAAGTATTGAATTATTACAAATACATTACGGACAAACACAAATTATTCAATTATGAGTTTAAGCATAAAAATTATTTTATTTCAAACAATGTAACATATATACATATAGCAATTACATTACAATATAATAATTTATGTTTTGAAAAAGGATTAGATCCGAAAGCTAGATTAGCTTATAAAGGTCTTCTCCTTCGAAACTCGTTTGCTGTAAAGTTGGCGGTAAAATAATGTGCTTGAAATGTTTAACAATACAAAATTCATAATTCGATTTAGATAGAAAAATACGATATTGTAGTTGAGATAATAAAAAAGACATTATAATAATAGAGGTCAGAATATTATAATGTTGAGGAATGCTAATAAAAAGAATATGGTTGAGTCTAAGTGTAATAGATTGTTCTAATTTATATTATGTGCAGACTCACAACAATTATTGTAAGAAGAAAGTAACATTATTAGGTAAAGTGAGGTATGATATGATATAGATATAGTTTGCTATATATTTATCTTAGTGGCTTAAAATGTATGGTATTTATAACTAATACACTTAGTGTTCATCTTAAGTAATAATAAATATATAATTAAGTAATAATAAATAAAAGAGTCAATCAACTTTGACGATAAATCATCCTAATTGTTTTCAATTCAAGTAGAAGAAATAAGATCTTGAGATTTTATTTGGAATGTTGAGAGCCAGGAACAGGTCAGTCATTCAAGTTCATGGAAAACGTTTACTGTCCCTTATATAGTCATGTACAGCAAGACAGATTCTGTTGTTGATGTTGTCGCAAAGGTTTTGATCTCCGTGTAAGAGAGTGTACAAAGTTACAGTACAGTATATAGAAGTTTCTTGTATTAGTTTTGCTCTGATGTTGGTATATAGTGTGCATTCCAAGAGGAAATGGTGATTACTTTCAACAAGACCGCATTGGCAAAGAGATGTTGGAGATAAGTATTTGCTGTACAAGTGTTCGTTTAAGGTGCAGCACTCAGTACGTAATCGGGCATGATAAACTTGCCATTTCCTGGAGCCAACATAAAAGTATTTAGGTGTTTTAGATATATTTCCACGAAGACTGTGTTTGAAAGAAGATAGTGTAGAAGAGCTTTGTTGTTGCATAGATAGATTATTACAATATCTTAAGGTAGAAGGTAGAAACGAGTTGTAGTGGAGCGCAGTACGGGATGGAATACCATTAATATTAGCTTAGACTGTATCTGGTACTTTGTGGGACAAGAGAAGATAGATGTTTGGGAGTAAGACCATTTTTCATTTTATACAAAAGAGTAAGTATGTGGTTAAGTCGACGTTTGTCTAATGATTCCCACCGGACTTCCCTATGCAGTTTATGAAGAGAAAAAAGTTTTGTTGCACCGGAAGCAATTCGAGAAGCTTCATTCTGGATCTTGTCGATTTCGTCTTTTTCATACTGAGTGCAATTGCAGTACAGAACATCGGCATATTCTAGAATTGGTCTGATGAAAGAAGTATAAATTGTTTCAAGTGATCGTCTTTCCAATAGGAATTTGAATCTTCGCATGATATGTATTCTCTTCCATGTTTTATCAGTATTATGAGTTACATGAGTATGCCAAGAGCCGTCGTTTGAGAAGTGAACACCAAGGTGTTTATGAGACGTGACGGATGAGGTTCGTTGATTATTCATGAGTAATGTTGGGTGATGTGGTCTATGTGTTTTGCGTGAGATGATCTTGGATTCAGTTTTTGAATGATCACATGTGACTAACCATGCCTCCGCCCAATTGGATAGTTTATTTATATCAGATTGCAGTATTTGGGCTGAAATTACAGGTTGGTCGACGATAATGTGTAGACTCGTGTCATCGGCAAATAGATGTATCTTAGCACCTACGTCTTCCACGATGTCGTTGATATATACTAAAAACAGAAGTGGACCGAGGATGGATCCTTGGGGCACACTAGCCCATAGCGAACACCAGTTAGATTTGGCGCCAGGAAGAATGACAGTTTGACGTCTGTTGGAAAGATAATCAGAGAACCAAGACAAAAGAGGCCCATCAACACCTGCTTTACGAAGTTTCAATAGGAGACCGTTATGCCAGACCTTGTCGAAAGCTTTACTTATATCAAAGAAGACTGTGCGAATTTCAAGGCCGTCATCAAGTGCCTTGCAAAATGTATTGTAGAGATATGTCAATTGATTCACTGATGAATTATTACAAATACATTATGGACAAACATAAATTATTGATTTATTACAATTCATTTTGGACACACATTTTATTGATTACTAACATGCTGTCCTATGCGTGTAGCCAGAGTGACGTCTTATTTACGCAGAATTAGGTGCACAGCACCGCTTGAGGAGGTGTGGGATCGAAAGTTTCCCGCTGAAAATGTTCATTTTTAGATCGCAATCACGCACGCACGCACGCACGCACGCACGTACGCACGCACGCACGCACGCACGCACACACACACACACACACACGTAAGTCAACTACGCGCATGGATCCTAAATGTTGACAATCAAGTTATCGTGGTTTATCGGCAGCTGTTGGAACAATGTTCCATCTAACTGCTCACCACGGCGCATGCGTGCCATGGGAAACATGTTCTACATGAAAGTGTTCAGTGAAGACGAATGCATTTAGATTATATGTATTTATTGATTATTTGCTACTGCATATGAAGATACTTGGAAACCTTTACTCTCTGATCTAGATCCTTTGGTCTGATCCACACGAATGTCTCGCCCACACATGTATGTCGCTTCCTGGCGAAAAAACACATTTTTTTGCATAGCTGAAATCGTAGACATATAAATCTAGCTGAATCTAGGAGTACATCTTGTATATAAATGACTTCATTCAACAATTTGTTTCCTTTCATTTTCTTTGTATGGTTGTGTTTCCTTACATTCTGTGGCATGATGCATACTTTCACGAACATTGGTTTAGAGTTCTGCTTCCCATTCCGTTTCTTGTTGGATGTTGCACATTCTATTGTAACTTTCAATTCTTGTGAAGTAACACAGTATTCTATTGCTGCATCTATTCTTCCGACTATATCATACATTTCTTGAGATGAACTAATCAAATGGTCAACAAGCTGATGCTCCGTATCATCGCACGGGGACATCTTTATTATAGAAATCTTATTTAGGCACGCTGATATCGGAGACTGTTCAGTCAAAGAGTTTGGCTTTGCATCCAGTTTGTGTACCGCGTTATCCACAGTTCTTGCAATCCGGTGATCGGTTGTATGCGAGCGGTCATTAAAAGCATCGTTTACCGAAACCTGAGTGGAGTAACGTTGTCTATAGAGCAGCCGCCTACGATTTCTATTCCTTTGTCGTTCACCTGTATTAATAAACATGTACCTCTTAATATCTGTGATAGTCTCATCTCCAATCTTTACAATCTCGTCTATTGCTGTCGATATTGATGAACCTGCTTCCGTTATGCAACTGCTGACCGAATTACTCACGTGGAATGCTGTCACAGAAGATCTTGGCGATGCTCCACGTATAGGTTGTTGTCTAGTTGAGAACGGAGACTGAATCGTTTTATCGATTGAATCTGCAAACAAGTGCACTGTTCTCCCGATATTGCCGAGGTAGTCCATTATTATTTCGAGATATAGTCTATATATTGAAATGTTATCTTAAGTATATTACTAGTATTAAAAGTGACGTTTCGCTACACGCTGTATACTGCAGGTATGAAAATAATGTATCTGTGTAGTATACGGTATGCTGTCCAAACCTTTCTCACAATGATTGTCAACGCTAGTACAGCTTATATATATCCCTCGATGTCACGTGGTCTGCGCATAGTGATAATAAAATGTTAATATACTTAGTATGTGTTAAACATTTGAAGACAGTAACTATGCAGTCATACCTTCTTCGAATAAACTATTAGCGACCATTATTTACAGATTACAATGTGTAGTGTACTTTGTCCATTTAGACATGATCCCATTTGTGATCGAGTAGCATCTTCGATGATATAGATTCACATGTGTTACACCTCATAGTTGTAGCTCATTAAACCAGAATTTGTCAGATAAAAACATTTCTCCATCACCTCTCTGTCAATGTTGTCTTCCTGAGAGTAATCAGCATTTTTTCTTTGCTTGTCTCTACTATAATGGCATCAGAATTCCTCTCCTTGTAGCTACCTCTAAATATTGTACCATAACACTGTACATGTGACCGGAATCTTCGCGGTGATGATTTCAACGCAAACATATTTGAACCAGTCCAAAACTACATCCCGCAAAATAGACGAGTTGCATGAGCACCTGTTCACTAATTGTTGCATGCTTGCCCCTACCATTGAACTATCCGAATGAATCTATCATGTTCCTTGTTCTATAATCTTGCATGCTTGCCCCTGACCCATTGAATTATCCGAATGAATCTATCATGTTCCCTGTTCTATAATGTTGCATGCTTGCCCCTACCATTGAACTATCCGAATGAATCTATCATGTTCCTTGTTCTATAATGTTGCATGCTTGCCCCTACAATTGAACTATCCGAATGAATCTATCATGTTCCTTGTTCTATAATGTTGCATGCTTGCCCCTACCATTGAACTATCCGAATGAATCTATCATGTTCCTTATTCTATCGTTTATCCTTTCATCTGAGTCAATCTCAGTTTCAACCTTCTCAATAAATTAGTTACTATATCTACTTGTTTCACCTTAATAATCTCTTTATAATGTTGGTATTTTAATATACAGTTCATGATTAAAAAGTTTACTTACCATTATTTCAAATTGAAATTAATAGTTTAGAAAATATTACAACACTGTCATATCGTAACTTCAATAAGTACCTTGCTATAGGAAAACACCTCCATACGATTTAGTTTTCGGTTTTAATTAGGGATGTCAATGACTCACCAAATAGTCGAATATGCGCTCAAACGACCGAATATATACCTTCCCGACCGAATATTCGAATACCTAAATCGTTGCCATCCCTAGTTCTAATCCGTTTTTCATTCATGCATGTAACCAAAGTTTGTGTGAAATATATATTAAATGTTGTATAATTATGTTGTATTGCTTTAAATAAATTAAATCTAACCTACCTCATTATTGCTCTGTATACGAACATACATGTCACATATAAACGATATACAATGTAGCGGCGTCTCAAAACTTCGAAACTCATATTATATATATCATAGATGCGCATATCTAAGTCATTCAGTCTGAAAATATCAACTTTTGCAATTAGTTTGAACCTAATATCTATATTGACTGGAGTATAAACCAGGTTGTTGTGATTTGTAAATTGTATTCGTCATTATGAAAAACGTTATAAAATATTATTAAATAAAAAATTAACGGCATATCAAAGCTTCGAAACTATATATGTCATAGATGCGTGTATCTAAGTCAGACTAGACATTTCCTACGCTCATATGGGCAACCGATAGCGACGATAAATAAACGTAAAACACACACAGCTAATCATATGACGAAACCAAACCTTGACCCATTCTCTCTCTCTCAATCGTTCAACAATTTGTAAACTGGGACAGACGCATTGGCAGAGTGATTCAAAATTGCATCGCATTTTATCCCCTCCCAATCCCCACCCATTCCCCATATTGATTTCAATTGATAAAAAACTATATTTTCATACACTTATTATATATTATGGTATTACTACATAATTGGGTTATATCTTAATCAACGATAGTTCACATACTTATATATTTAATTGAGATAATCTCAATAAGCTATAAGCTTTCGATTTAATCCATTTTCTGTGTGCGTTTTACGTTTATTTATCGTCGCTACCGGTTGCCCATATGAACGACATCTTCTGATGAGATTATCCATTTTAGATTTTTGGAGGAGAGTGCAATGATACAGACAGAGACCCATTCCAGATTCCCTTCTGGTTCTTTTACGCGTACGGCGTAAAGCACCGACAATAAACCTCGGTTTAAAGTCCCAACTGAAAACTGTTAATTTTATTAGTGTCAGATTGGGGATCGAAACTGCGATCCTTGGATTACCAGTCCAGCGTGTTAACCATGTTCGTTTAGTATACAATATATATGTACTGTACATTATGAACGAATACATATGCTTAAACCAATCGTTCAACAACATAATTTAGCATAACCCTCCTGCAATTGTACACATTGCCTGTAACAAAATATGTTAACATCAAAACGCATTTATTTAATAGGCAATGTATATGTTGGATTACCATTATTATAACCAGCATTACAATACGACTTCATGCCCCGCTGGAACAGTTACGATTGTGCCCTTAGGTGTGGGACTTCGTGGCGATGGATTCCACCAAGAATGGGGTCTCTAGAGTGATCAATATAAGTTGTAAGAACTTGTTTGGTTTAAACATATATATTCCTCTATAAACATTCACAAAACAACCACACCAATCAATTGATAGAGAGAAGAACTATATACGTTTTCTTTCGTTCTAATCCCTTTCAGTCTACTGCTGTTAAATTATATATAAAATGTTCATTTCTTGATTACATATACACATACTGGAATAAATAATGTTTAAACTAAACGAATACATGTACACGACACCAAAGAAGTAAGTATATAGGAAAGGATTAATACGAAAGCAGAGCTTATATAGTTTCTAGCATTTGTTTCGCAATTGATCTAAAATATATTTGTATAAACCAAAGACATTAGAGAAGCCTGGGAACGGGCGTCGAACTATTATGCCTGGTCAGTCAAATAAATATATTTTAACACCGAGACTATTAATTGGGCCGTATTGAGTTACTGATCATATCATGTCATTTTGCCAGAAGTTAAAAAGTGAAAAATCGACAGACTAACCCAGGCTAATATTAAAGTATCAAAGCGGAATTACCGCACTTTAAATACACGTCCTACCCGATAACATAACTCTAATAAAATTAATAATATACACACATACATCAACAAGACGTCTAATGAATACGCATGCATATAAAGATATAAACGCATGCGTGGTATTTCCAAAATTCCAATTATTCAGTACATTGTTGTATGACAAATTCTGTTTTAAATGTCTGGAAAAATGTCATAGATGCAAAGTTGCTTACACTATATTGTCACTCAGGTGTCATTTATACAGATAACATTTCAGTTTACTTTGTAAGCAAGGATTCGTGTTAATTACTTTCAGGACAGACAGGACTCCTCTTGGAAAAATATCCCTGACAGCCCGAAATTATGAATAGAATCAATATGGCGCCCGTTTGTTTACATGCAAAGAGACGGGTTTACTACTAATAGAATCAATATATTTGTGTTCATTTTTGGGTGAATATTTGTTCTCACCTATAGACAGGCTATTCGTGCCGTGTTTGAGGGTGAGATAAACCTGTCTATTCGGGTAGACAATGGAACTACTTTATGCTATTTAGATATCACGAACAAGTCCGGTAGTTTCCGTTTATTTCCGCGTCCAAATTTATATAATTTCATTGGATAACGGTAACATCCGAAACTGACGTGAAGTTATGTCATTATAATAACAGTGATACGTCATCTATGACGCAATCAATGACGCATCACTACCATTCATGTGTTGATAACGTGCCTAATATTACCATTTGACCCACAATGCACTTGCATTGGTTGTAAGCATCCCACCTCTAAACACAGAGCGAGTTGTCTCCCTTTACATATGTTAGTTATTTGTTCCTTTTACTGTGATGGTTAATGTCATAGATTATTTGAATCTTTACCCTTGTTTGATGTAAAGGTTTAGCATTAAATAAATTAATCCGTTAAGCTTAACATAATATTATACCTGGAGTTTACTTTTAAATGACAATCAACGTCAATTTGAGTACATTGTCACATTCCAATGGCCTCATCACTCTATAGTAAATTCATACGCTATTAATTGTTGTTTATAGGCTGGCATAATTCGCAATGGACATATGAACGATGAGAAAATAGACATACAACCTCCAGGATAGTGTTACAGTTAAGGAAATCCAACCATCAAGTTGAAGATGTGTACTCAGCAGAGCATCGTTCTGTGCATGCCCTCGGGTGTGAGTTCCTTATCTACAACTCTTGGAGGTGCTAGTTTCACTTTATACAGACACATGTTTTGAATACTCGAATATGTATATACCTAATTCAAGCCTCTTTCTGGAAATATCCAAAAAGAGGTTATTAATGCACAGATGCATTATGCTAATGGTGGCTGTCAAGATAGGCCATCCCTCAGCGATCCTGGATGGACGAATAATTTAGCGACATTACCCGATATTTCAATGGATGGCGTGGCTTCAATCATTGTGGAAGTCGTGATAGCGCAGTGGATGCGCGTTCGCTTTAGGTGCGAAAGGTCCGGAGTTCGAGCCCCAGCTGGAGCCGTTACGATTGTGCCCTTAGGCAAGGCATTTAAATTCCACGTTGCCTCTTCTCTCTCTCTCCCTCGTGGCGATGGATTCCATCAGGAATGAGGTCTCGAGAGTGATTAAATATAAGTTGAAAGAACTTGTTTCGCAATCGAGCTAAAATAAATGTGTATAGACTAATCATTAAAACATATTCTAAGGTTCCTAATAAACAACCGAATAAGGGCTACAGCGAGAGGTTGGATACATCTTCGCGATAATTTAGTTCCAGGTAGCATTGAAGATATTTTTTTTTTTTTAGATATTTTATTTCTGAATTCCAATAGGCTCAAAAGCCCATGAGGACATATACATGCATACTTTATAGCAAACAGTGATAATAGCATAAATACTTGTACAATGTACATAGATATCAAACATAAAGAAATATAGAGTTGTTCGAATTTGGAGAAGGTTATACGTATTCATGATCATATTTTACATATAGTATGCATACATTTACAGTAATTACTCACATTTTAACTATTGCTATATTGTAGCATTTACTATAATATTATAATGTTATAATGTTCCAGGTTATTTATATTGTTTAGTTGTTCATTCGCTATTTAAATTTTCACTATAACTAATAATAAATATACTTTTTTAAATGAAACCAATATGACGTTGACCTTAAATGAAACGAAACAGAAAGACCAATGTTGAAGTACGTTGCCGCAATTTCTTGTATTAGGGTCAGAACCTGTGATCGATGGATTACCATTCCAATGTGTGTATAACTGGACTACAGACCCGTCTGTACTGTTGTTCATGTTTAAGTATAATTATTATGTTATGTGGTGTACATGGATGTGACTTTAATAAAGATTTAAAATGTAGCTAAACATGTTTTTTGATTTTTTTCATTCATTCAATTGTACTAATTTAATGAGTGAATAGAAAAGTAACTGATATCTCTTATAAGAACAGACTCTTTTTTCCAAATTTAATTTGATATTGTATTTAATGGATGACATTATCATGATATATTGAAACATATAGCCCGATTGGGGTATAGCAAATTGTACATTGAGAAGCCACATGGGGCTTATCAGTCTTAATAATACCGGTCCAGTGTGTATCGCTAATTACGCCCAATATTAGATACATGTACATTCCTGTCACAATTTAGACAGAATGGTTTCGCTATGTAATCGTACTCATTATAACACTATTATTTTCCAAGTGTCTCAGTAAACAAATGAATCATAGATATTTATTCGAATAATTATAATAAAATCTTGTTTTAGAAAATGATTATCCAGAATTTGGCTGAAAATCGTTCGGCTTTTTCCGCCGTTCTGAAAATAGTGCACCGTATGCAAATTAGTATCAGCGATCCTTTCCGAGCATTTCCGAGTTGTTTGTCAATGGCGGGGGTTCTAGAATTTGACATTTTTATATCCATTTCCATCCGCTTAGTAAATCACACCAGCGAAGGACTGAATACGCGTACATTATATTTAGCATCTTATTCTCATTGCAGGTATAAATAACGGGACATTCGCATACAGTGGCATACAGACGGATCTGTAGTCCAGTGGTAACAAACTGGACTGGTAATCCAGGGATCGCAGGTTCGATCCGCCATCTGACCATAATACAATTAACAGTCTTTCAGATGGGACGTTAAACCGAGGTCTCGTGACGGTGCTTTACACCGTACACGTAAAAGAACCACATGAACTGTCTGTCTGTCTGTCTGTCTGTCTGTCTGTCTGTCTGTCCGTATTAATTAATTGAGCACCAACATTATACGAATTGGTCTGAGATAGAAGGGAACTTGACTCATAAAACTTCAATGGTGCACTCTGACGCATTTATATTTACGTCTTGGAGATTCAAATGTCGGTATGAATGTGACCATTTATAAGTGCAGAAAGCCTACTAGCCTGGATTCCAGTCTGTCGATCTTTCACTTTTTTACTTCTGGCTGTTGATATTACTCAACACGGCTCAACACGGCTCAACACGGCTCTATTTATGGTATTGTATCTGACCGTACCACCTAGCCTGGGTTCCAGTCTGTCAATTTTTCACTTTTTAATTTTTGGCAAAATGACATCAGAAACTCAATACGGCGAAATTAATAGTCTCGGTGTTAAAATATATATTTATATGACCGACGAGGCAAAGCTGATGAACGTGTGTTCCCAGGCTGAATGCATGCATGTGACCTCCAAGTTGACAACCCAACTAGGTGTCATACCCCTTCTCCCCCCTATTGTTTTATTGTCGTTTTGGGTTTTTTGTTGATTTTCTGGACAATCTGCAGGCCCAGGCATTCAGTGCCTTATAGTAGCTACGTGGCTGTATGTAAAATAAAGTAAAAGTGTTTGTTTATTATAGTGTCACCCCTATTTAAAGGGCCAGCCATTTCTGACTTATGAGACACCTCTTTTTATGAACATCAGTACTTCCCGAATCCTATGCTTGTATGTCATGTGCCAGGTTGGTAGGCAATCGGTTCCCATTATTTAACTAGCTGGGGCTCACCATCCGGCCATATCAGAACGAACCCCTGTCGAGGTTCGAAAATTTGACCTCCCACTCCGTAGGCGAGCACCTGGACCACTAGGCCACGGAGACGGTGTGTGAAGTTGAGTAGATCCCGAACATTAACAGTACTACTATGACACAATCTGGAATCGTATACAAGGATGACGTACATGTACTCGAATGTACTCATATCGCGTACCTAAGTTGCAGAATTACAAAGAGTTTTGGGTTAGATTCTTATTGGAAGTGTCAAATTCTTTCAAGTGAGTAAGCCACCTAAATGGCCTGCGGAAGGTTGCTTGAAATACTGTTCGGAGGGACACCCGGAGTTTTTCTCACAACTAATTATTGGAGAGTCGCCATGTGACCTAAGCTGGTACCCCCCCCCCAAACTAACAACTACTCAATGGGTAAATAAGCCCAATCATCAACTACTTAAACAGAACGTCGGCATCCTCTTGTTCATCACAGACGGATCTGTAGTCCAGTGGTAACACGCTGGACTGGTAATCCAGGGATCGCAGTCGTCTGACCCTAATAAAATTAATAGTCTTTCAGATGGGACGTTAAACCGAGGTCTCGTGTCGGTGCCTTACACCGTGAACGTAAATGAACCAGAGTAGACTCTGGAATGGGTCTCTGTCTGTATCACTGCACTATCCTCCAAAATCTAAAATGACTAATATCTTCAGGAGGCGTCGCTCATATGGGTAACCGGTAGCGACGATAAATAAACGTAAAACCCCCCAAAAAACCCCTCTTGTTCAATGTTTGAAGGTTGTATACACGTAAATAGGCCCGTGTGCTGTGTAGAAAAGATGTGAACATTCACTGACAGGCAATTTCAAACGTCATTCACAGGTAAATGATGTAGCTGTATGTCAGTCATTTTGTAATGTTTTGCTGTTTTTCAGTTTTGTTCGACTATCTAGTAGCGGAAAGAGTGAAAGAAGTGAAAGATTGGAAACAATTTGAATGTGTCTCACACCGAGCTCAAGTACCTGGATTGGTTCTAGTATATCTAACTACTATGAATTTGGAAGTCGTGATAGCACCGTGGTAGCGCGTTCGCTTCAGGTGCGAATGGTCTGGAGTTCGAGTCCCGCTGGAGCCGTTACGATTGTGCCCGTATGCAAGGCATTTAATACCACGCTGCATCTTCTCTCTCCCTTGTGGCGATGGATTCCATCAGGAACGAGGTCTCGAGAGTGATTAATATAAATTGTAAGAACTGGTTTCGCAATCGAGCTAAAATTAATTTGTATAAAATAATAAAAAAAATGAAATAGGCACGACATATCAACGGGGAACCCAATAAAAAGTTGAAATCAAAATCAATTATCCGGAGAAAACCCATATGTCCGATCTGGCGACCACCGTACCATCTCACATACTTCCCGGTCCGAGAATTGAACCCGGATTGCATTGGTGAGAAGCGAGCGCACTAACCACTGCGCTAATCGGACATTTATTTGTTTAGATCAATATCGACGCAATTTTGTAAGGCTCGATATTCGGGCCGGCTGACAGGGATTGCAGGTTCGATCCTCCGTCTGACCATAATAAAATAAACAGTCTTCCAGATGGGACATTAAACCGAGGTCTCGTATCGGTGCTTTACACCGTGCACGTAATATAAGAACCAGAGGAGACTCTGGAATGAGTCTCTGTCTGCATCATTGCACTATCCTCCAAAATCTAAAATGACTAATCTCTTCAGGAGGCGTCGCTCATATGGGCAACCGGTAGCGACGATAAATAAACGTAAGACACACATTGTTTTGTATTGAGTGTATGTACATTAAAAATAAAATATCAACCAATATCAACCAATATCAACCAATATTAACCAATAAGCCGAAAACGATCCAATATGTAACATATATATTACTTAAAGCAGCATTTCTTCGTAATAAAGGATGTTTTGGGTAAACTATAAATACTAATGTGTGTGTGTTTAAATAATAGTCGCTCAGAAACGATAACATTCCAATAAATTTAAACCGTCGTATACGCGAATTTGTTTTCAACACACGAAATGTCAACACGCACAGCGCGCATGCGTGAAACAACAGAGGATGTAGAAAACAACGTATATATTTTGAACATGAAAAACTATCTATCTATCTTACTCTAATGTCGAACCCCTCGCGAGGATGTAGAAATGTCAATGTCCCTAAAAGACTTAGCTAACAGAGGTATGAATCAACATATCAAGTAATTTAATTAAAAAAGACAACGTGCGACAAATGGGGACGATGCATTCCGAATGTTAACAAGTGAGAATAATGCGTTCCGATTGTAAACAAGTGCGTGACCGATCAACTCGGAAAGTCCTACTTTCGGTTTCGAGTTTGTTTTATCGCAAAAAAACACTGTATACCAAATGAAAATAAGCATACAAAGTATAATGTTAGAATGTGTAGCAGCATTGCTACCCATACGTAAACATTGAATTTTTCAAATATCTTTTATTTCATACGATGTAATGCTGCTTTAAACTACACACGTATATAAGAAGATCCTACTAATTGAAATTGTTAATTTCCTGTATGCACGCTTAGTATTTAATAATCTGGCCTTTTGACACCAGTCCAATATTAATAATAATGGACTGCAAGTAAGAGACAATGGACTGCTTTAAAAGCAGCACAAAGTACCAATTGATACCGAATGCTGTATCGGATTGCACAAATTGGAATTATTTAGCTATTTGCGTAATTTAAACGCTTTCAGAATTATAGATTTGTCTAGTTATCTTATTATTATGGAATAAAATATTATCATGTAGCAATTTCCTCGCTCACTTCTAAATCAATAAGCGTATCCGTCAGCTAAAATTAGGTAGCATTTTATAATTACGCTATTCCAAATCAGACATCGTCCTGTCAACCAATGACATTCGAGATTAGATACATCAATATTACGTGGATGGTAAAATGTACCGAAATGCAATCTCATTAAGCACATATCCTTATGAAACACTGGTGGTAAGATTTGCTAGTTCATCATTCATACTACAAGAGTTTCACGATTTCCACTTCAGGTCAGACGGTGTTATTGATATAGTGGTCTGGAATTTGTTGAAAAAGTGTAGGGAAGCCCTTAAGAGTTGTCACCCAAATGCATGCACTGCGGGCTTCTTCTAATAGGCTACTTTTAGCCCACGTCTCTAGGCGTCCAATTGACTTACACAGTCACATACTGTTCAATTGCTTTCATGAAATCCATTATTAACAGTCTTTCAGATGGGAGTGGGAGAAGCTGGAATGGGTCTCTGTCTTTATCATTGCACTATCCTCCAACAATCTAAAATGACTAATCTCTTCCGGAGGCATCGCTCATATGGGCAACCGGTAGCGACGATAAATAAACGTAAAACCACAAACCTTAAGAGTTATTGATACATGAACTGACTGGCTCAGTAGGTATTGTCAGCAATTGTGAAAATGACTTCTAAATATTAAAATACAATGTATGAGCTGCATTTTGGAATATTTTAGACTATTTGCATACTATTTGGTGACAATTAAACACCATATTATAAATACAGGGGTCAGTGCAACATTCACCACCAAATTACCTTCAGAGTAGGAGTGGGTGCCTTTAGTGGGAAATAAATACAACACAATTGGTCAACCCCAATGAAATTTGACATGTTCATGTCGCTCAAAGGCCAGTCTGTTGAAAACTACTGTCTTTTGTGCCAACATATTTTTGGGGGAAATCTAATGGCACTGTGAATTTATAATTTCAAGTTCAAGAATTCATGAGGTCACGAATTTAAGTGATATTCGCTATTTCATCAATTCTATTACAATAATTTACGATGTCCACTTCACAATTTCCACTTAGCGCAATGGAAGTCGTGATAGCGGAGTGGAAGTCGTGATAGCACAGTGGAAGTCGTGATAGTACAGTGGAAGGCGTGATAGCACAGTGGAAGTCGTGATAGCGCAGTGGAAGTCGTGATAGCGAAGTGGAAGTCGTAATAGCACAGTGGAAGGCGTGATAGCGACGTGGTAGCTCGTTCGCTTCAGGTGCGAACTGCCCGGAGTTCGAGTCCCGCTGGAGTCGCTACGAGTGTACCCTTAGGCAATGCATTTAAATTCCACGTTGCCTCTTCTCTCTCCCGCGTGGCGATGGATTTCATCAGGAATGAGGTCTCGAGAGTGATCAATATCAAGATGTAAGAACTTGTTTCGCAATCACTCTATATTAATCACTCTCGAGACCTCATTCCTGATGGAATCCATCGCAACGAGGGAGGGAGAGAAGAGGATACGTGGAATGTAATTGCATTACCTAAGGGCACACTCGTAACGGGTACACCCGGGTTGACCACCGACCTTCCGCAAGGCATCTGTATAAGCCATTTTTGTTAATATTTTACGTTAATTTGGGTTTTACATTAATAATTTGTATCTGCCCGCCCGAAGGCGCTCATATGTTAGTTTAAACTTTATTTATTAAAGTATACATTTTACAAATACGTATATATAATATACACATATTACATAATGTAAGTATTGGATTGGAAAACAAGTATTAACAACTTATATTAATTCCTTTCCAGTTGTTCAAATGTTGAGGCATACATGTACATGTTCTGACATTTTGTTTGCACTATAAGAGCAATTGTTCTACATTTCTGGCAACGTTCTGGCAACTTTCTATCACCCGTTTTTTCTTTCTCATTTACATATTTATTTGTTATGCAACCGTTGCTAGGTTCCGGCGCGTTTGGCGCTTAACATGCACTCTACATGACTCATTCCTGATAACGCATTCTTCTTCTTCCTGGAATGATTCACGTGTCATTCAGTTACCACTCCTGAATGTTCATGACTAAGAAAGCGTCATTGTTGTATATTTTCGCAAATAAAATACAGACGGACTTTCATGACTTTGAAATGTGATGGAAAGACATGCATAGGGTTACACAGACGAACCCATCACATTTTGGAGCTGAATCGGGTTTTGTTATTTTACAAGAATTCTTCACCATTGTCAGCTAGGGCAAGCTAATTGACACTTAGTAGAGTGTAGAAGGTTTGCTAGCATGGAATCGTCTTTGTATCTTTATTTACGTCCAGTGATAGGAAGAAGAAGACGAATTGTTTATTAAGACACAAACATAAACAGTTTATGGTCTACAAACAAATGAATATAATAATACTAAATACTAACCAATCAATCGTGTATTACATTTGTAAATCTCTGACATACATTACCCATTTATATATACATATAAGGTATTATTATAAGTGTGCTTACTAATTGGAGCTTTTAAATGTTTAATATATTAATAATGTTGATTATATTGGAGGATAATCTCAAAACATCCTAAAAGTATAATTCAAGGGATTAGTGCAAAACTACCGCAACCCATTCACTGTATCCATGTGGTTACACTAGGTTTGCACCAAGCACTTGATTTGACTTAAATTGAAGTGTATGCAGTTAATTGAAGGTTCGTTTTAGCTCAAATGTGTAACACAGTATATATGTTCTTAAAATGTGTTAAATTTCTAAACATGCTTTAGGAAATAGGTAAATATCGGTTGAAGAAAAGTTTATATTCTTACATACTATAATGCTTTCATACTTCACACGTACTCAGCTTATGGTCAAAGTGGAAATACTCTGTAAAAACGTTTAAAATTGAAACAGTGCTTCTACCTTACATATTGGGAATGGTTACTGTGAAGTATTGTTTGGCAACATTAAACTGAGACTAATTAATCTTCGCCAACGCCTTCGTAAGTTTTCGTGAACTACGACCAGGACGTACGTTAGGGTTTTACCGTTAATATTTTAATCAAGTAAGTAATTACTAATGTTGTTCAGAACTAACCCATTTGCTTTTGCTCTTATTATATATGTCTTTGAATTTATTATGTACATGTATATAGCAATAAAATATGATTAAACTAAACTAAGTAAGTATACACTAATATAAAGCTCATATTTTACTTCGGAAATCGATTATTAACGAAGTAAGTTCACGGAATATGCAAATATCTCAGTTTAATGTTGCCAAGCAATACATGTAGCTCACCAAATCACAATAACAAAACCAATGACCTACTCTGGTTTTAGGACCTAAATATCACATTGTAAATCAGTTTGAAGTGGTGAACTATACAATAGGTTATTTCATGGCTAGTTTCATATCAGAGTAGGTATCGAGGTAACTTGGTATCAGCCCTGCGACTATTACTTTTATATGAATGTTTAATCATCGAAAGCATGCTCTCTGTTATTCGTGTATCTGGAATAAATCATAATTATTGAATTAGATACACGAACACGATTGGAATATACCACCAATCTACACACACCTGTTATATGTCCAATTTGACACGCTGCGACGCTAAAGAAAGTAAACAAACTAGCACCGAGTGCGCATGCGTTATTTTCTCAGGAACAAGTTATGATACGTTTTTTTTTGGTTTGATACGGTCACGTGACCAGCAAATGTAATATCAGACTGGAAAACACAGCGTCTCGACATAGGTGGTAGAGAGTATTGAGGTAGGCACATAACGGCAGAAATTATTCATACATAAGAGGCTAACATTTATACCTAATATACTAACATTCATACCTAATGTACTAATATTTATACCTAATAGGCTAGCAATCATACCTAATATGCTAACAAGTATATCTAATATACTAACATTCATACTTAATATACTAACATGTATTCCTAATATACTAACATTTATACCTAATATACTAAAATTTATACCTAATATACTAACATTTATACCTAATATACTAACATTTATACCTAATATACTAACATTCATACCTAATATACTAACATTTATACCTAATATACTAACATTCATACCTAATATACTAACATTTATACCTAATATACCTACAATCATACCTAATATACTAACAATCATACCTAATATACTAACATTTATACCTAATATACCTACAATCATACCTAATATACTAACATTCATACCTAATATACTAACATTCATACCTAATATACTAACATTCATACCTAATATACCTACAATCATACCTAATATACCTACAATCATACCTAATATACCAACAATCATACCTAATATACTAACAATCATACCTAATATACTAACAATCATACCTAATATACTAACATTTATACCTAATATACTAACATTTATACCTAATATACTAATATTCATACCTAATATACTAACATTTATACCTAATATGCTAACATTTATACCTAATATACTAACATTCATACCTAATATACCTACAATCATACCTAATATACCTAAAATCATACTTAATATACTAACATTCATACCTAATATACAAACATTCATACCTAATACACTAACATTTATACCTAATACACTAACATTTATACCTAATACACTAACATTTATACCTATATACTGACAATCATACCTAATATACCTACAATCATACCTAATACACTAACATTCATACATAATATATCTACAATCATACCTAATATACTAACATTCATACCTAATATATCTACAATCATACCTAATATATCTACAATCATACCTAATATACCTACAATCATACCTAATATACTAACATTTATACCTAATATACTAACATTCATACCTAATATACTAACATTTATACCTAATATATTAACATTTATACCTAATATACCTACAATCATACCTAATATACTAACATTTATACCTAATATACTAACATTCATACCTAATATACTAACATTCATACCTAATATACTAACATTTATACCTAATATACCTACAATCATACCTAATATACTACATTCATACCTAATATACTACAATCATACCTAATATACTACAATCATACCTAATATACCTACAATCATACCTAATATACCTACAATCATACCTAATATACTACAATCATACTAATATACTACAATCATACCTAATATATCTACAATCATACCTAATATACTAACATTCATACCTAATATACTAACAATCATACCTAATATACTAACATTTATACCTAATATACTAACATTATACCTAATATACTAACATTCATACCTAATATACTAACATTTATACCTAATATACTACATTCATACCTAATACACTAACATTTATACCTAATATACAACATTTATACCTAATATACTAACATTTATACCTAATATACTAACATTTATACCTAATATACTAACATTTATACCTAATATACTAACATTTATACCTAATACACTAACATTCATACCTAATATACTAACATTTATACCTAATACACTAACATTTATACCTAATATACTAACATTTATACCTATTACACTAACATTCATACATAATATACTACTAACATGTATACCTAATATACTTACATTATACCTAATACCTAATTATACCTAATATACTAACATTATACCTAATATACTAACAATCATACCTAATATACCTACAATCATACCTAATACCTACAATCATACCTAATATACTAACATTCATACCTAATATACCTACATTCATACCTAATATACCTACAATCACACCTAATATACCTACAATCATACCTAATATACTAACATTCATACCTAATACACTAACATTCATACCTAATATACTAACATTTATACATAATATACTAACATTTATACCTAATATACTAACATTTATACCTAATATACTTACATTCATACCTAATATACTAACATTTATACCTAATACACTAACATTTATACCTATTACACTAACATTATACATAATATACTAACATTTATACCTAATATACTAACATTTATACCTAATATACCTACAATCATACCTAATATACTAACATTTATACCTAATATACTAACATTCATACCTAATATACTAACATTTATACCTAATATACTAACATTTATACCTAATATACCTACAATCATACCTAATATACCTACATTCATACCTAATATACCTACAATCATACCTAATATACTAACATTCATACCTAATATACTAACATTCATACCTAATATACCTACAATCATACCTAATATACTAACATTCATACCTAATATACTAACATTCATACCTAATACACTAACATTTATACCTAATACACTAACATTTATACTAATAACTAATATTTATACCTAATAACTAACATTTATACCTAATACACTAACATTTATACCTAATACACTAACATTCATACCTAATATACTAACATTTATACCTAATATACCTACAATCATACCTAATATACTAACATTCATACCTAATATACTAACAATCATACCTAATATACTAACATTTATACCTAATATACCTACAATCATACCTAATATACCTACAATCATACCTAATATACTAACATTCATACCTAATATACTAACAATCATACCTAATACACTAACATTTATACCTAATATACCTGCAATCATACCTAATATACCTACAATCATACCTAATATACTACATATACTAATAACACATTATACCTAATATACTACAATCATACCTAATATACCTACAATCATACCTAATATACTAACATTCATACCTAATATACTAACAATCATACCTAATATACTAACATTTATACCTAATATACTAACATTCATACCTAATATACTAACATTTATACCTAATATACTGACAATCATACCTAATATACTAACATTTATACCTAATATACTAACATTCATACCTAATATACTAACATTTATACCTAATATACTAACATTTATACCTAATATACTGACAGTCATACCTAATATACTAACATTTATACCTAATATACTGACAGTCATACCTAATATACCTACAATCATACCTAATATA
>CM026392.1:6801745-6924245 GCA_014843695.1 Archivesica marissinica
GGAGCCCCGCCATGTAACCGAGGGATTGTGAGTTGGAGCCCCGCCATGTAGCCGAGGGATTGTGAGTTGGAGCCCCGCCATGTAGCCGATGTATTATGAGTTGGAGCCCAGCCATGTAGTCGAGGGATTGTGAGTTGGAGCCCCGCTATGTAGCCGAGGGATTGTGAGTTGTAGTCCGCCATGTAGCCGATGTATTGTGAGTTGGAGCCCCACCATATAGCCGATGTATTGTGAGTTGGAGCCCCAACATGTAGCCGATGGATTGTGAGGTGGAGCCCCGCCATGTAGCCGAGGTAATTCTCCCGAGGATATTTCGGAGAAACTCTCAAATTCGAAGGTATTTCGAGATATAAGCTCCAAGTCGAGGGTATTTCTAGTAATTCTCACATTCGATGGGATTTCGAGATAAAATCTCAAATTCGAGGATATTTCGAGTTAAAATCTCAAATTCGAGGGGATTTCGTGAGTAATTTATCAAATTTTATGATAATTCGGGAGTCATTCTCAAATTTGAGTCTATTTCGAGAGTATTTCTCAAATTTGATGATAATTCGAGAGTCATTCTCAAATACGTTGGAATTTCGAGAGTAATTCTCAAATTCGATGATAATTCGAGAGTCATTCTCAAATTGGAATCTATTTCGAGAGTATTTCTCAAATTTGATGATAATTCCAGAATATTTCTCAAATTCGAAGGATTTCGAAAGTAATTCCCAAATTCGAGAGAAAATACTCTTAAATTCACATTAAATTTTCGTCTTCTCTCTCACTCAAGGCAATAATAGAGTTCACCAGAAATGACGTCGCGAGAGTCATTAATCTAATAACGTAAAATCTGTGTTCACAATCAGGCTAAAATAAATTTTTATCATATAACATGTCGAAGTCGTGATAGCGCCGTGCATGCGCGTTCGCTTCAGGTGCGAAAGGTCTTGAGTCCGCTTGAGCCGTTACGACTGTGACCTTATGCAATGCATTTAATTTCCACGTTGCCTCTTCTCTCTCCCTCGTGGCGATGGATTCCATAAGGAATGAGGTCTCGAGAGCGATTAATATAAGTTGTAAGAACTAGTGGTTCGCAATCGAGCTAAACTAATTTTGTATACACTAAAATTATGTCCGTGAAGAGATAGTCCTGTTCAACCTGTTTGTCACACTTTCCTATATGAGTTGCTGTCATTCAATTGTAATACAAAATGAGTATTATACACGTTTTTAAGTAAAGAAATTAATTCGTCCTTTAATATGCATTTAGACTCTGCCTCAAATGGGAATCGATCATCAACAGGTATTTTTAAACATAATACAAATACAATGTGTTTTTTCTCACTTTTATGGGAATGGGCCTGGGTACACTTAAGAGGGGGACTTGCGTCGAGGGTGAGTGGTGATGGTGGTTGACCTCGTGCTTTGTGCGAAAATAAAGCGCGAAAATCTTGGGATCGATTCCTTATAAGATATTTACTGTACAGGACCATATATAATCATATTTCGACTAGGTTAGTCTTGTTCCGTTCGGCTTTCTTCGTAACTCCAATTCTCCGTAAATCAAAACAAATTAAATTACAGTGCGCACATCAGTTTTAGCATTTTTTTATGAACAGGTATACATATGTATTGCTCTATTCATTGCTATTTAGGTAAATTGTAGTGTGTTAGACATAGAAATGCTAAGTTAAGAATATCATCTCACAAGTTGAATATTGTATCTGGAAGACACACTCATATCCAAAGAAATGAAATAAAATGTACTTTATGTGAACGAAATGACATTGAAGGTGAATATCATTTTGTATTAATCTGTCCTATATATGATATTTTAAGAACATATTCCATTTAAAGGTATTATTTTAATCATCCAAGTATGTGGACATGTATTGAACGTTTGAATACAACAAACGCAAACTTACTAAACAGGCTAGCTCTATTTTGTATTAAAGCATTTAAACAGAGACAAGATCATTTAGCATGTTTAAATGCTTAAAGGTACGTATGTTTGTAAATATGATATGACGTTTATGTTTACATGTTTTAAATATTCTTGTTTATAGAGAAGTGCTTCCGCGCTTAATTTCCCAATTTATGTTAACTATCGCTGTACATATTCACGCATGCTCTGCATACAGCATAGATAACGATGCACGTAATGTTCAAGTCAAAAAGTAATAAAGTTCTGTTCTGTTCTGTTTTGTATCAACGATGCATAATATAGCTGAAACAAACAGGGTTTTCATTGCAATTAATTCACGTGTTTATTGTACTACCAGCAAATATCGCGTTGAATTCAATTTCATACATGCACTTTTAAAACATGTTGATTTAGCCCAACATTATGAAGTAAACCACATTCCCCATACCATAAATACAATTTTCATTTGATTGATAATCAAAATTTAGCATAATTTTATTGTTATCATTTCACAATTCCATTACCCAATCATGTACATTATTTTGAAATTATTATGTGTTCATACATGTCTGTTATTATAGTGCTTTCAAAGTAAAGTAATACTACCGTTGGAATAGTACACTACTGTATAGGTAAGGCAACATACGATAGCTTACAGGTACTGTGCTTTCAAAGTAAAGTAATACTACCGTTGGAATATTACACTACTGTATAGGTAAGGCAATATACGATAGCTTACAGGTACTGTGCTTTCAAAGTAAAGTAATAATACCGTTGGAATGTTACACTACTGTATAGATAAGGCAATATACGATAGCTTACAGGTATTGTGCTTTCAAAGTAAAGTAATAATACCGTTGAAATATTACACTACTGTGTAGGTAAGGCACTATACGATAGCTTACATGTACTGTGTTTTCAAAGTTAATTTACTTTGAAAGCACAGTACAAAATGGTATGTTTGTAAAGCTGTGTTCGTAAATAAAGATACTGTTCTGTTCGGTTCTATAATAGTTTGAGTATGTATTGAATGTGATGCTGCAAAGCTGCATACCGAGAATTGCAAATCAACTGGAAAACATTGATCGGTCTGTGTTTTTTTGATTAGCCAATCTGATATAATAAAAACTGGTTTTAGAAAAGAATTATGTAAACCCCACCTCTATGATTAAGACTGTGTTCGGGATTAGCTTAGGTTAGGAGAAAATCGAATGTTTCGGATTTAATTTAGTTGAGAGGTAGAGAACGAGCATTGTGCTCTGGATATATAGAGTGGTGTAACCTATGCTCGGCGTAAATCCCAAATATAGAGCGGTGGAACCTATGCTCTGCGTAAATCCCACATATAGAGCGGTGAACCTATGCTCGGCGTAAATCCCACATATAGAGCGGTGAACCTATTATCGGCATAAATCCCACATATAGAGTGGTGTATCTTATGCTCGGCGTAAATCCCACATATAGAGTGGTGGAACCTATGCTCGGCGTATAGCCCACATATAGAGTGGTGGAACCTATGCTCGGCGTAAAGCCCACATATAGAGCGGTGAACCTATGCTCGGCGTAAAGCCCACATATAGAGTGGTGAACCTATGCTCGGCGTAAATCCCACATATAGAGTGGTGGAACCTATGCTCGGCGTAAATCCCACATATAGAGTGGTGAACCTATGCTCGGCGTAAATCCCACATATAGAGTGGTGGAACCTATGCTCGGCGTAAATCCCACATATAGAGTGGTGGAACCTATGCTCGGCGTAACCCCATATAGAGTGGTGGAACCTATGCTCGGCGTAAATCCCCATATAGAGTGGTGAACCTATTCTCGGCATAAATCCCACATATAGAGTGGTGAACCTATGCTCGGCGTAAATCCCACATATAGAGTGGTGGAACCTATGCTCGGCGTAAATCCCACATATAGAGTGGTGGAACCTATGCTCGGCGTAAATCCCACATATAGAGTGGTGGAACCTATGCTCGGCGTAAATCCCACATATAGAGTGGTGGAACCTATGCTCGGCGTAAATCCCACATATAGAGTGGTGGAACCTATGCTCGGCGTAAATCCCACATATAGAGTGGTGGAACCTATGCTCGGCGTAAATCCCACATATAGAGTGGTGGAACCTATGCTCGGCGTAAATCCCACATATAGAGTGGTGGAACCTATGCTCGGCGTAAATCCCACATATAGAGTGGTGGAACCTATGCTCGGCGTAAATCCCACATATAGAGTGGTGGAACCTATGCTCGGCGTAAATCCCACATATAGAGTGGTGGAACCTATGCTCGGCGTAAATCCCACATATAGAGTGGTGGAACCTATGCTCGGCGTAAATCCCACATATAGAGCGGTGAACCTATGGTCGGCATAAATCCCACATATAGAGTGGTGGAACCTATGCTCGGCGTAAATACCACATATAGAGTGGTGGAAACTATGCTCGGCGTAAATCCCACATATAGAGTGGTGGAACCTATGCTCGGCATAAATCCCACATATAGAGTGGTGAACCTATGCTCGGCGTAAAACCCACATATAGAGCGTTGAACCTATTCTCGGCATAAATCCCACATATAGAGTGGTGTAACCTATGTTCGGCGTAAATCCCACATATAGAGTGGTGGAACCGATGCTCGGCGTAAATCCCACATATAGAGCGGTGAACCTATTCTCGGCATAAATCCCACATATAGAGCGGTGAACCTATGCTCGGCGTAAATCCCACATATAGAGTGGTGGAACCTATGCTCGGCGTAAAGCCCACATATAGAGTGGTGGAACCTATTCTCGGAGTAAATCCCATATATAGAGTGGTGGAAGGCTATGCTCGGCGTAAATCCCACATATAGAATGGTGGAACCTATGCTCGGCGTAAATCCCACATATAGAATGGTGGAACATATGCTTGGTGTAAATCCCACATATAGAATGGTGAAACCTATGTTCGGCGTAAATCCCACATAGAGAGTGGTGGAACCTATGCTCGGCGTAAATCCCACATATAGAGTGGTGGAACCTATGCTCGGCGTAAATCCCACATATAGAGTGGTGGAACCTATGCTCGGCGTAAATCCCACATATAGAGTGGTGGAACCTATGCTCGGCGTAAATCCCACATATAGAGTGGTGGAACCTATGCTCGGCGTAAATCCCACATATAGATGGTGGAACCTATGCTCGGCGTAAATCCCACATATAGAGTGGTGGAACCTATGCTCGGCGTAAATCCCACATATAGAGTGGTGGAACTATGCTCGGCGTAAATCCCACATATAGAGTGGTGGAACCTATGCTCGGCGTAAATCCCACATATAGAGTGGTGGAAACTATGCTCGGCGTAAATCCCACATATAGAGTGGTGGAACCTATGCTCGACGTAAATCCCACATATAGAGTGGTGGAACCTATGCTCGGCGTAAATGAAACCTATGCTCGGCGTAAATCCCACATATAGAGTGGTGGAACCTATGCTCGGCGTAAATCCCACATATAGAGTGGTGAACCTATGCTCGGCGTAAATCCCACATATAGAGTGGTGGAACCTATGCTCGACGTAAATCCCACATATAGAGTGGTGGAACCTATGCTCGGCGTAAATCCCACATATAGAGCGGTGGAACCTATGCTCGGCGTAAATCCACATATAGAGTGGTGGAAACTATGCTCGGCGTAAATCCCACATATAGAGTGGTTGAACCTATGCTTGGCATAAATCCCACATATAGAGTGGTGGAACCTATGCTCGGCGTAAATCCCACATATAGAGTGGTGAATCTATGCTCGGCGTAAATCCCACATATAGAGTGGTGGAACCTATGCTCGGCGTAAATCCTACATATAATGACTAGTATAAAACGTTAATTGCACGTAATTATTTTTATTTTCTCAAGTCGTGAAAATAACTTTCAAAAAACCCTTGTTGACAGTTTTAGCTTCATCACATGACCTTGGTGCTCAATTCAGCTATCACAACAGTGTCGTGTCGGCACCCGTTGATATAGGGAAATTAATACTCCAGGGCACCTATGCACAACGTACTTCTTATTTTTTATTTATCCACCATAACTTGTTGAATATCTTATTTTGATATAGTACGTTATTGAATAAAAACATGTATTGATCTTAATCAGAAATAGTATAGAAACTATTTTTCGGGTTAGTGGTAGATTTGTTAAAATTCGAAAAGCTACCTGAATTGATATTACACCGTATACACCGTATCAGTTTCGGTGGACATATTATCCCAATGATTTGTTTGTTTATATTCGTCTGCTGAACCAGTCAGGTGACAGTTGCATCAGGCTACAGATACACGCATCGGAATGCTATTGAACAATACTTCAGCTCTGTCAGCGAAATTAGCCTAGAACTAAATAAATATTTTAAATACGGAATTAAATGGACAAAATACGCCGAGCATAGGAGTACGCCGAGCATAGGTTCGACCACTCTAGAAATATATCAGTGTTAATAAAATGTGTTATTCCACTGCTTGAAAGCAGCAACACATTTTACAGGGCCCATTCTATGTCAGAATGTTTGGGAGAAGTGAGAAAGCGCACGATCGCCTCTTAAATTGTGTTTTTCAATACATTTGAAAGCAGTGGAATAACACATTTTATGTCTCACTAGTTTGCACTACTTAGCCGCTGCAGACAGACAGACAGACAGACAGACAGACAGACAGACAGACAGACAGACAGACAGACAGACAGACAGACAGACAGACAGACAGACAGACAGACAGATGATTTATTTAAGTCTCACCATTATACAGTAAATGATACAACATAAATATTATACACAGAATGCATGATATTATACATGTATTATCAAATAAAATACAAAGCCACTCAATAATGAGTTATGAGAGACTATGGGCAAATAAAATTGACACTTTGTAAAACATAAGACAACATCTTGAGCAATACTTTAAATACCTAAACGTAATTAATGATACAAAGTAAGAGCATGTTGAAATTAGGTCAACGCGAATTATTTTCGAACTTGAACTGTGAGTGACATGTATGACGTCTTTATGATTTATTATCGCCTAATTACGAGTTTTCTCGTCAATTAACACACGGTTGCATGATTTTTCTATCCTAAATACCCTTTTCAGCGTAACATAAATATAATAGATGTTATGTGTGTTTTACATTTATGTATCGTCGCTACCGGTTGCCTATATGAGCGACGCCTCATTTAGATTTTTGGAGGATAGTGCAATGATACAGACATAGACCCATTCCAGAGTATCCTCTGGTTCTTTTACGTGTACGGTGTACAGCACCGACACGATACCTTGTTTTAAATTTCCATCTGAAAGACTGTTAATTGTATTAGGGTCAGACGGGGGATCGAACCTGCGATCGCTGGATTATTATTATGATCACTTGAATGTCACCACTTTATATTCGAATCCTATTGGTGGTGGGAAATGAGTTCGTGTGATCTGTTACTCTGCTGGGTGGTAGGCTGGTGGTTCTACCTAGGTCAACTACTACTCGGGAGGTTCTTCTACAGTATAACAGCGAGATGACCTCCTACGTATGCTTAGTTCTAAACCCCAAAACAGTAATCAAAACAGGCACATAGCTACTATAAGGCCCTGAAGGCCCGGGCTTGCAGATTGTCCTAGAACATATACAAATCTAAATCAACAAACGTTAAAGTGCAAGACAAACGGTAGAGGGTGGAGGTGGGGTGTGACGAAGAGTTGGGCTGTCAACTTGGAGGTCATATGCATTCTACACAACGTAAAAACTCAAATTCGTATCTCTGAAAATATCGAAATTTGAACTTCCAATACGTACATTTAAATGCACCAGAGAGCACCATTGACGTTATAAAATTCAAATAATAAATTTCCTGACCAGACCCCTCATTATTTGATGTCTCACTCTATTAGTCGGGTATTCAAATTCAAAATCGCTAGCTACGCCCCTTCTTGAAAACAAAGTTAAGATATAGTGGTATTAATCAAGCTGTCAGTTGCGCAGTGGTTAGGGCGCTAGCTTCTCACCAATGCAACCCGGGTTCGATCCTCGGACCGGTAAGTATGTGAGCTGGAACGGTGGTAACCAGATCGGACAGGTGGGTTTTCTCCGGGTACTCCGGTTTCCTCCCACACGAATGACCACATGTACGCTTTCAACCGCGCCAACGAGAGTGATTAATATAAGTTGTTAAAGCTTGCTTCGCAATCGTTGTAAAATAAATAAAGTTTAAACTTTAAGCAGGTCGCTGTTACATACATCAAGCATATCGTACATTCCAGCAAGTATTCGTGTTGAACACATGCTCGTCTGGATTAAGTTTTCCGTTTCAGAATAACAAGGTCGCTGTTACATAAAGCCAGGATATCGTACATTCCAGGTCAAATCGTGTTGAACATATGATCGTCTGGATTAAGTTTTGTCAGTTTTCCTTTTCAGTATAACAGCGTGGACATATCCCGTGTGCGTGAATATATTATGTGTGTTCTACGTTTTATTTATCGTCGCTACCGGTTGCCCATATGAGCGAAGCCTCCTGGAGTGATTAGTTATTTTAGATTTTGGATGATAGTGCATGATACAGACTGAGACCAATTCCATAATCTACTCTGGTTCTTTTACGTGCACGGTGTAAAGCACCGACACGAGACCTCGGTTTAACGTCCCATCTGAAAGACTGTTAATTGTATTAGGGTCAGACGGGGATCGAACCTGCGATCCTAGTGTGAATATAGCAAATGCGTACCGATATATATATATATATGTGTCATCAGATACCGAGGCTCACCGTTGGAGATGTACGCGGCAATAGGGGACTCACAGTTAGAGAGATACTTAAGCAATGTCAACTATCGTAACCACCCCGATGCCAGTGTATTCTACGTCACCAGCCCGATGCCAGGGAACTATTCGTCGCCTTCACGTTGTATATACGTAAATAGGCAGAAGTGCATCCGCGGTCCACAGGAATGTAGTCCCAATAACTAATATAGTTCATTTTTCTTTTTGGTAAAAATGCATTTTCATGACATTCATTGTTGTGTTTGTGTTTTTTGAAAAATTATGTGACTTGAGAAGACTTCAGACTAGTTGATGTGTAGAAAAGATGTCGTATAAGAATTCAGACCATTGCAAACGGAAGGATGGTATACTGTATTATTTGGCAGAGGAATACAGTGTGTAAACACTGAATGAAACAGGATTTGTAAAATGTTTAGTCTAAGCAATATTTGTTCAAGAATAGAATAAAACATAGGAATAGTTGCAACAAACTAGATAGGATTGGGGGGGGGGGGAAGATACATAGTAACGTATTTGAATCACTTTGCTTAAATACAAGTACATGCACGTTACTGTTATATGCCATGCCAGTTTAATTTGTATTGTGCATATCATAGGATTTTTTTATATTGTTTATTTTGTGAATTGAAATAAATTTAAGAAGATCCAAAAATAGAAAAAGAATTTATGAGTTTGACTGGAGTTTGACTGGATACAAGCAAAGTTGTGTGGTATCAGGGATTAGCCAGATAGTCAGATTCTGAAATCCTAATAATGATAAGCATGATGCTATTGCTATACATTAATATAGTATACACTTCCCTTGCATGGAGAAATAAAACACAGACGGATCTGTAGTCCAGTGGCAACACGCTGGACTGGTAATACAGTGATCGCAGGTTCAATCGCCCGTCTGACCCTATTAAAATTAACAGTCTTTCAGATGAGACGGTAAACCGAGGTCTCGTGTCGGTACTGTACAACGTGCACGTAAAAGAACCAGAGGAGACTCTGGAATGGGTCTCTGTCTGTAACATTGCACTATCCTCCAAACATCTAAAATGACGAATCTCTTCAGGATTTTCTTTATACAAATTTATTTTAGCTCGATTCCGAAACAAGTTCTTATAACATATATTAATCACTCTCGAGACCTCATTCCTGATGGAATCCATCGCCACGAGGGAGAGAGAAGAGGCAACGTGGAATGTAAATGCCTTGCCTAAGAGCACAATCGTAACGGCTCCAGCGGGGCTCGAACTCCGGACCGTTCGCACCTGAAGCGAGGCGTCGCTCATATGGGCAACCGGTAGCGACGATAAATAAACGTAATGCTCACACTGTATTACACTGGATACAAGCAAATTAGTTATGTGATGACAGGGATTAGGCAGATAGTCAGATTCTGAATTCCTAATAATGATAAGCATGGCGCTAATGCTATACATTAATATAGAATACACTTCTCTTGCACGAAGATTAAAACCGATACCATAGCTAATATCTACGACGGTCGTGATTAGCTCGACGGTCATGCATTGAGTGTCACGATTCATTAACTAATTATAGTGTACACGTATAAGACAAGGTGTCATTCGCAGCGCCAAATGATCTTCAATAAATCAAAAACATGATGATAATAATAATAATAATAATAATAATAATAATAATAATAATAATAATAATAATAATAATAATAATGAAGACTTTATTTATTGAGAGAACTCATTTGAATAATTAAGTCAATCTACCATGAGACCTTCAACAAATTAAAACATGAAATAGCATAATGAAACATGTAAACAGTAACCAGTACTACTTTCATAGGAAATGAGATATAAGCTGCAAGAACTAATACTTATAGTCATGGATTATGATGTTTAACCCTTTCAACACCACAGGCCTCTGAATAGGCTTACAAAAAGTGTAAATCCGGATGAGCAGGCTCGTAATGGAGCCTTCTCATCAGGGTCTGCACTTTAAAAATAGTAATATTACTATTCTTAGACAAACATTACCCACTTTGATAAATGAACTTTTGAATGGTTTAGCGTCCCACTATGTAATCACAAATGCAAAGCATTATATATATCATATATATATATATCATTAATAATCCAACAATTGGCTGAACGATTGGCTGAAACCCGTTCACGTCAATATCACAATGAGCGTACTGCAGATTTCGGTTGCGATTGCACATGTGTGCACATTCTTCTAACAGCAATGGCTGATCGAATGGCAATTTAACGTCGGAGGAATAACTGGATTTACTTGTCGAGCAAAAACTATATACGTTAAGCAACAACACGTGGTTTCAATGCCTCTTCTTCGTCAGTACACCAAACAGTACATCAAATGAAATAATTATTCACTACTTTTCTGGTCAATAGTTCAAACTATCTTCATGCGCGGTTTATTCCTACGCATCAGAACTCATAACCGTGTTTCATTCGCCGATAGACAACGGCAAGACAAATAGTATTTTCTAACTTTTCCCAAATTTAAATTAAAACACGTTTATATAAAAAAAATAAATATAAAAGGCTATTTCTCTCTCCCGAAAATAGGACTAGGCGGTTTGCGAATTTCACAGACGATAATCTACTTGATAGAGTTCGTGACAACTGGACTCTTTCCAAGAAACCGTTGTAATCGAAGCGTTACATCTGAATCACTATATATCATAACGGAAGTGTAATGACAAAGGATTGATTGATACACTGTTATCACTGTTTCTCGTACAAAACAAAGTGGGATTGGCAATTAGGCAATGTATCATTTATGTAACAGTACCATACTCATCAACCAATATTAGCGTAATCATAACTGTATGAAGAAAAATATACTACAAAACGTAATGGAAGTATTGATAGCGCAGTTGTAGCGCGTTCGCCTCAGGTGCGATACGCCCGGATTTCAAGCCCCACTGGAGCCGTTACGATTGTGCCCTTAGGCAAGGCATTTAAATTCCACATTGCCTCATCTCTCTCCCTCGTGGCAATGGATTCCATTATGAATGAGATCTCGAGAGAGATTAATCTAACGTAGTAAACACTTGTTTCGAAATGTAGCTAAGATAAATGTGTATTAAGCTAATTACAAAATGTTCAGGCCCGTCGTACGCAAGATCTTTCATAAGGGGTGAGTCCAAACACGAGCGTGTAGCGAGACCAGCATCGTTTGACTGGTGGTTTGGAGTTTCATTCGATACTATTGTTACATATTGCCTCATCTTCTCTCACATAAGCAATGCATTACATCAGGAATTATGCCTCGATAGCCATTAATCTAACGTTGGAAAATCTTGTTTCGCAATCGAGCTAAGATAAATGTGCATACATAAGAAAACTGATCATGAAATTGATCTTGGGATTAGAGGAAGATTCATACTCTCCAGGCCAGATAATTTAAAAAAAGATATTATTATATAAAAATTCAATTCATGAACATGGTCAAATTATAACACTACGTTTTGAATACAGTCAAGTAAAGTCAAAGTTTTTATTGGCATAAACATGTACATGTCCATCGCCAAGAAACATGTTTGGTGGTTACATACACAGTTTACAGAAACGCATGATATATATAAGGTTAGAGTAAGCATAGCAATAACATTTACGAAATATATTTTAAAGTTTAAACTTTATTTATTTTACAACGATTGCGAAGCAGGTTCTAACAACTTACACTAATCACTTTCGTTGGCGTATATGTGGTCATTCGTGTGGGAGGACACCGGAGTATCCGGAGAAAACCCATATATCCGATCTCGCGACCACCGTACCATCTCACATACTTCCCGGTCCGAGGATCGAACCCAGGTTGCATTGGTGAGAAGAGAGCGCGCTAACCACTGAGCTAACTGGACGTATTTTAGATACAACTATTCACACAAAACGTATCTTCATTCATCACCAATGAAGTATGTGTCATGTATCACTAACATATTAGATGTGGCATTTAATTTGCAGCTAGCAAGACATATCTGTATCCATCGAAATAATAAGCGATACAAGAGCGATACTTCTAGCCGACACAAACACTTGACAAAGATGTATGCCTAGATGCCGGGCTAATATTGTGTAGAAATGACGTTAATTAAAAAAAGCAGCTATAAGACATAATGCGTAATGACCTGGAGCTATGTACAACACGTATCTTGTTAGACATCAGGGTTCAGAAAAAGGCACATGTAGGCAGGGTTTTCATTTCATATAGTACATTTGTAACAAGCAAACATATTGCATATACATATGTAATATAAGGACGATTGAAAACTCCCTCTGCATAATACACACTCGGATAGTAGATTGAGTACATACTTTAGTAATTAAATGAAAACGTGTTGACAATAACACGAAACCCTGTCCAACTTATTAGTATATACCACATCCCTACTAGAACATCCGCGAATCATATGGGAACCAATTATTGTTGCAGAATTTCAACTACGTAAATATTTCTGGAGTCCAGCCCAAGCCAGTATTTCTATGCGCACACCAGTGAAAGCTTAGAACTAGTTCCCTGAAAACAATTGGACAATTTTAATACCTATCATATGAATACATAGCAGTAATTCCTATCACATAAATTCCCATTCGTCCAGAAAAAAAAGTTCAGAAGAAATAGTATATCGTCTAAAATCGTCTAGCCTCGTTTTACGTCAGAGGAGATTCTGGAATGTGTTTTCTGTCTGATTGCAGTTGGTGTATGGTTAGAGTGGATGCCTTCGGCCTCCGCATACTATAAACACACCAACTGTAGTTCATGCTCCGACTAAAGATGGATACGTAATCCAGTGGTTAACACGATGGACTGGAAATCCAGGGATCGCATGTTCGATTCCCCGTCTGACCATAATAAAATTAACAATTTAAGCCGAGGTCTCGTGTCGGTGATTTTCACCGTGCACGTACAAGAACGAGAATGGTAATCTGTCTGTATCATTTGCACTCTCCTCCTAAAAATCTAAAATGACTAATCTCTTCACGAGGCGTTGCTCATATGGGCAACCGGTAGCGACGATAAATAAACGTAAAGCACACACATACCCCGATGGAAACTATTAACCCGCGATTCAGTCATTAAACAAGAAATCAACTGTTACGGGACAATGTTCTAATTAGAAAAACAACATGAATATTATGACCTACTAAATTTCACGAGAACATGATTTTTACTAATGCTCAAAGCGGCAAGTAGTTTTAACTCTTCCACCGCCAATATCGCATAAAAGCGACTTTGCAAAACGCAGAGAACCCGATCAGATAGAACAGAACGTGTCATCTGAACAGGATGTAGGCTAATTGCTCTTCAGACAGTGGAGCTGAAGCACCTGTCCAAATAGCAAACAGCATAGATCCTGATCAGACGCGGCGATGCTCCGCAGCTGATCTGGATCTATGTTGTTTGCATACTAATTATGTTCTGAATGTATTCGACGCTGAAAGAGTTAATACACCTTTGAACTATATTGCTATAAATATGATGTCATTATCTTGTTATCGCAATATGTTGACATCAAATAGTCATTAGTGGATTATTACAAAATGGATGCACTCTTTGAGCTCTCCTTGGTAAAAAAACCACTTAGTGTTCACTAAAAATTGGCCATAAACTATTTATTGTCTCACATTTTCGTTTTCGAATCCATAATGACAAATTGAATTTGTCTCGTAAATGGTGTGTACATAAATCAGTGTTTTAGTTGCTACATTTATTTCGTATTCTTGCATGACAAACTGAATAACGACAACCGCCACTCAGCTAAAATGATAGAATTATTGACGTTTGAAACAGCTTGAGCCGATCTCGATATCTGAGACGATTCGTACCCAATGTATGGACAGTTCTTAGGCGTAAGGGTTTGATTTAAAGATAGGGGGTTAGAGTTAAAGATGTTTCATACCCAAATATGGACAGTTCTTGCCCAGGATAGGGGGTTAGAGTTATAGTTAAAGATGTTTCCTATCCACATCTGGACAGTTCTTGCCCAGGATAGGGGGGTTAGAGTTAGAGTTAAAGATGTTTCATACCCAAATCTGGACAGTTCTTGCCCAGGATAGGGGGTTAGAGTTAGAGTTAAAGATGTTTCCTATCCACATCTGGACAGTTCTTGCCCAGGATAGGGGTTAGAGTTATAGTTAAAGATGTTTCATACCCAACTCTGGACAGTTCTTGCACAGGATATGGGGTTAGAGTAGAGTTAAAGATGTTTCATACCCAAATCTGGACAGGTCTTGCCCAGGATAGGGGGTTAGAGTTAGAGTTAAAGATGTTTCCTATCCACATCTGGACAGTTCTTGCCCAGGATAGGGGGTAGAGTTAGAGTTAAAGATGTTTCCTATCACATCTGGACAGTTCTTGCACAGGATAGGGGGTTAGAGTTATAGTTAAAGATGTTTCCTATCCACATCTGGACAGTTCTTGCCCAGGATAGGGGGTTAGAGTTAGAGTTAAAGATGTTTCATACCCAACTCTGGACAGTTCTTGCACAGGATATGGAGTTAGAGTTAGAGTTAAAGATGTTTCATACCCAAATCTGGACAGTTCTTGCCCAGGATAGGGGGTTAGAGTTAGAGTTAAAGATGTTTCCTATCCACATCTGGACAGTTCTTGCCCAGGATAGGGGGTTAGAGTTATAGTTAAAGATGTTTCATACCCAACTCTGGACAGTTCTTGCACAGGATATGGAGTTAGAGTTAGAGTTAAAGATGTTTCATACCCAAATCTGGACAGTTCTTGCCCAGGATAGGGGGTTAGAGTTAGAGTTAAAGATGTTTCCTATCCACATCTGGACAGTTCTTGCCCAGGATAGGGGGTTAGAGTTATAGTTAAAGATGTTTCATACCCAACTCTGGACAGTTCTTGCACAGGATATGGGGTTAGAGTTAGAGTTAAAGATGTTTCATACCCAAATCTGGACAGTTCTTGCCCAGGATAGGGGGTTAGAGTTAGAGTTAAAGATGTTTCCTATCCACATCTGGACAGTTCTTGCCCAGGATAGGGGGTTAGAGTTATAGTTAAAGATGTTTCATACCCAATTCTGGACAGTTCTTGCACAGGATAGGGGGTTAGAGTTAGAGTTAAAGCTGTTTCCTATCCACATCTGGACAGTTCTTGCCCAGGATAGGGGGTTAGAGTTAGAGTTAAAGCTGTTTCCTATCCACATCTGGACAGTTCTTGCCCAGGATAGGGGGTTAGAGTTAGAGTTAAAGATGTTTCCTATCCACATCTGGACAGTTCTTGCACAGGATAGGGGGTTAGTGTTAGAGTTAAAGATGTTTCCTATCCACATCTGGACAGTTCTTGCCCAGGATAGGGGGTTAGAGTTAGAGCTAAAGATGTTTCCTATCCATATCTAGACAATTCTTGCCTTAGGAAATGGGGTTAGAGTTACAGATGTTCCATACCCACATCTGGACAGTTCTTGCCCTATGATTAAGGGTTAGTGTTAAAGATGGTTCATACCCAGATATGGACAGTTCTTGCCCTAGGATTAAGGGTTAGTGCTAAAGATGGTTCATACCCAGATATGGACAGTTCTTGCTCTATGATTAAGGGTTAGTGTTAAAGATGTTTCATACCCACATCTGGACAGTTCGTGCCCTAGGATTAAGTGTTCAAGTTACAGATGTTCCATACCCACATCTGAACAGTTGTTGCCCTAGGATTAAGTGTTAAAGTTACAGATGTTCCATACCCACATCTGAACAGTTCTTGCCCTAGGATTAAGGCTTAAAGTTACAGATGTTCCATACCCACATCTGAACAGTTCTTGCCCTAGGATATGGGGTTAGAGTTAGAGTTAAAGATGTTTCATACCCAAATCTGGACAGTTCTTGCCCAGGATAGAGGGTTAGAGTTAGAGTTACAGATGTTTCCTATCCACATCTGGACAGTTCTTGCCCAGGATAGGGGGTTAGAGTTAGAGTTAAAGATGTTTCCTATCCACATCTGGACAGTTCTCGCCCAGGATAGGGGGTTAGAGTTAGAGTTAAAGATATTTCCTATCCACACTGGACAGTTCTTGCACAGGATAGGGGGTTAGAGTTAGAGTTAAAGATGTTTCATACCCAAATCTGGACAGTTCTTGCACAGGATATGGGGTTAGTATTAGAGTTAAAGATGTTTCATACCCACATCTGGACAGTTCTTGCCCAGGATATGGGGTTAGAGTTAAAGTTACAGATGTTTCATACCCACATATGGACAGTTCTTGCCCAGGGTAGGGGGTTAGAGTTAGAGTTACAGATATTTCATACCCACATCTGGACAGTTCCTGCCCTAGTATAGGGGGGTTAGAGTTAGAGTTACAGATGTTTCATATCCACATCTTGACATTTCTTGCCCTATGATAGGGGGTTAGAGTTAGAGTTAAAGATGTTTCATACCCAAATCTGGACAGTTCATTCCCAGGATAGGGGGTTAGAGTTAGAGATACAGATGTTACATACCCAAATCTGGACAGTTCTTGCCCAGGATAGGGGGTTATTGCTAGAGTTAAATATCTTTCATACCCTGCTCTGGACAGTTCTTGCCCAGAATAGGGGGTTAGAGTTAGAGTTATAGATGTTTCCTATCCACATCTGGACAATCCTTGCCCTTGGATAGGGTGTTAGAGTTAGAGTTACAGATATTCCATACCCACATCTGGACAGTTCTTGCCCTATGATTAAGGGTTAGTGTTAAAGATGGTTCATACCCAGATATGGACAGTTCTTGCCCTAGGATTAAGGATTAGTGCTAAAGATGGTTCATACCCAGATATGGACAGTTCTTGCCCTATGATTAAGGGTTAGTGTTAAAGATGGTTCCTACCCAGATATGGACAGTTCTTGCCCTAGGATTAAAGGTTAGTGTTAAAGATGTTTCATACCCACATCTGGACAGTTCGTGCCCTAGGATTAAGTGTTAAAGTTACAGATGTTTCATACCCACATCTGAACAGTTCTTGCCCTAGGATTAAGTTTTAAAGTTACAGATGTTCCATATCCACATCTGAACAGTTCTTGCCCTAGGATTAAGTGTTAAAGTTACAGTTGTTCCATACCCACATCTGGACAATTCCTGCCCTAGGATTAAGTGTTAAAGTTACAGATGTTTCATACCCACATCTGAACAGTTCTTGCCCTAGGATTAAGTGTTAAAGTTACAGATGTTCCATACCCACATCTGAACAGTTCTTGCCCTAGGAGTAAGTGTTAAAGTTACAGATTTTTCATACTCACATCTGGACAGTTCTTGCCCTAGGATTAAGGGTTAGTGTTACAGATGTTTCATACCCACATCTGGACAGTTCTTGCCCTAGGTTTAAGGGTTAGTATTACAGATGTTTCATACCCAAATCTGGACAGTTCGTGTCCTAGGATTAAGGGTTAGTGTTAAAGATGTTTCATACCCAGATCTGGGCAGTTCTTGTCCTAGGATTAAGAGTTAGAATTAAATATAATTATATTTAGGGTTCAAGTCAAGTCAAGTAAAAGTTTATATAAGCATATCTTGACACGTACAAGTACATTGCCATGAAACATATATAATGGGCGAGTATATACAAAGCTTCTATACTGTATACTGTATTAGTAAATTCCTCAGTATCAATTTGTATTACTCTTAGATGCAGTTTCCAGTATTTTGATTGGATACCTTTGCCGTAATGAATTGTGAGAGCTCCCGGCGAGTCAAGGTATATACGGTATACAATATATACCCTTCGCGATGCTTAAAATAAAACCGGAGTCTGCGCATATGGTTGGACTATGCGCAATGCATCTGACTCCTAAATAATTATTGTGGTAATTGTTCAACATATTATGCTATTTAATTAAAAGATGTTTCTTAACAACGGTTAGACTAACACGGAAGAACGACATGAACATCTATTGAACATTTATGGGATCCCAAATCTGAATGTGACGGTGTCAAGGTAAAACGCTCCCGTTCGCGAAATTACCCAATAGGGGCATTCGACAGGAGTAAAAATTGATACAATAAAATCGAATGCAATCCCTAATAAAGTAAAGTGGCTGAAAACGTTGTTTTTAAACTGAAAACTTCATTGTGTCTGCGGTAATATCACTCTTGGCAGGCACTATTCACTTATATACCCTGTCAACAAACCAAATAACATATAATAATTGCTGAACCAAAAAGGAAACCTTCCGAGTTGTACATATAGTGCAGTCTGGGTTCCAATCTGTGGATTTTTCACTCATTTAGTTCTGGCAAAATAACAGCCGTGGGAAACTCGAGTTCCGAGCGTAGCGCCACCTACATTACACCCGTGTTTTCTAGGGTGTTGATTGAAGATCGACAATTCTTATTTGCAAGATACGATCGCTAAAAATAGAAACGGAATCTTTTCGGAAATCACTGAACAGGCACGATTATGCACGATCATTTTCGAAAATACACGAATGTTACCGTAGCCTCATTTACATTGCAAAGGTGTGTCAACCTATTATTTCCCGTTTCTGCGTTATATCGACTATTACGTTTATAAATATGGTAATGGATCGATTCGGCGTAATTGAAGTAAGGACGACTGTGACAATATTGACTACAAGGCCATACATTGCTACCAGCAATAGAAACCAGGCCATGTTGCCAATGCTAACGTGTCTGGAAATGACATTGATGTCACTACAGCCAACATATGTAATCCTTTGCAAACAATATGTTGACAGTGTGAATTATCAAGCTGTATTTGTAATGCTCTAGAAATTAGCTTAGCTAATCAACCTGAATCGACCACCAGCTTTTATGATAATTATTATAAAGAGTTTCAAGAGTTTATTTCGAAATACAATGGGCAATATGCCCATGAGTACACATTATATACACATTACATACTTTCAACTGTGAACATTGGCACTGCATGCCTTGTGTAAATATATAATATAATTATATAGAGCAAATGTGCAAATAAAAACACGTGCAAATACAAAACGTTTACGATTGGCTAGCGTATAACGTATACTGAGATATGAACACTAGTCATAGAACAGGTTGTTTCTGACTTGAAATGATTTGTATATATACATAGCCAAATCTTTAATTATTATAACATTTTTTGATAATATAAATGAAAGTAAAGCTGCTTATGACCTCTGATAATAATAAAATTGATATTATGGGGCTGAGTGAAACAAAATTTAATGATGATGCAAATACAAATGCATATATAATTAAAGGATTTTACCTCCATTTCGTAGATACCAAATGACCGAAATGGTTGTGGGGGAATTTAGTATATTATGTTAAAGATAGTTTAAATGTCAAACGCCGTTATGATTTAGAAACGCATTATATTGAGGTTGTTGTTCTTGAAATATATTGTAAACCAATTTGTGTTTGCAATATGCATAGGCATCCCCACTCTAATATAGCGTGGACAGACAGATTTGAAATGTTTATCGAAAATGTGTTCTGTGAAGATAAAGAAATAATTATATTAGGTGATTTCAATAAAAACCTCAATGATTGTTATACAAATGATGAATGGACAAATGTTTATATCCCACTAGGGTAACTAGGTCATCTTCATCCTTGATTGATCACATATACTAACATGGAAGAAACCATTGCCAATATGTATGTACCAAAGCTTTCTGTCAGTGATCATTACCAGTATTCTGTAATCGTAAAGTCAACTTTTCAAATAATAAAAGTATGCATGAAACAAGATCATACAGATCAATTAAAAACTTCAATGATAAGTTAGATCAGTTTAATTTACTTCACAAAACACAATGTGGTTTTATAACTGGCCACGCAACTGAATCAGCTTTACTTTATATGATAGATAAAATGGATTCGAGCACTAAATGAGGGCAAATTGATTGGAATTGTAATGGTCGATTTTCGAAAAGCTTTTGATCTTGTCGATCATACTGTTTTGTTAAAGAAATTATCATTATACAAATGTAGCAACAATACATTGAAGCTTTTTCAATCATATATTTGTAATAGAAACCAAACTGTTTCTATAAATGACGTTTTATCTGAAAGCAAAACTGTTAATTGTGGAGTCACACAGGGCTCAATATAAGGAACACTTTTATTCTTACTTTTTATTAATGACTTACCACTGGTGTTTGTAAACACACTCACCAGTAGCGATTTATATGCAGATGATACTACATTATATGATATCCATACCCAGAAAGACGTGTTAGAAACACGATTACAACAAGCTTTCGAAGACTTGAAATTCTAGTGTTTTCAAAATGGAATGAAGCTTAATACAGACAAAACGAAAGTTCTATTTATGATGACAACCCAGGGAAACTATGGTTTCCCGCATCCAACACACTCTATTAAATATGAAAATATATTATTGAAAACACACATACAGTATTCATTAAAATGGGAATCACATATAAATTATATTATGAAACATATTTCAACTAACATTTGGCTATTAGGTGAAATACGGTATATTGTCAATCTGAATTACAGATTACTTTGCTACAAGGAATAGATCTAACCACATTTTGGGAAACACAACCCAACACATTATTGACACACTGTTAACATTGCAGAGACGAGCATGTAAATACATTCTGGGCCAAGATTATATTTCTTTGCGTGAATCATTGTCTGAAATTAGTATAATAACTTTTGACCAACGGATTATGTTTCAAAAAGCAGAAACAATGTACAAAAGTATGCACACTCTTGTACCGAATTATTATACCGAAGCATTACCTGATTTGCTTAAGTTACATTGTACAACATTATACATGTATATTGCATGGCGTAACTGTGTACTTTGGTTATAATTATTGTGTATGTGCATTAATGCTATAGTGTTGTTATACATGTATATTGCATGGAGTAACTGTGTACTTTGGTTATAATTGTGTGTATGTGCATTACTGCTATAGTGTTAAGCAATTTCAGATGGCCCTTAGGAAGATTAGTTCAGAAATAATTAGGTCATCCTCTATATAAAGAAATATATCTATCTATCTTAAATCTTTAGTAAATATGTCAAATCAGGCGCACACTGTACTTTTCAAAAGTATTTATGGTTTCGTTGACACGTAAAAAAATGGCGGCCAATTATTCAGTTTTATCAGCATTGCAGTGCTTCGCTTTCGATTCAAGTACGTCATTAATTAAGTCACGGGCTAATTAATATGCATATTAAAAGGATTAATGATAATCAATAATTACACGGAATACCGCCCCCCGCCCCCCAAGTTTACACAGGCGTTGATATTATCAGAAACTAAATACTGCCCAATTAATGATATCGGTGTTAAAATATATTTATATGACTGACATAGCAAAATATATCAACGCCTGTTCCCAGGCTACATATAATGTTTTGTTATGTTAAAGAATGCATTGTGTAATGACCATTTTGATCACATTACCAAACAGCGCTAGTTTTAATAAATAACGTTGCTACTTTCATTTTGGCGCCGAGTTTCGGTGCAAATTGTCATGGCGTCATTAAATTATCATGACGTTATTACGCAAAGCAGCGTTATATTTATGTTTTAAACAGTGTTATAAGTGTGTGGATACTTCTGCTAAATCGTAGTTACCATTGACGTTATGCAACAATTCATACAGAAATATGCAAACCTTAAAGCTTAATTTACAAGTTATAAGGATTATTCTCGCAACCAATCACAACACTTCCAGGTGTTAGTACACGTGTGTACATATACAATGTAATAATTATGAGATGACTGTATTACACTGAATACAAGCAATATTATGGGATAAATAACAATTATTCCCCTGGTTTGTTAGCAGCAGCATTTTCAAGTATAGGGTAGATCACGAATTGACCCGTCTTAACGAAATACACACTGAGCGAAGCCAATGAGTTGATCTATCTGACATAGACAACGTACATAGGTAGGTCGCGTCAATACGAGTTAGAAGCGGAAAAATGTGGCTTTTAAATTTAACCATATTTTATTGCATATGCAATATATGCATATGCAACAGTTGACATACATGCATGATACAGAATAGAAATTAACAATGTATAGTTTATACAAATTTATTTTAGTTATATTGCGAAACAAGTTCTTATATCTTATACTAATCACTCTCGAGACCTCATTCCTTATGGAATCCATCGCCACGAGGGAGAGAGAAGAGGCATGTGGAATTTAAATGCCTTGCCTAAGGACACAATCTTAATGGCTCCAGCGGGGCTCGAACTCCGGGCCTTTCGCACGTGAAGCGAACGCGCTACCACTGAGCTATCACGACTTCCACGACACACTTCAATGTATACATACATTTGTGTAACATTGCAAAAGGGTCGGGCCACAAGTTATAACCAACATTAGAAAACGGCCCTTCCCAATAATCAAACTTTATTAAACAAAAGGTGCGATATCATCACAGTACTGTCAATTTTACTCTATGTTGATATGTTTAAACGGAAATAAACATTATTAATATGGCTTTTTCATTGGACCATGTGACTTAGTCGTTATCTAAGCAATGTTAGAGGACGTTTAATTCTTATTTAAATGTGTCTTGAATGTGTGTCAGCGTTTGTATACGTGTCATGACAGCATGTCCTACATACTTAAATGCAATCTATGTTATGAATAGTTCCAGGGGAAATAAAATAAACACTAAATAGGCGACACATGCTAACATAGTTGCCACGAGAAGCCATTAAATATGCTTGTATTACAATACAAAGTAAACAAGAACCAATTAAATTATTTTGAAATAACCTCGTAATAGTATTTTTGTTTTACAATTGTACTGCATTAATGGGATCATGGTACAATGCTATGGGAACATGTACAAAGGAAGACAGATGGTTTCCCTTAATGGAACAAAGCGTATTATAATTGTTTGCAGAGCGTTTTCAGTATTGGACTGACATGTCTGTTAATTATAAGGAATCGGTATTTTAATTCAATAGAAATGGATGTCGTGATTGCGCATTGGTTGCGCGTTAGGTGCGATTGTGCTCTTCATTTTTTCATTTGTACAAATTTATTGTAGCTCGATTGCGAAACAAGTTATTTCAACTTATATTAATCACACTCGAGACCTCATTCCTGATGTAATCCATCGCCACGAGGGAGAGAGAAGAGGCAACGTGGAATTGCCTTGCCTAAGGGCACAATCGTAACGGCTCCAGCGGGGTTCGAACTCCGGACCTTTCGCACCTGAAGCGAACGCCAATCCACTGCGCTATCATGACTTCCACGATTGTGCTCTTAGGCAAAGCACTTAAATTTCACAGTGAGTCTTCTCTCTCCCTTATGGCGAGGCGTTTTCAAAAGCGATTATTAGTAATAATAACAAATACAATGCGATTTATACCGAAATAAATAGTTAGTTGGATTCCTTTGTATCCACTGTTGTTTTCTAATCAGATGTTGCGGTAGAATAAATCTAATTTTATCAAAATAATGTTAAGTAATTGAAAATCAATAAGTCAGAATTTCTGCAAATCTTTCATTGCCGTTTTCTGGGAATATTAATCGCCTGAAGCCCATTATTCAAATTGTCATAACTTTGGACTGGAACAAGCTACCATAGTAAGAAAACTACGGTTGGTAAAAGATGACTAGTAGTATCAACCTGTCCAGTTACGCTCTGGTGCGCACAACTACAGGCTACAAGATGTTACCAGTCTACCCAGTTAACGATTCATTCAACTACGGGTTCTGAACAACGTCAATTTCTCAGTATAGAAGATACTCATTGATAAAGCAACTCGGTTTCTTCCAGCTATATATCGATGAAAAATAATATGCAACAAAACTTCATTTGTTACTGTTGTCTTCCTAAATTTACTAAATGACTATAATGTATACTATCTTACTGTATACTACCAGACTTTCGAAAGAACCAACTTTATGCATCGTATATACTATTATATTGTGGACAGTATCATGAAAATAAGCCATATAAGTACGATGAGACCACATAAATCGGTCATACAACTATAGTAGTATACACATATATCAAGATTGTGTGAACATATACATTTGAATGTCTGAAAAACGCATTAGAACTTTAACATTTAAAGGGATAGCCATGTTTGAAGAAAAAATTAAAGACTTTAATAAACAGCTTAAGAAGGTGTGGGATTCTGTATGCCATATCACTGAGAAACAGTTGTCTGATCTACAAGCAACCAGATTGGCAAGTGTAGAAAATGAGCTAACTATTGAACTGGATAAATATGAGACTGTATTAAATACATATTGTGGATATTTAAGTTCCATCAACACTTCCGAATCTAAGGCTATACTAGAGGATGTAGTAAAAGTGAAAGAGTTGCGAGTAATTAAAGTTCAGAAATTTAGAGACGCGTTAATTGGGTGCAAGCAAGTGCAACCTAGAATGTCCATATTTTCGTCTGCAAGATCTTGCACTAGGTCACATGATAGGTCCAGTAATTCAATATCGAGCTCAGTTGCAGTTAGAGCTAAGGCAGAAGCAGCTCGTACCCGTGCTGTGTATGCAGAAAGGGAAGCTGCATTTCGGAAAAAACAAACCTTACTCGAGGAACAAGATTAAGTGCAAAAGGCTCAAGTTATGAGACAAACAAAAGACATAGATATAGACTTAGAATTACTTCAAGAACAGAAAGAAGCGGCCGCCCTAGAAGCGGAAGTAACTGTGTTGGAATTGGCCAATAGCGAACATGGCTCTTTGCCTGTCTTGAGAATTCTATTGCTAAAGTGGAAGCTTTTACTGCTTCCAACGAACATGCGCACACTCATAGAAACACATTAAATGTACTCGCACCTCCCTTTCAGCCTCATCCACCGGAGAATTAATCACTCGGGAGTTGGTTAGTAAAGACATAGTGAAGTTTCTTGTAAAAAAAGATTTATTGTTAACTAGGTTGACTACTTTCAGTGACAAACCTGAATTATATTTGGCCTGGAAAATGAGTTTTTGTAGTGTAATGGAAGAAATTGAAGTAACACCGGCTGAAGAAGTTGATCTAATGATAAAATGATTAGGTACCGAGTCAAAACGACACGCCTTAAGCATTCGTGCTGCAAATATACAGGACATGAACAAGTGCCGAATGCGAATTTGGGAAAGGCTTGAAGAACGATTTGGTACCGTTGAACTTATTGAGCACTCACTCAAAACGAGATTGGAGAAATTTAGAAGAATCCTGCCCAGTGAAATGAAAAATTTGTATGAATTAACTGAAATTTTGTCTGAAATCGAAGCGCTAAAATAAAATGAGAAATATAGTGCAATCTTGGCTTATTACGATACATCGTGTGGTGTGATACCAATAGTACAGAAGTTGCCTCATCAGATTCAAGAAAAATGGACTACACGTGCAGCAAGCTATAAACTGTCTAGAGGCGTACCATTTCCGCCATTTTCATACTTCTGTTCATTCAAATACAATGCAGATGTTACTAGCAAATCAACGTATATGAATCAGAGAAATCCAATGAAATCTACAGAAAGATCGGTTACTGTATGAAAGACGGAGGTAAATACACCCTCTTGCGTCTTGCACAGCATTAGCAAACATAATACGTTGAATTGTAGAATATTTAAAGCAATGCCATATGAACAAAGGAGAAATATTGTAAAAGAGAACTATCTTTGTTTTCGGTGCTTATCGGCCCAACATAAGATTGGAGACTGTAAAGAAAAAGTGTTCTGCAGAGACTGTGGTGGAAAGCACATGACAGTAATGCACAATTGTTCCTTTAGAAACACTGGGAGGAATCATAGTGGGGATATGTCAAACAGACAATCAACAGATACTGATGCACGAGGCCAACATAATGTAAATTCCAAGTGTACTCAAGTTTGTGGTAGTTTAACTTATAAAGGGAAGTCCTGTGCGAAGTTTGCATATGTGAATGCATATAGAAATGACAATCCTAGACACAAGATGAAGATATATGCCTTGATTGATGACCAAAGTAATAGAACATTAGCTAGTACAGAGTTGTTTGACACACTCGGGCTCTACGGAAACATGAATGAATACATGATATATTCATGTAATGGCACTCGAGTATCTTCAGGACGTTCAGCTTCCGGGCTAGTAATCGAAAGTATACTAAACTTAGAAACGATTGAAATGAATAATGTCCTTGAATGTAATGATATCCCAAATAACCGTGATGAGATTCCTACACCTGCTGTAGCAGAAAACCACACACATCTTTGGGACATTAGAGATCAAATTGCACCGCTTGATAAAGACGCGCACATTCATTTACTAATAGGTTGCGATGTCTTAGAGGTTCATCATGTTTTTGACCAACGTGTTGGAAGGCGAAATTCTCCATACGCGCAGCATTTGAAATTAGGATGGGTGATTATCGGAGAAACATGCATTGGCGAAGTACATACAACTAATATTGTGAATGTAAATAAGAGTACTACTTTAGTTAGTGGTAGACCATCAGTCTTGGAGCCCTGTCCTAATTGTCTTAAGGTAGAAGAAACCTATGAAAGTATTAGGGTGCTAGACCCTGATCGAGACAGACTATTCAGGAAAACCAAGGATGATGACAAGCCAGGTCCTTTTAAAGAAGACCTAGAATTTATTGAAATCATGAACAATAAAATGGTAAGAAGTGAATCTTGGCAATGGACCGCACCATTGCCGTTCAAGTCTCTTACATGCAAACTCCCAAACAATCGTCAAGTATTTATGCGACGTGCCAAAGTCCTAAACAGAAATCTACAATATGATTCGTTCAAGAGAGAACATTTTGTGCAGTTTATGGGTAACATCTTGGAAAAAGGACATGCTGAAATTGCACCCAAGTTACAAGAAGGTGAACCATGTTGGTATTTGCCAATATTTGGGGTGTACCACCCAAAGAAGCCTGGAGAAATACGAGGCGTTGTTGATGCCTCTGCAAAGTTTCAAGACATCTCACTGAAAGACGCGTTATTGACAGGTCCAGATCTGGGAAATAGTCTATTGGGAGTGTTACTAAGATTTCACAGAAATGCTGTTGCTATTGTAGCCGACATCCAGCAAATGTTTTACAATTTCCTTGTAACAGAAGAGCATCGCAATTTTCTGAGATTCATGTGGTACCGAGACAATGACCCAAATCAAGAACTAATTGAATATAGAATGACAGTTCCGTATTTGGAAATAGTCCTTCACCTGCAGTAGCCACGTATGGATTGCGCAAAACTGCGGAAATGAGTGAAAAGGAATTTGGTCAATAACGACTTATATGTTGATGATGGGCTCACATCCACTGCTACTACATATGGAGCCATAGACTTAATGAAAAGGACACAACAAGCTCTCTATGCAAATGGCAAGTTGAAGCTTCATAAGATTGCTTCTAACCGCTTAGAAGTTATGAATGCCTTTCCTCAAGAAGATTTAGCAAAGGACCTCAGTAACCTAGATCTGTGTCATGAAAATCTACCGCTACAACGCACACTTGGTCATCTATGTGTGATCAGTTAGGTCAGATATTTGGCTCAGTGAAATTCTACACAGACAGTAAAGTTGTATTGGGTTACGTTTATAATAAATCCAGACGGTTTTATACATATGTTGCAAACAGAGTAGCTACTATTTGCAATTCAAGCAAGCCTGAACAATGGTCGTACATACCAACCCATCTAAACACAGCAGATTGTGCAACTCGTGGTGTATCTTCGTTTGACTTACACAATTGTGATTGGTTAACTGGACCAAACAGACTTGTACAAACTATTAATCCGAATATCTATCCAGTTATTAATTCGGATGATGATTGCGATATAAGGTCTGCAGCCACCATACTGGCAACCACGGTTAAACCGGTGATTTTCAGTACGCAACGGTTTGAACGGTTTTCCTCGTGGAAAAGCTTAGTGAGAGCAATTGACTATTTGAAGCGTGTTATAAGCCAGACAGAAAAGTCTGTGAACAGCATCAAAGACTCGGAGATAATTATCATAAAATCTGTACAGAAAGAGTGCTACCTGTCTGAATACGAATGTTTGTCTGCTGGGAAGACTATCCCACGTACTAGTTCAATCCTAGCATTGAATCGATATCTTGATGAAGCAGGAATTCTAAAGGTTGGTGGTCGTCTAGAGAGATCAACCTTAGCAAATGTGGAAACCCGCTTATTCTACCAAATAAGCATAACATAAGCTTACTACTCACAAGACATTACCACGAAATAGTAAAACATCAAGGAAGACAGTTAACAGAAGGCGCCTTAAGGTCACATGGAGTCTAGATAGTCGGTGCCAAACGTCTCGTTTCTTCTGTAATACACGTTTGTGTTAAGTGTCGCAGGTTAAGGGGTACACAAGAACAACAGATAATGTCAGACCTCCTTGCTGATCGTGTAGAACCAGCTCCTCCGTTTACCTACGTAGGGGTAGACGTTTTTGGACCTTGGAATATCGTTACCCGTAAAACACGTGGAGGGCAAGCCAATTCGAAACGTTGGGCTGTGCTTTTTACATGTTTGACTATTCGAGCCATACACATTGAGGTAATCGAGAATATGAGCTCGTCTGCTTTCATTAACGCATTACGTCGTTTTGTCTCTATAAGAGGCAATGTGAAACATTTCCGATCAGATAGGGGAACAAACTTCGTAGGAGCAACTAGCGACATGGGTGTAGATGCCATAAATGTAGAAGACAATAACATTGGTACATTCCTACAAGAAAAGACTGTTAAGTGGCTGTTCAATCCTCCACACGCATCTCATATGGGTGGTGTGTGGGAGAGGATGATAGGTGTTGCGAGGCGCATTCTTGACTCGATGTTAACAGATATTTCTTCGAAAACTCTAACCCATGACATATTGGTAACATTCATGGCAGAAGTGTGTGCAATTGTAAATGCGAGACCTATTGTTCCAGTTGGGGTGAATAGCGATAATCCTGAAATATTAAGTCCTACAACATTGCTCACACAAAAGTTTGACAATTCAACACCAATCTTCAATCAATTAGACATCAAAGATATTTACAAGGCAGAATGGAAGTATGTCCAAGTTCTCGCTGACATATTCTGGATCCGATGGAAAGCAGAGTACTTGCCCTTACTGCAATCCAGACCAAAATGGAAGACCGAAAGACCAAATCTCAGAAACGGAGATATCGTGCTACTTAAAGATGCTGATAGTGCTAGAAATCAGTGGCCTTTAGGCATTATTAAGAAAGTGTTTGTTAGTGATGATAAAAAAGTGCGTAATGTTAGTGTAAAAATATCGCGAAATGGGAAATCTACTGTATTCGTACGACCCATTACGGAAGTTGTAATCCTGTTGAGAAGAGAGTAAAGTCGTATCATCACTCTGCATTAACAATTGACTGACTGTAGAAATTACTACAAAGATGTGTTGGCGAAAACTGACCAGAGAGAATGTCTACATAGAAATTTCATGTATGTGTGACATATACATACATGTCACATATCATGTGTAGTGTTTGACTAACTCATTCTTGTACTGAATAGCGCTTGAGGTTTTGAGAGTACACTGTATTTTGTGTGATTTAGTTGATTATTGATTCAACATGTGAAATGTTTATAAATAATCATTTTTATGAAACTTTACATTTAGAGAAACTAGCCTAAATTACTTAGAATAGTTTTAGAACATTTCTAAATTGCTTGGATAAGTGGAATGTTCTAACACAGTGATGTATCATGCTTGTATTTGAAATTGCGGGAAGGAATATCATGGGTTATTAACATACCGTATTTTAAGATATTAATCATTTTCATGCACAATGTGCCAGTATATGGATGGATCTATACAGTTGATTCAAGCGGAGTGAGAATCCGCTAAGCATTCACTATGAGTATAGCTAAATTATAACATGGTGGGAAATTGGTTCTGCTGGCTTGTATATATAGCTGCTAAATTGGATAATATGTGTGTGTTTTGATAATTCTATTTAGTAGATGAATATATAGTGTGGTCATGCATGTAACACATCCATTGTTATTTCCATTCTCACTTAATTTTGAATCAACTATCTATGTTAATGAGATTGATGTATTCAATCTTGTTCTTTGAATCTGGTAATTTGATATGTTGAAGATATGCAACCTAGCGAATTACAAGTTACAGAGAATCTTATAGGTGATATTATATTAATATCAAGTGGGGAGTGTGTTGCCTTCGTGGCTACTTTTGTTTCATTATGAGTACGTCTCGTAGTTTAGTTTTATTGCCGTTACTTACGAATGTTTACGCAGGGCGACATCCTGCATGTCCACGAGACAAACAAAATGAAAGTCTAGTCTTTTTAGCCCCGCACAGTGTAAGTTACATATATATTGTTTGACATAAGATACGTATAGATGTATATGGGAAATGTAAGTAAAATGCAAAGTTTCTGTTCGAGGTAGGCGATGATTCCTATATGTGGTTTGACGGTTCGTACTCAATTTTGTACGTACTTTGCAATATTAGCACAACCGTACACGCACTTAATAATGAAGACTCTATTAATTGTTATTAGTATATAATTAGATACAAGTCTATGTGTAACCTGGTCAGGTGAGGTAGACCTACCAGATGTAGCTCAACACAGTCGAGGCACAGCCTACACGGCTTATAGGCAACCATGAGTTGATGTATATGTTTTACTTAATGCTTTCTATTAATCTGTGTTGCTGTCTTTAATAAGCAAGTATTTGCTTCAACAGCTGATCTTTATTATGTAACACACATCTGTCTGTTGGCAACTGCCTATCACGGGTTCGATTCCAGTCTTTCCGGAAGCCAGTCCGTTACCACTAGTCTGGCTGGTAGGAATTTGATTCAATAGATGCTCATTACATTTATGTTCTTATATGGTCACCGTGTCGAGCAGTCACCTGTTTTTAGCGATCCTCCTTTATTGTTTACTTAGGTGGCTGGTTGACACAGGTGATCTGTACAATAATATAGCATCTCGGTTACGTTGGAAATTGACTGGAATAGCAGTATTTTTATGGATAGAGAATCTAAACACATGTTTGTATATTTGATTTTATTTTGTATTTTCAGTTTCTTACCACACGTCATGAACGTAATAAATGGTTAACTAGCTGCCTTTGGGGTGTTTGATTGTGGCAGCATAATCATACTGGTATCACTAGAGAGCTTATACAATTACCTATATGATGGTACACTAGGAAGCTTATACAATTACCTATATGATGGTACACTAGAAAGCTTATACAATTACCTATATGATGGTACACTAGAAAGCTTATACAATTACCTATATGATGGTACACTAGAAAGCTTATACAATTACCTATATGATGGTACACTAGAAAGCTTATACAATTACCTATATGATGGTACACTAGAAAGCTTATACAATTACCTATATGATGGTACACTAGAAAGCTTATACAATTACCTATATGATGGTACACTAGAAAGCTTATACAATTACCTATATGATGGTACACTAGAAAGCTTATACAATTACCTATATGATGGTACACTAGAAAGCTTATACAATTACCTATATGATGGTACACTAGAAAACTTATACAATTACCCATATGATGGTACACTAGAAAGCTTATACAATTACCTATATGATGGTACACTAGAAAGCTTATACAATTACCTATATGATGGTACACTAGAAAGCTTATACAATTACCTATATGATGGTACACTAGAAAGCTTATACAATTACCTATATGATGGTACACTAGAAAGCTTATACAATTACCTATATGATGGTACACTAGAAAGCTTATACAATTACCTATATGATGGTACACTAGAAAGCTTATACAATTACCTATATGATGGTACACTAGAAAGCTTATACAATTACCTATATGAAGGTACACTAGAAAGCTTATACAATTACCTATATGATGGTACACTAGAAAGCTTATACAATTACCTATATGATGGTACACTAGAAAGCTTATACAATTACCTATATGTTGGTACACTAGAAAGCTTATACAATTACCTATATGATGGTACACTAGAAAGCTTATACAATTACCTATATGATGGTACACTAGAAAGCTTATACAATTACCGATATGAAGGTACACTAGAAAGCTTATACAAGTACCTATATGATGGTACACTAGAAAGCTTATACAATTACCTATATGATGGTACACTAGAAAGCTTATACAATTACCTATATGATGGTACACTAGAAAGCTTATACAATTACCTATATGATGGTACACTAGAAAGCTTATACAATTACCTATATGAACTATATGAAGGTACACTAGAAAGCTTATACAAGTACCTATATGATGGTACACTAGAAAGCTTATACAATTACCTATATGATGGTACACTAGAAAACTTATACAATTACCTATATGATGGTACACTAGAAAGCTTATACAATTACCTATATGATGGTACACTAGAAAGCTTATACAATTACCTATATGATGGTACACTAGAAAGCTTATACAATTACCTATATGATGGTACAATAGAAAGCTTATACAATTACCTATATGAAGGTACACTAGAAAGCTTATACAAGTACCTATATGATGGTACACTAGAAAGCTTATACAATTACCTATATGATGGTACACTAGAAAACTTATACAATTACCTATATGATGGTACACTAGAAAGCTTATACAATTACCTATATGATGGTACACTAGAAAGCTTATACAATTACCTATATGATGGTACACTAGAAAGCTTATACAATTACCTATATGATGGTACACGAGAACGCTTATACAATTACCTATATGATGGTACACTAGAAAGCTTATACAATTACCTATATGATGGTACACTAGAAAGCTTATACAAGTACCTATATGATGGTACACGAGAAAGCTTATACAATTACCTATATGATGGTACACTAGAAAGCTTATACAATTACCTATATGATGGTACACTAGAAAGCTACAATTACCTATATGATGGTACACTAGAAAGCTTATACAATTACCTATTTGATGGTACACTAGGAAGCTTATACAATTACCTATATAATGGTACACTAGAAAGCTTATACAATTACCTATATGATGGTACACTAGGAAGCTTATACAATTACCTATATGAGGGTACACTAGAAAGCGTATACAATTACCTATATGATGGTACACTAGAAAGCTTATACAATTACCTATATGATGGTACACTAGAAAGCTTATACAATTACATCTATGATGGTACAGGTAGCTCATTATTTATTTCTTTAGACTTAAGTCTAATTTTGTCATGGTGGGTCACAATTTATACAGCAAACTATTCAGTTTCGATATGGTGTAGGGATATATACTCACACGAAAAAGAAAGTGTGCACTTTTTTAAAATTTAAGTTTATTTAACGTCCTATCAGTTTCCCATTTGAGCGACGGGCAGTTTACCTAAAAACACATTTCCTGGGCAAGCTCCAGCGGTTAACCAGTACTTGGTGCACCAACCTCCGTAAGAAACTGCCAACTTTTTCATATAATTGAGACACTGTCTGAGCGGGGCTCGAACCCGTGACCATCAGAGATGATAGGTTACAGTGGTATTCAAGTCAGCGACCTTAACCACTCGATCACGGAGGCGGTCCAAAGTGTGCACTTGGTTAGAGGGAAGATTATACTTATATATGGAAGCAATAAATAGACACATTTAGTATTAAAATGTGCAAAAATGTATTGGCTACACGATGTTGTACTTTTAATTGAAATTTGATAATTATCAGAAAACCATTTTACGTGTGAATATTAGTATATAATTTTCCTTCTAACCATACTTTCCTTTTCGTGTGAGTATATGTCAATATTTAATACTTTAATAATTAAAGATGAGAATACGGATGAAAATTGATTGCATATTGTGCAAAAGAAACAACGATAAAAACAAAGGAACCAAATCTACTTTTAGGAGTATTCAGGGGAAGTAACTGACTACAGTTTCTCATTCAGTTTTCATAGGCACACACTAGATGACATAGAAAACGCACACCTACATTATATACTAGAGGACATAGAAAACGCACACCTACATTATATACTAGAGGACATAGAAAACGCACACCTACATTATATACTAGAGGACATAGAAAATGCACACCTATATTATATACTAGAGGACATAGAAAACGCACACCTACATTATATACTAGAGGACATAGAAAATGCACACCTATATTATATACTAGAGGACATAGAAAATGCACACCTATATTATATACAAGAGGACATAGAAAACACACACCTATATTATATGATTATTATTACATGAATACGAAATACAAAACACAAACTGAACAACTAAAAATATTCCAAAATGTTTAAAACTATGTATTTCTTATATAGTTATTGTTTTTCGTGTGCGTTTTCTATGGTCTCTAGTATACATCATACAATTATAATATGTTACGATAAAGTTTCTGTGTGTGGTATTGATGTTTAATGCCTCACCAATATCATATGGCGACTATCCAGCTATAAATGGCGGAGGAAGAGCCAGTGTCAAATCCGAATGGGCGAAACCAGAGTAGAACAACCGACCTTCCACAAGCTAGTTTGATAGCTTCCTCGCGCGAATTCGACATCCCCAGTGTGATTTCGATTTAATATGAATAACATTTGTTGTAAATATTTCCTTACCCATGTTTTGTTACGGAATTCACCAGATGTCTAGACATTAATGAAGTCAGATATTTCGTTAAGATATCTTTAATGCAGTGTATCCAAGGACACCGTAGCTTTGCTATAATGGGTTGTAACATCAGCATTCGCTACCATAGGATTGTTACCTCCGTCAAGTAGTTTCGTTATTTTATTCACCCCTCCATGAAACATAGGAATTTATCAGTGCAACAAAATGTGCTATTCCGCTGAATGAAAGTAGTGGAATAACACACATTATTGAATACGTTACTATAAATAGTAACACATTTAATGGTAGAAAAGCAAAATATATGGTCGACGCGCCGAGAATGAATCACGAGCACATGTCACAGGTAGCAACAACATAGTAACTACATTGTGTAAACATGGCCGCCGAAGCAACACTAAAGATGTTGTCTGACATATTGTTGTCTCTTGACGGTGAAATGGCTGAGCGAAATAAGCAAATAACAGCAGAAGAAACATACGGCTATGTATGCAATAAAGAAGCTATTAAACGGCTGCGGTGGGCCATTTGTGGATATTGGCGCACCCTCGGGCCAATATCTCCATAGGGTGCGCCAATATCCACACATGACCCACCTCCGTGGTTTAATAACCTATAATTATTATCAGTTTCATAAAGTGGCAATATCTTTATATATGAAAACGCCCATGAATGTACAGTGGCCGATAACAATAACTGCATGAGTCGTCATCTTATTTGCAATTATTTACCAATCAGGGATCGAATTTGTTTTCAGTGTACTGACTGTGTTGAAGATGAAACTCATGTGTTATTACATTGTCCTCTGTACAATAGTTTCCGTACAGCATTGTTAAATGAAGCTTCTACACTGAATGGAAATTTTAATGCTTTTAATGATCGTGAAAAAATTGCTTATCTACTTTCTAATCCAGATATTGTATTTTTAAGTGCCAAAACCTGTTTTAATATTTTAAATAGACGAAAAACATTGTTGTATAACTGAAGATTTTAACATATTGTATATATAGCAATGTAAATACATCAATGTTTCAGTATTTACTAGTGTTGTACGAAGGCCTTTACTGTACTTATTGTGTCTTAGAAAATTGTCTTCATTAGGTGTTAAGTCTCTCATATTTCTTCTTAGAAAGGTTTGCATGATGAAAGTTTCTATAGTATGTAATTATATGTATCATGTAAAGTGAGATTATAATAAACATATCTTATCTTATCTATGTGCATGGCCATACTTGAAGAAAGTATGTTAATTTGGCACATTGTATGAGAGTTTAAGTGATTTTGAGTTTTTAATAGAATTTTATCAAATATTCGAATATTCGAATACCTTCTCGACCGAATAATCGAATAGCAAATCGCTATTCGTTGTCATCCTTAGTTTTGTACTAGGACCTATGTTGGCACCGAACTTGTGTCGTCTGTAGAACTGTCTGTTGAAAATGGATACACAGGATTACAATGGGACCCATAGAGAAAGGATCTAAGCTTAGCATATATAGGTTGTATATACGTAAATAGGCAGAAGTCCATCCGCGGAATGTAGTCACCATAGCTAATATAGTTCATTTTTCTTTTTGGTAAAAATGCATTTTCATGACAGGCAGTGTATAGTTTTTGTATATTTTGAGAAATTACGTGACTTGAAAAAACTTCAGACTAGTTGATGTGTAGAAAAGATGTGGTACAAGAATTCAGGCCATTGCAAACTGAATGTTGGTATACTGTATTATTTGGCGGAGGAATACAGTGTTGTGTACACACAGTGACGTTATTCACATGTGAGCACTGGCTGTCCAAAAAATAGTTTAGGGAGATTCATGCTGTTTTTCAGGGATGAAATCTCGAAAGCGATTAATATTAGTTGTAAGAATTTGTTTCGCAATCGAGCAAAAATAAATGTGTATAGACTAAACTAAGTAGCATTACTACTACACATTCTGCCAACAATGTGGCGCCCGTGATCCAATGGTAGAACGTCGGATTTGGAATCGAACGGTCCGGGTTCGATACTCAGTGTCATTGAGGCACCTCACACATATTACTTAGTACTGGTTAACCGCTATTGTCGGCTAAGCATGCCCTGGAAAACATGTCTACGTCCCCGCAAGGAGTTTGACATTAATGGAACATACATAACAAAAATTTTAATAATTAACTTCCGTCAGTAAGCGAGGTTTATACAATATAGAAACACGCAACAATGAAAGGACTTCCAAAAACGATTAAAACGACCCAGAATGTTTTAACTATTTAGGAAACAATATACAGTCAAACCTGTGTTAAGCAGCCAGCCAAGGGAATCAAAGAATGTATAATAAAACATATTGGGAATCTAGAAACTGGTTGCTTAATACAGGTTGGTTGCTTAATGGAGGTGACAACTAACATATGTTTGACTGTATCATATAACAGAAAATTACATTCTGTAGACATTTACGCTATCACCGATGTAGTGTCGCTTTAAATATCACATATCATAAAACCAATTATCTTGCTAGCGATTGATATTAAATTTTAAATCACATCAACTTTGCGTGTAGCACCGTTAACTGTCAAAAACGCTCAACATCAGCAGACCGCTAAACATAATAAAATAGTCCGCTATGCATAAAAAAAGCGGAATTTTATTATTCTGTTGGCGCAGATGAAGCCGTGATTTTTTATCTAACGGTACTACACACGCCCACCCTCTTGATCCAGTATGTGTAATGTTGAAATCCAGCTCGGCGTTTTTAAGCCCTGTCACTTTTGATTAGGTAGTACTCAGTATCCAATGCTACGATGATGTTCATCACAATTATAGACGTAAAATCGTTGTCAACACGCTCGAAAAAAAATGAATTATGTTAGAGATGTATTCCAATTATAACACGAAAGTGCATGGTAGTTGCTAATTAGTTTATCCTCGATCTGATCCATGTTGATAACTCATCTCCTAAAACATTTATATGTGTGTTTTGCTTTTATTTATCGTCGCTACCGGGTGCCCAAATAAGCGACGTCTCCTGAAGAGATTAGTTATTTTAGATTTTGGAGGATAGTGCATGATACAGACAGAGACAAATTCCAGAATCTCCTCTGGTTCTTTTACGTGCATGGTGTAAAGCACCGACACGAGACCTCGGTTTAACGTCCCATCTGAAAGACTTTAATTTTTTTAGGGTCAGACGGGGGATCGAACCTGCGATCCCTGGATTACCAGGATTAACATTTATAGTTACGCCCTAGTGCTATTATTGAACATCAAAATTTAATTTGAAATGTTTTAATAATGTTTTAATTTGACAAATAGCTACTACTCCTCAGTTTTACCTAGTATGTTACGGTTTGTTTTCTTACTCAATGTGTAATAATATCAATGTGATCATATTTGTCAAGTCTAAGTCAAGTCAAAGTCATGTCAAAGTCAAGTCAAAGTCAAGTCAAAGTCATGTCTAAGTCAAGCCAAAGTCAAATCAAAGTCAAGTCAAAGTCAAGTCAAGTCAAAGTCAAGTCAAAGTCAAGTCAAAGTCATGTCAAAGTCAATGTCAAGTCAAAGTCAAGTCATGTCAAAGTCAAGTTAATATTTAACATTGATAATACAGTATTAATTTAATTATACATGTATGACAATGATACTAATATTACTAATATAATTATATGTATAACAATAATAATAATATTACTAACATAAGTATACATATATAACAATAATAATAATGTTACTAACATAAGTATACATATATAACAATAATAATAATATTACTAACATAAGTATACATATATAACAATAATAATAATATTACTAACATAAGTATACATATATAACAATAATAATAATATTACTAACATAAGTATACATATATAACAATAATAATAATGTTACTAACATAAGTATACATATATAACAATAATAATAATGTTACTAACATAAGTATACATATATAATAATAATAATAATGTTCTAAGAAGTATACATATATAATAATAAATATAGAAGTATACATATATAATATAATATAGAAGTATACATATATAAGTATAATAAGAAGTTACTATATAAGTATACATATATACTAACATAAGTATACATATATAACAATAATAATAATGTTACTAACATAAGTATACATATATAACAATAATAATAATATTACTAACATAAGTATACATATATAACAATAATAATAATGTTACTAACATAAGTATACATATATATATATATAACAATGATATACCTTTGCATGACGATGGGTCAGTGTAAAATAGTATATCTCCACTGGAAATGTATAAGTTAGCCAAACATGCCGGAGAGTCAACTTTATACGGATATGTTATAATGTTTGTACCATTCTGTCATATAATATATCTGTATTTCTAAACGAACTAAAGTATAAGTAACATTTACATTGCCACAGTATGCGTATTATCTGAGAACAATGAAAGTTTAGTTTCGTTTATTGAAGTTTGTATGACTATGTGATATTCTAAATTATATCTCCTGTAAATAAATGTTAATGTACTGTTGGATACTGCTCATGTTGTGTTTTATTAATTGCATATCTACATAGATGAGACAATAATACAGATTAAAACTGTGTATGCGAGTGTCCCATTTTCTATGCAAGCGATATTAAGTAATCCTTTCCCTCATAGAGCACATATTGACGCTATTACCAATACGACAAACAGTGGCATTGTAGTAGCCAAACCAATGTTGATAATGAAGGCCAGAATCTATCTACATAGTACTCCCAACACTCAGACGCGAGTATGACAGGGATATCATGTAGTCCCAGTAATATCTATGGAGGTGTGATAGATATGGCGACTACTTATCCACTGCATGATAGCTAAATGGCTGTCGTTTTGTATAGAGATAATATTATAATAGTATATTAGCCTAAATCCCTATGAAGGAAAGGGTTAATAAAACCTGCTAATAGTTAATTAGAGCTACGAAGGGAGACGAATAAGAGACAAACCTAGTCAAAATATTACATTATATATTTTTCAGCAATGCTCAAGTCCATTAAAATGTTAAAAAAGATGGGATTCGTTTCTGCAAAACGTGTGTAATCCTGACTTTATCACAAATACAATTGGATGATAGCAACTTTATTTTAGACATATAGCCTGATAAGTCGTTCTGTTCTGTCGTGTCGGGTTCTTGGATTTTTGCAAAGTCGCTTTTATCCGACTGTGAAAGAGTTAAACGAAACCATTATACGATGTGTGTGTTATACGTTTTGTTTATCGTCGCTACCGGTTGCCCATATGAGCGACGCCTCCTGAAGAGATTAGTCCTTTTAAATTGTTGGAGGATAGTGCAATGATACAGACAGAGACCCATTCCAGAGTCTCCTCTGGTTCGTTTACGTGCACGGTGTAAAGCACCGACACGAGACCTCGGTTTAACGTCCCATCTGAAATACTATTAATTTTATTAGGGTCAGACAGGGGATCGAACCTGCGATCCCTGGATTACCAGTCCAAAGTGTTACCACTGGACTACATATCCGTCTCTACCTTTATACACAATGTAATTTCCTACTATATGAATTCATGAATTCATTTTGTTCGTATACGACCTTTGTTGACATAACAAAATAATGTAAATAATATCAAAATCCATGTGTAATACAATGTGTGTATCTTGAATAACTCGAGTTATGGTACAGTATCCTGTATACACGTTATAGTTATTGTTGTATAAGCGAGGCGCAGAGAAACACAAAACCACTGGATCCATTGTCTGGACATATCGAGGGTTTGGAATATAAATTATGAACACACATATAACCGTATCAATGAGACACATTAGTCAGTTACTGCCCCTGACTACAGTCAACATTGTGTTAAGCAGCCAACCAACGAAATCACAGCAAGCGGTTGTTTAACACAGGTGACTGCGTAATCGAGCTAAAATAAATTTGTATGAACTAATTGATATCATTTTTTTATAATTACTGTTCTCCTACCGCAGTGTATGTGTAGAATATAACAGGAGAACAGAGGATTCCAATTAAAGGGACCAGCATACATTCGGGATAAATCCGACTTTATCTGTCAATGAGGGAGCCAAATGTTTCCAATATTGCAAACATCATTATTATATTTATAAAATTACAACCCTCACCCACCGTAGAAGCTGGCTAGAATATAACAGCAAAAACAAAGTATTCCAACTAAGAAGACCAATATACATTTCGGGATAAATCGGACTTTATCTGTTAATTAGGGAGGTAATTGAACAGCCAGCCATTGTCTCCCATTGCACATGCGTAGTGTGTATAATACTGGAATACTAGTGTTGTATTACACAACAGACGGATATGTAGCCCAGTGGTAACACGCTGGAATGGTAATCCAGGGATCGCAGGTTCGATCCCCCGTCTGACACTAATAAAATTAACAGTCTTTCAGATGGGACGTTAAACCGAGGTCTCGTGTCGGTGCTTTACACCGTGCACGTAAAAGAACCAGAGGAGATTCTGGAATGGGTCTCTGTCTGTATCATGCACTATCCTCCAACATCTAAAATAACCAATCTCTTCAGGAGGCGTCGCTCATATGGGCAACCGGTAGCGACGATACATAAACGTAAAACACACACACATGTATTACACAGATTGCGTTATCCGCATTAACTATTATACTTGTGATGCTTAGTATATAAATTGTTGTTCCTCATGGGTCACAGTGACCTACTCGATTTTAATTAATGTTTCTTTCTATTAAAATAATAGGTTGTCCGATTAGCGCAGTGGTTAGCACGCTCGTTTCGCACCAATGCTACCGGGTTCGATCCTCGAACCGGGCACTATGCGAGATGGTACGGTTGGCGCCATATCGGACAGGTAGGTATTCCGGTTTTCTCCTATATGAATGCCCGCATACGTGATTGATTAATATAAGTTGTTAAAGCTTGTTTCACAATCGTTGTATACTACATAAAAAGCACACGTTTACAGATTAATCCGCATCCACTATACCCTATTGTATGCATAGGATATAAGCCGAAAACGATTCAATATGTAAAATATTGGTCTGTGTGAGGTGCTTAGCGCCGAAGACAGTACCAATATGTTACATATTGGATCTGTTTGAGGCTTATATCTTAATTAAGAAACACACTTATATAACACTATTCTACTAGATAAAGTTGTTAATTTCGTAAATTTACGCGTATGATTTAATATAATACTCTAAATACCCTTTTGACAGCAGTCCAATATTAATAATAAGTACAAAGGTATGACGTCACGACAGCGTTTTAAATAATATTTAAACAATTATGTACAATATATAGCTGTTTGAGGCTTATATCTTAATTAAGAAACACACTTATATAACACTATTCTACTTGTAAATTTACGCGTGTGATTTAATATAATACTCTGGCCTTTTCACAGCAGTCCAATATTAATAATAAGTACAAAGGTATGACGTCACGACAGCGTTTTAAATAATATGTAAACAATTATGTACAATATATAACTGTTCTTACCTGCCAAAAGCTTACATCCACATCTACTAAAATATAATCTCCGTAACTGTCATTAGTTATAAACATGCTATCTATACTGTAATTCAAACATGAGATTCCCGTACAGTTTGTAAACTGTGACATTTTCCCATCCATGCTGCAAGCGATATATTCCGTATTTTGCCGTGTCAGACCCCAACTCCTATATTTATATATTATAATATAAATATATAATAATATAAATATCAGTTTTAGTGGGTTGATCCTATCTATCCATAAAATATAACAGTTCCTCTTATGCACACATGATACGTATTAAATTTCCAGATTTTATTAAAACAATTGAATCAAATTCCCATGCAATTATTATATGAATGAATGTCTCCGTTCTGTGAAGTACGTTGTACAGGCATACATAACCGTTTGTGGCTACGCATAGATATTGTATTTTTACTCGGTGATTTTACTTCTTATGGAGTGACGGCGTTCTATATAATGTCCAATGACTTCACTAGCGAGCGTTCCTCCAGCTGTGTGGGCAGCATGTACCAATTAATATTCCGTTCTATGGAGTGGAATCTAAATGTCTGTCCGATCACCACAGTGGAAGTCGTGATAGCGCAGTGATAGCGTGTTTGTTTCAGGTGCGAAATGCCCGGAGTTCGAGCCCCGCTAGATTGTGCCCGTAGGCAATGCATTTAAATTCCACGTTGCCTTATCACTCTCCCTCGTGGCGATGGATTCCATCAGGAATGAAGCTCTCGAGAGTGATTAAGATAAGTTGTATTAACTTGTTTCGCAATCGAGCTGAAATAAATGTTTATACACTATTACCGTAGTGCACGATCGCTTCTCATCAATGCATTCTTGGTTCGATCATCGGACCGGGAGGCATGTGAGATGGTACGGCTGTGGTAGCCAGGATGGACAGGTGAGTTTTCTCCGGTACTTATATTCAGCACACTTTTTCATCCGTGCCAAGTTTGATTCTCAATTGTATCATGCAAAACAGATCTAGAAGACTGACACTTTTATTGAGGAATGAATCGCGAGTTAATAGTTTCCATCGGTGTATGAACTATATTGGGTGTTAGGAGGCCGAATGCATCCACGCTAACTTTAAGCACGTCCAATGTAGTTCATACCCAGATGGAAACAATTAACCATCGATTCGCTTACTTATATTTACATTAATTATTCTTTTCACAACAAAATATAGCACACTGTGAATTAAACTTGTTGTAGTTCAGCTTTGCAACTTACCGTGTGCCGGAACATGTAAATAGATCATCCGTGGAACAGTGTAATCTGTAAGATACGCATTTTCTCGCGACGAACACTGCGAATGCCCATGCCCGTAACTTCGAGTGCGCATGTCAGCTGCCTATCATTAGTTGGGATCCCGTATACGAAAATGTATACAATCAGGGCACATACGTTCATTGAAGGAAATACAATAGCGATGTAAATATGTATTTATTATTTATCTTTATGTCCAACACCGCTATTGGAATCGCCATAGTCGACCATTATAACATACAGTGCCTTTATGTGTTCCCCAAACATAAGTTGGCACAAACGACAAGACTGACTTTTGAACAACAAGAACATGTCAAATTTCAATAGGGTTGACCTATTGCGTTTTTTGAATTTCCAACTAAATATATATATTTCGGAACTAATCTTCCGTAGGACCCTCTATAGGAACCCATTCCCTACTTTGAAGGTCATTTGGTAGTTAATGATATTTCCGGAGCAGCAGGTTTAAAAAAGCTCAGCTTAAGAACATTGTTTTCAGTCACATTTTTATTTAAGGATTATCATCGATTTTATTTATCATTTTTACCCCGTCGACGGCCTCATTTGAGCAATTGAGTAAATAAGTTCACGAATTAGGATTCATAAATGTTCAGTATATTTTTTCATATTGTGTTGAGCAATTCAACATATTTTTGAAAATGGCTTACAATCTTGAAAAATTACATCCATATTTAGGCGTCTTGTACACATGCATTGCGCATATTTTATATGCGCATATTTTAAGAATAGCGAGGCACGCGAAATGTATGTATTTTAAGGTTTATGTATACCCTGTCTAGCCTGGAACTATCAAAAATACCGCCTCTTTGGTCGAGTGATTAAGGTTACTGACGTGTATACATACCACTGTAACCTATTATCTCTTCAAGTGAACAACGAACAATTCATTTGGTTTTATGCAGTTTTCAATGTAATTTCTCAAAATAATATACGAAACCGTCAATAATATTGCGAACAAGGAACAATTAATTCGGTTTTATGCAGTTTTCAAATTAATGTAATTTCTAAATTAGTATAATTATGAAACCGTCAATAATATCGCGAACAAGGAACAATTAATTCGGGTTTATGCTGTTTTCGATGTAATTTCTACAATAATATACGAAACCGTCAACAATATCGCGAACAAGGAACAATTAATTCGGGTGTATGCTGTTTTCGATGTAATTTTTACAATAATATACGAAACCGTCAATAATATCGCGAACAAGGAACAATTAATTTGGATGTATGCTGTTTTCAATGTAATTTCTACAATAATATACAAAATCGTCAACAATATCGCGAACAAGGAACAATTAATTCGGGTTTATGCCGTTTTCAATGTAATTTCTACAATAATATACGAAACCGTTAATAATATCGCGAACTGTAAGAATTAATTAGGTTTTATGCAGTTTTCAATGTGATTTCTGCAACAGTAAAGGTACCCTGTTATTCACCCACGTGTATTCAGTTGAACCGCAATTCCGCAAGCCAGTTAGGTAGCATTCGTACCGATATATTAGGGCATACAATTATGACGAATCGCCAGCCGAGACGGATCTGTAGTCCAGTGGTAACACGCTGTACTGGTAATCCAGATGATGCAGGTTCGATCCCCCGTCTGACCATATTATAATTAGCATTCTTTCAGGTGGGACTCTAAGTTTACGCAGTGCACGTAAAAGAACCAGAGAAGACTCTGTAATGGGTACCTGTCTATATCATTGCACTATCCTCCAAACTCTAAAATGACTAATATGTTCAGGAGGCGTCGCTTATATGTGTAACCGGTAGCGACGATAAATAAACGTAAAACACATACGCCAGCCCAAATTCCCACATGAGATCATTCGCTACTCCAAGTGTGATTCAAAACCGTGATGCACGACATGCGATATTATGTCAACGGATCCTAACCAGACGGTCGTGCAAATAGTGACCATACACGTCATATTTGGCTATAACTCAATGCATCTATGCAGTAGATATTTTATTCGAGGGATTAATTATGGAAAATACAAATTGAAGTCTTGAACTAGCTTCCTGTATGAATCTATTAGTTTTCCTGTTCCACTATATCGGTCAAACGTGCATGCCTTTTTCCCCGATAATACCAACTATGACATACGTGAACAGTCTTGTCGAAATAGCAACTGTAAAAAGTATAATATGTATGACGTTTTACCGGAACTGTTTATGACGTTCAGTGGATTGTTCTTATATGACGTATTACGTATTTGTTTAGGACGTTTAGTTGTTATGAGTTTTAAGACGACAGCGGAAGTGTTACGGTGTTAAGACGTTTATCGGATTTTTTTATGACGTTTAGTGGTCTTAAGACAAGACGTTTAAGAGGGATTATGACGTTTAAGGGCGCTATACGAATGTGCTTAAAGATGTATTCGTTAGAAGAGGTAGTCCGAAGAGTAGTTAAGGTCGCTGACTTGTATACCAGTGTAACCTATTATCACTGACGGTCACGGGTTCGAGCCCCATTCAGACCGTGTCTATTAATAAGAAAGAGTTGGCAGTTTCTCAAGGAAGTTTACACAAATTTACTAGCTAGATTGCGAAACAAGTTATTACAACTTATATTAATCACTCTCGAGACCTCATTCCTGATGTAATCCATCGCCACGAGGGAGGGAGAGAAGAGGTAACACGTGTAATTTAAATGCCTTGCCTAAGGCCACAATCGTAACGGCTCCAGTGGGGCTCTAACTCACCTGAATCGAAACACCATGTACTGTTTAACCACTGGAGCCTGCCCATGAAATGTGTAAATTATGTATAACTTATATGGTCAACCGCTGAGTCCGCCTCCGTGGTCGAGTGGTTAAGGTCGCTGACTTGTATACCACTGTAACCTATCATCACTGATGGTCACGGGTTCGAGCCCCGCTCAGGCCGTGTCTCATTTATATGAGAAAGTTGGCAGTTTCTTACGGAGGTTGGTGCACCCAAGTACTGGTTAACCGCTGGAGCCTGCCCAGGAAAGGTATTGTTAGGTAAACTGCCCGCCGGCGATATAGCCCGAAATGGTGCTGATGCAGGCGTAAAACCCGAAATATAACATAACATAACAATGGTCAACCGCTAGCGACGTTAAATAGTTACACATTCATAGAAAGCGCGATATCTCAAAGTTACGATAGTTTAGAAACACTATATCTCAAACTAGTCATAGAAGGAAGATATGATATTTCAAAATAATGCAAGAACAATTCTTAAAGTATTGCTAAAACAAACACGAACTAGGCCAAAGTATTGCTAGACCAAACACGAACTAGGTCAAAGTATTGCTAGAAGAAACACGAACTAGGTCAAAGTATTTCTAGAACAAACACGAACTAGGTCAAAATATTGCTAGAACAAACACGATGTAGGTCAACGTATTGCTAGATCAAACACGAACTAGGTCAAAGTATTGCTAGAACAAACACGAATTAGGTCAAAGTATTGCTAGAATAAACACGAATTAGGTCAAAGTATTGCTAGAACAAACACGACCTAGGTCAACGTATTGCTAGAACAAACAGAAACTAGGTCAAAGTATTGCTAGATCAAACACGAACTAGGTCAAAGTATTGCTAGAAGAAACACGAACTAGATCAAAGTATTGCTAGAACAAACACGAACTAGGTCAAATTATTGCTAGAACAAACACGAACTAGGTCAAAGTATTGCTAGAACAAACACGAACTAGGTCAACGTATGCTGGAACAAACACGAACTAGGTCAAAGTATTGCTAGAACAAAGACGTGATATCTCGAGTAGTGCTAAACACGTACTATCCCAACGTAGTGATATATCAAAGTCGAATTATCTCAAAGTATTGCTAGCTGAGGAGATATCCCAAACCGCGAAGTAATACGAAGCTGAGGCAGTGGATGAGAAAATGCCATCTTCCACTGATTGAAAATAGCAAAAGAGAGCAATTGCTGTCATGGAGAAAAACTCAATAATTCATAGGAAATCATAAAATAAATAAATGTCTTTACTGCAACACGTGTGTAATACTGATTTTGCAATGACTACAATTGTATGATATCAACTTATTTAGAAAATGAGACAGAAATCAGTTTGAACATAAATATATATTTAAGCCAGCAACATTCGGCACGCCAGGATGGACCGATAATCCCCGTCAAGATTGGGTATCAAATGCGATAGCCTAACATAATATGTTATAAGAAAAACTTGTTGTTCATTGATTGTTCCAAATATTGATCAAGGCACGATGCCATGCGCTTAAAACATACGTGTGTGTGTAAGTAGATACCAGGATGTGTGGAAGTAGACGTTATGATGTATGAAAGTAGACGTCACGAAGTGTGGAAGTAGACGTCAATAGGTGTGGAAGTAGACGTCAGGAAGTGTGGAAGTAGACGTCAGGAGGTGAGGAAGTCGACGTTAGGAAGTGTGGAAGTAGATGTCAGGAAGTGAGGAAGTCGACGGCAGTAGGTGTGGAAATAATACCAGGATGTTTGGAAGTAGACGTCAAGAGGTGTGGAAGTCGACGTCAGTAGGTGTGGAAATAATACCAGGATGTTTGGAAGTAGACGTCAGGAAGTGTGGAAGTAGACGTCACGAAGTGAGGAAGTCGACGGCAGTAGGTGTGGAAATAATACCAGGATGTTTGGAAGTAGACGTCAGGAAATGTGGATGTAGATGTCAGGAAGTGTGGAAGTAGACGTCAGGAGGTGTGGAAGTCGACGTCAGTAGGTGTGGAAATAATACCAGGATGTTTGGAAGTAGACGTCAGGAAGTGTGGAAGTAGATGTCACGAAGTGAGTAAGTCGACGGCAGTAGGTGTGGAAATAATACCAGGATGTTTGGAAGAAGACGTCAGGAAGTGTGGAAGTAGACATCACGAAGTGTGGAAGTAGACGTCAGGAGGTGTGGAAGTCGACGTCACGAAGTGTGGAAGTAGACGTCAGGAGGTGTGGAAGTCGACGTCAGTAGGTGTGGAAATAATACCAGGATGTTTGGAAGTAGATGTCAGGAAGTGAGGAAGTCGACGTCAGGAGTTGTGGAATTATATGTCAGGAAGTGTGGAAGTAGACGTCAGGAGGTGTGGAAGTCGACGTCAGTAGGTGTGGAAATAATACCAGGATGTTTGGAAGTAGATGTCAGGAAGTGTGGAAGTATATTTCAGGAAGTGAGGAAGTCGACGGCAGTAGGTGTGGAAATAATACCAGGATGTTTGGAAGTAGACGTCGGGAAGTGTGGATGTAGATATCAGGAAGTGAGGAAGTCGACCTCAGGAAGTGTGGATGTAGATATCAGGAAGTGAGGAAGTCGACGTCAGGAAGTGTGGAAGTAGACGTCAGGAAGTGTGGAAGTATATGTCAGGAAGTGTGGAAATAGACGTCACGGAATGTGGAAGTCCAATGTGTAAGTACACATCTTGCAGTGTGAAAGCACACATCACGTAGTGTGAAACTACACGTCACGTAGTGTGGAGGTTCATGTCATGCAGTCAATACGAAACTATTCAAGTATTTCAATAACATTTGAAACCTTGATTTGGAACTTGGCTTTACAGCAAATGGAACCACCGTAAACAATATTTACGGTAATATTACGTGACCTGTCTGAAAATACGAGAGAAAATTAAACGTCTGAAAGCATCGGACTAATGCTATTTTAGTCCAATATATAAAGTAAAAGCCACCCAAACGGATTACACGTATTAGTAAGCTTTATATACGAGTGTTGCATGCTTTTATTGGTAATAAAATTACCCCCATGAGTGCATTGTCTACGTTTAGATTTGTTAAATAAATGGTCTAGTATCTTCTCGTCCGCTTAGAATTCAAACAGGTTGGTTTTTGCTAGACATCGAAAGAAATGAAAAATATTGTTTATGTTGTAATACTCACGATATTGAAGACGAGTACCATTTTATATGCATAATTATGATCTTGCTTTAATAAGCTCAGGAAAAAATACATTAAATTATATTTCTATTAAAGGCCATCGATGCACACGTGTGTTGACCTAATGCAATCTACCATTACATATATTGTAGCTAGTATAGTTAAATTGATCAGAGAATCGTTGAAAGTTAGAACTTTAAATGTTACTATGTAATGTATTCATATCATATACTCTACATTATTATATTCTAGTGTAGGGCTGTGTTCTGATACAGTGTGTCAACTGACGTAGTATTAGTTTGTACAATTTTATTTTTGCTCGATTGCGAAACAACGTATTACAACTTATATTAATCACTCTCGAGACCTCATTCCTGATGGAATCCATCGCCACGAGGGAGAGAGAAGAGGCAACGTGGAATTTAAATGCCTTGCATAAGGGCACTTCCAGCGGGGCTCGAACTCCGGAACTTTCGCACCTGAAGCGAACGCGCATTCACTGCGCTATCACGACTTCCACTTAATAGTATTAACATTTGTGTTCCTGTTTACACCTTAAGTTTCGTTTGGTAAGGTGTACTCTCGGGATGCGAGATTATAATTACATCAATGTTTCGATTTTGTTATGCGATGCTGGAAAGTCACAATGTTGCATTCCTGTTATATGGTTGTTCGTGTTATTTGTTTTTGTAAGTACATGTATTGAGTTTAAATACATGCATTGACAATGTTTGTTCATAACAATAGTTGTAATATTACAATTGTATCTGTATTATACATGTATGTGATAGCTCTCCAATACTGGAGGATAATAAAGAATAAATAAAGAATATATCTACCCTCTGCTATGTGTGATATTGCAAACTGTGATTTAGTATTTATATGTTATATAATTATGTATATATATTGTGTACTATGTACAAGTCTGAATACATTTTCTGTTCTGTTCTGCTCTTCGTATACGATCCCAACCATCATTTGACCATTTTTGGCCATTTCACAAACATTTTCATTCAGACACCCACGTGACAGGAAACAGGAAGTGGCAATGGATAAACGTCTTACATTACAACAAAACAAGTGTCAAGCACAGTAGGCGGGATTGCAGGAAATACTTCGTTTCTCAAATAACGGTTCAATCTTGGAACGAGCTTCCATAAGACGTAGTATCAGCGCCTAGCATCAACAGCTTCAAGAACCGATTTGACAAATTCCTAAAGAGAACACACGTGGTGGTTATGGATTCCAAACCGCTCACACGAACCCGCGCCCATGGAACCAGTGGACTACGTAGCTGCGGGGGTACAGGTATATACAAATGAAGCTCTTTGATTAGGAGTCTTTATAAAATGTTCAGCTAGAAATGTGTACATTTTAAAATCATATCTAATGTCCACATACAGTGCAGTGCAAACTTGCGATATATCACTGTGTCCGCAATGGTCAAGTGATTACCATTGTTAACTTCAAATAATTTGCCATCACCGCATTAAGTTCGAATCTCACTTGGGATTACGAATTATTTCATATGAGGAAGCTATCCAGTTGGCTTTCGGTGGTTCTACATAGACGGGGTACCAATATTAGCTGGAGAGTCGCCATATGGCCAGAGATGCCGGTGCGACCTGTCTTTTGAGTAAAAACATTAAGCATTTAAGAATGTATTTCAAAATCGTCGATATAGACATGCGTGTACGCAGAGGAATAATCTGATGTCCGTACTTAGCACATGAGCACCCACAGGCGTTTCACATCAAGAATGTACACCGACAAGACTTAGTAAGCATTTGCTATAGTTAAAAAAAATGTTTTCAGTATAATTTCGGATGTTCACGTTTTTCTGACTATCACAGACACGTGACTATTGCGAATATTACTAATCGCTACAACATTGCTGGGTTCCGGTATAATTCGGATAATACTTTAGTTTATACAAATTAAATTAAATTTAGCTCCATTTTCGAAACATGTTATGTCGTCAACTTATATTAATCACTCTCGAGATTCCTGATGTAATCTATAGCCACGACTGAAAGAGAAGAGACAATGTGAAATTTAAGTGCATTGCTGGGTTGTGGTAGGTCAGTGGTTCTGCTCGGTTGTCCGCTCATACCTGAAGCAATACTGAGCGGAATGCGTGGGGTTTGTAACAGGAAAGTCACTATACAAACTTAGTGGCATTCATCGGAGAGAGAGAGAGACCTCATTCCTGATGGCATTCATCGGAGAGAGAGAGAGAGAGACCTCATTCCTGATGGCATTCATCGGAGAGAGAGAGAGAGAGAGAGACCTCATTCCTGATGGCATTCATCGGAGAGAGAGAGAGAGAGAGACCTCATTCCTGATGGCATTCATCGGAGAGAGAGAGAGACCTCATTCCTGATGGCATTCATCGGAGAGAGAGAGAGAGAGAGAGAGAAGAGAGAGAGACCTCATTCCTGATGGCATTCATTCATCGGAGAGAGAGAGGAGAGAGAGCATTCAGAGAGAGAGAGAGAGAGAGAGAGAGAGACCTCATTCATTCCTGATGGCATTCATCTGATGGAGAGAGAGAGAGAGAGACCTCATTCCTGATGGCATTCATCGGAGAGAGAGAGAGAGAGAGAGAGAGAGACCTCATTCCTGATCATTCCTGATGGCATTCATCGGAGAGAGAGAGAGACCTCATTCCTGATGGAGAGAGAGAGAGAGACCTCATTCCTGATGGCATTCATCTGGAGGAGATTCATCGGAGAGATCAGAGAGAGAGAGAGAGAGAGACCTCATTCCTGATGGCATTCAGAGAGAGAGAGAGACCTCATTCCTGATGGCATTCATCGGAGAGAGAGAGAGAGAGATCACAGAGAGAGAGAGAGAGAGACCTCAGAGAGAGAGAGAGAGAGAGAGAGACCTCATTCCTGATGGCATTCATCGGAGAGAGAGAGAGAGAGAGATCACCTTCATCGAGAGAGAGAGAGAGAGACCTCATTCCTGAGAGATCACAGAGAGAGAGAGAGAGACCTCATTCTGATGGCATTCATCGGAGAGAGGAGAGAGAGAGAGAGAGAGAGAGAGAGAGAGAGAGAGAGACCTCATTCCTGATGGCATTCAGAGAGAGAGAGAGAGAGAGAGAGAGAGAGAGAGAGAGCATTCATCGGAGAGAGAGAGAGAGAGAGAGACCTCATTCCTGATTCCTGAGAGGCATTCATCTGATGGGAGAGAGAGAGAGAGGAGAGATCACAGAGAGAGAGAGAGAGAGAGAGAGATCACGAGAGAGAGAGAGAGAGAGACCTCATTCCTGATGGCATTCATCGAGAGAGAGAGAGAGAGATCATCAGAGAGAGAGAGAGAGAGAGAGAGAGAGAGAGAGAGAGGAGAGAGACCATCTTCCTGATGGCATTCATCGGAGAGAGAGAGAGAGATCACAGAGAGAGAGAGAGACCTCATTCCTGATGGCATTCATCGGAGAGAGAGAGAGAGAGACCTCATTCCTGATGGCCTTCATCGGAGAGAGAGAGAGAGAGACCTCATTCCTGATGGCATTCATCGGAGAGAGAGAGAGAGAGAGAGAGACCTATTCCTGATGGCATTCATCGGAGAGAGAGAGACCTCATTCCTGATGGCATTCATCGGAGAGAGAGAGAGAGAGAGATCACAGAGAGAGAGAGAGAGAGAGAGAGATCACAGAGAGAGAGAGAGAGAGAGACCTCATTCCTGATGGCATTCATCGGAGAGAGAGAGAGAGAGATCACAGAGAGAGAGAGAGAGAGAGAGAGAGAGACCTCATTCCTGATGGCATTCATCGGAGAGGAGAGAGAGAGAGAGAGAGAGAGAGAGAGAGAGAGACCTCATTCCTGATGCATTCATCGGAGAGAGAGAGAGAGAGAGAGAGAGAGATCACAGAGAGAGAGAGAGAAGAGAGAGACCTCATTCCTGATGGCATTCATCGGAGAGAGAGAGAGAGATCACAGAGAGAGAGAGAGAGAGAGAGAGACCTCTTCCTGATGGCATTCATCGGAGAGAGAGAGAGAGAGAGAGAGAGATCACAGAGAGAGAGAGAGAGAGAGAGAGAGACCTCATTCCTGATGGCATTCATCGGAGAGAGAGAGAGAGAGAGAGAGATCAGAGAGAGAGAGAGAGATCACAGAGAGAGAGAGAGAGGAGAGAGAGAGAGAGATCACAGAGAGAGAGAGAGAGAGATCACAGAGAGAGAGAGAGAGAGATCACAGAGAGAGAGAGAGAGATCACAGAGAGAGAGAGAGAGAGATCACAGAGAGAGAGAGAGAGAGATCACAGAGAGAGAGAGAGAGAGATCACAGAGAGAGAGAGAGAGAGATCACAGAGAGAGAGAGAGATCACAGAGAGAGAGAGAGAGATCACAGAGAGAGAGAGAGAGAGAGAGAGAGAGAGAGACCTCATTCCTGATGGAGTCCAACGCAACCAGGGAGAGAGAAGAGGCATGTGGAATTTAAATGCCTTGCCTCAGGGCATAATCGTAACTGCTACAGCGGGGCTCGAACTCCGGGCAGTTCGCACATGAAGCGCTACCACTGCGCTACCATTGCGCTATAACGGCTTCCAGGAGCGTACGAGCGACAACGTTACGTAGGCTACTAGTCCGCCTCCGTGGTCGAGTGGTTAAGGTCGCAGACTTCCATACCACTGTAACCTATCATCACTGATGGTCATGGGTTCGAGAACGGCACAGACAGTGTCTCATTTATTTGAAATTGGCCGTTTCTTACGGAGATTGGTGCACCAAGTACTGGTTAACCGCTGGAGCCTGCCCAGGATAGGTGTTGCTATGTAAACTGTCCGTCGCTCAAATGGGCAACCGGTAGCGACGTTAAATAAACTTAACTAAAAAACAAACAAAAACACGCTACGTACTGATTGCGTCATATCCGTTGAGTGTCTCTGATACGATCTGGAAATGCTTAGCCCGGTGTGATTAAACTATTCTAATGTTGAAGTAATTCTAAGAAGGGATTCGTGTTGTTTGTAATAACGTTTATCTTCTAAGAATTAAAGAAAAAGCGTCATCAGCGTTGGCATGACATGCAATCGATTAAGCACGTGTGTATCGTTTTCGAAATATTTCATAATACATTTAGACCAAAACACTCCAGCACCTAATCTTCATAAGTGAAGGAGTGCTGTATACACGAAGAAGAACACATCTTGTACAGCACGTTAAAATTACTAAATTACTGGGACGACAACGATATAGACCCCCGCCATTTCTGTTATCTGTGTGACGTCATAGCCACATTGTTCATATAAGGCGCAGAGCTCGCAATACCAGACGGATCTGTAGACCAGTGGTAACACGCTGGATTGGTAATCCAGGGATCGCAGGTTCGATCCCCCGTCAGACCCTAATAAAATTAACAGGCTTTCAGATGTGACTATAAACTGAGGTTTCGTGTCGGTACTGTACACTGCACGTAAAACTACCGGAGGAGACTCTGGAATGGGTCTCTATCTGTATCATTGCACTATCCTCCAAAAATCTAAAATGACTTCAGAAAACGTCGCTCATATGGGCAACCGGTAGCGACGATAAATAAACGTAAAACACACTCTTAGTATATTTCTATACCAGGGTTTTGAGACAGAACGGCCTAGCTATTCGTGACCGTCGTCCATATACTGGAAATACCTTGATATATCGCCACAGAGCTTCCACACTAGCATGGTGCCATTTGAACTCCGCACGCACAGGCAATCAGTGGTAATCGATACGTTTTAGGGATGAGACGCCGAGTAGAGTCAATCATGCAAATAGCAGAATATGCATAAATCGCCGTATAAATGAAATACTTGCACATATGTGTTTTACGTTTATTTATCGTCGCTACCGGTTGCCCATATGAGCGACGCCTCCTGAAGAGATTAGTCATTTTAGATGTTTGGAGGATAGTGCAATGATACAGAGAGAGACCCATTCCAGAATCTCATCTGGTTCTTTTACGTGCACGGTGTAAAGCACTGATACGAGACCTCGGTTTAACGTCACATCTGAAATACTTAATTTTATTAGGCTCAGACGGGGGATCGAACCTGCGATCCCTGGATTACCAGTCCAGCGTGTTACCACTGGACTACATATCCGTCTGTCCTGCACACATAGCACCTACAGACGGATGCGTAGGCCAGTAGTAACACACTGGACAGGTAATCCAGGGATCACAGGTTCGATCCCCCGCCTGACACTAATACAATTAACGATTTATTCAGTATTAGTGTTCGAATGTATTCGGACGAATTTGTAGTAGCAATGCATTTATAAGCGAACAAATGCATTTTATTTGCTTTTTGCGATATGATGTCGCTAAATCGTCTGGTACTTTGCAAAAGATACAGTTTGGATTTTACTTTATTTTCCATTTATACAATATTGCAATAATGTTATTAAATAATTGTTATCGAAACTGTCTATATCTGTTATCGATACAGATGCACCCGTTTTTCCCATGCTATTGTGAGATCAACGTTATTCTCCCAGCATGATCGAGGTATCCTTCCGACGTGTTTCTTTCCAAAAGTATATTGCATATCGTTTTATTATTCAATGATTTGATTTGGAAAATGGAAGTCATAAGTGCCAACTTGTTGTGAAACAAAATATACCGATGCTATGACTATATGACGGTTGTGACAATGACACTGACAGCGACCGTAGACGTGGACCCCACTTGAGCACGAATATCTAATCCAAACAATATCATCAAAATGCTTCGCTCGCCCACATGGTTCGCCGGAGCTGAGGGTAAATAAGCTCAATCTTCATCATCAAAATGCTCCAGCTATTGGAAGAAGTGTAAAACTTACATGGTTAGCCGGGAGCTCCTTGGCCGAGTGGTTACGGTCGATGACTTCAAATCACGTGCTCTCTCATCACTGTAGGTTCGAAGCCCACTAGGGGGTGTCGAAATAGTTCATGCTAGGAAGCTATCCAGATGACTTTCAGAAGGTCGGTGGTTGTACTCGTCCTTGCCTGAATTACTGCTCGGAGGAGATCTCGAGGTCTTCCACCACCAATAATAGATGGTGAGTCGTCAGGTGACTTAAGTTATTGGGGGATAGGAAACACAACGATAAAGAAACATAATAAAACAACATATGCCACAAACATATGAATTAGCCCTTTCAACACCACATACCTCTACTTACAAAAGAATGTAGATCCAGATGAGCCGGCTCGCTATGAGCCGTATCATCAGGATTTACACTTTTTACCAATAATATTACTATTTTTAACCTCTAAATAGGCTTACACAAAATGTAGATCCAGATGAGGCATATCATCAGGATCTGCACTTTTTACCAATACTATTACTATTGTTAGACCTAATTACCCATTTTGATAAATGACCTGGTCCAAATGTAATTTATTTTATTAATTTATTGGTCTAAAAATATCGTGGACCAGTCCATGTCAGTTACTTGGTGTTGATTGGGTTAAGGACGAAAGCAAAACAATGATACGATTTTGACATGAAAGTCTCTAAACGAAAGCTTTATTTGTGTACAAAAGATCATTGTAAAAGTAATAAACAGCATTATACAATGGTCCAGTGGTCAATACGCTGGACTTGTAACCCAAGGATCGCAGGTTCGATCCCCATATTGTCATGCTAAAATGACTCATATCATTGTATTTCGGATGGCACTTTAAAACCCAGGTTGCCTGTCGGTGCTTTACACCATGCACGTAAAAGAACAACTGGACGCTCTAGAATAAGTTTACGTATCATTTCACTATCCTCCCAAATGACTCTAAACTCCGGAGGTCACGCTCATATGGGCAACCGGTAGCGATGATAAATAAATGTAAAAAAATACATTCTACATCCGTTATGTCGAATTCCGTCGGACCGAGCATAATATTTCGACATAAACGAAGTTTGACTTAACGAAATTCGATATAAACGGAACCAGTTATACGTAAAATGATACGTGTCTGAAACGGGACTTTGATCCGACTTCGAGATAACCGGAGAATTCGACATAACCGACTTTGACATAACGGATTTAGCCTGTACACACACACACAATTCTAAGACTCTATTTTGATAAATGTTGGCTAGATACAAGCGTCGCATACACCCCTTTCCTGTTCAGTAATTGTTGATGATTTCCTGCCTCCACGATATTTCCAGAATCTATGACGTAGATGACGTCAGCATTTTGAATAGTTGATAATCGATGGGCAATTACGATACACGTTCTTCCTTCTTGTGCATAGTCTAGTGCTGCTTGTACAATCTACAACACATATATATACAATTATACACATATGTGTCTATACAGACATTGCTATATTTACTAGAATCTGTGAATTGCTATAAAGCACTTGACGCCTCGTCCAGGAGCAGAATTATCATTATTACATGCACCATATATACCTGTTCACTTTCAATATCTACAGCACTTGTCGCCTCGTCCCGGAGCAGAATTATCATCATTACATGTACCATACATACCTGTTCACTTTCTGTATCTAAAACACTTGTCGCCTCGTCCAGGAGCAGAATTATCATTATTACATACATCATACATACCTGTTCACTTTCTGTATCTAAAGCACTTGTCGCCTCGTCTAGGAGCAGAATTATCATTATTACAGGCATCATACATACCTGTTCACTTTCTGTATCTAAAGCACTTGTCGCCTCGTCCCGGATCAAAACTATCATTATTACCTGCACCATACATACCTGTTCACTTTCTGTATCTAAAGCACTTGTCGCCTCGTCCCGGAGCAAAACTATCATTATTACATGCACCATACATACCTGTTCACTTTCTGTATCTACAGCACTTGTCGCCTCGTCTGGAGCAGACTTATCATTATTACATGCACCATACATACCTGTTCACTTTCTGTATCTACAGCACTTGTCGCCTCGTCCTGGAGCAGACTTATCATTATTACATGCACCATACATACCTGTTCACTTTCTGTATCTACAGCACTTGTCGCCTCGTTCAGGAGCAGAATTATCATTATTACATGTACCATACATACCTGTTCACTTTCTGTATCTAAAGCACTTGTCGCCTCGTCCAGGAGCAGAATTCTTGGATTTCTTATTAACGCTCTGGCAATGGCAACCCTTTGTTTCTGTCCGCCGGATAATTGTGTACCTTTTTCTCCTACTTCTGTGTCGTAACCCTGATAAGTGAAAACATAATTCTCTTTCCATATAATATACAAGTATTTAACATAGATTTCTGTAATAACTATAATAATATCACAAGAATAACACGTGAATTAAACATAAACCATCATTGGAACCCACACTAACACGTACACGTCATGCTACGTCATCAATCCGGTATGTTGGTGCATGTTGTAGCACTTTGAATATTGAAGACGAGTATCATTTCCCTAATAAATACAACAATAACGTGATGGGGAGATGTATATTCATGCAAGAAATAAATAGTACACAATAACGCAACATAGCCACGGTTCCAATATGTCGAAGATGTGATAGCGCAGTGGTAGCTCATTCGCTTCATGTGCGAACGGTCTGTGCTGTACATCGTACACGTAAGATAACCAGAGGAGACTCTGGAATGGGTATTTGTCTGTATCATTGCACTATCCTCCAGAAATATAAAATGACAAATCTCATATGGGTAACCGGTAGCAACGATAAATAATCATAAAACCCACACAGTAAGCTTGTAACGTCAGGGCGCGTCAACTAATATAACTATATTGGTACAAGGGAAATGACTACAACTCTACTACAATGTACTACACAACTTGCTATGTCAACACACTAACGGAAGAAGTTACTATGTTACTGGCTTGAATATGGAAAATTGGCATGAGCATATGTGTTCATGTTCAGAGAGTTATGCATTCATTATTAGAGAATATGTGTTCATGTTCAGAGAGTTATGCATTCATTATTAGAGAATATGTGTTCATGTTCAGAGAGTTATGCATTCATTATTAGAGAATATGTGTTCATGTTCAGAGAGTTATGCATTCATTATTAATAACTGCACTCTATGATATAGACACCATTCGAATAATGCGCTGACTGTCGTTTTTTTGAAAATTTCATATACAACATATTTAGTGAAATATTCCCGCGTTTTAGGCAAACATATTGCATACTTGCATACATCTCGTGATAAACTGGTCTGAAACTTTTCATGTGAGCAAGCTATCCAACAAGCTAATGGAAGGTCGTTGGTTCTACCTGTGTGCCCGTCCGGACATGACATATTGCTCGAGTGGGCACCCAGGATCTTCCTCCACCAATATCTGGAGCGTGGCAATACAACCTAAAATGTTGTGACAAATCTCAAAATAAAAACAAATTGTCAAAGGTAAACTAACCATTGGTAAGCTAGAAACAAACTCGTGTATATTGGCAGCACGTGCAGCTGCTATCACTTCGTCCATTGATACAGGGTTGTCCATTCCATACGTTATGTTGTCTTTTATACTACAAGCGAATAATATTGGTTCCTGGCTAACAACACTGATCATATATCTCAGTCGGACTAGATTGATGTCTCTGATGTTGGTTCCGTCAACCTCCTGAAAACAATTCATCAAGGGTATAAAACAACAAATAACTTGCCTATTAAATACATAGTACAAAGTAAACTCATACAGTCTGTTCATTTATATTTCCAATCTTTCATTTCTTCTGGTACCACATCCACTGTGAAGAGGTATTCAAATCAAACTGAAAAACAGCACAAATATCACAAATGTAATGTTCAGCATTGACAGTGGTCGCCTGTGAATAACATCACTGTGTTTACACACTGTATTCCTCCGCCAAATAGTACTGTATACCCAACATTCAGTTTGCAATGGCCTGACGTCTTATACCACATCTTTTCTACACATCAACTAGTCTGAAGTCTTCTCAATTCACATAATATTTCAAAAAAACACAAAAACTATACACTGCCTGTCATGAAAATGCATTCAAGTCCTATCAAGTCGCGTAATTTCTGCAAAAACACAACAATTAAACACTTGTCTGTCATGAACATGCATTTTTACCAAAAAGAAAACTGAAATATATTAATTATTAGGACTACATTCGACCTCGGATCCATTTCCGCCTATTTACGTATATACAACCTCAAACTCAATGAGAGACATCGGTCAATTACTGCCCCTGAATACTCTCTAAAAGTAGATAGGCGCTATTAGGTATTTTACTCTGTTATTATCCTTGTTTCATTTGCACAACATGCTAGCAATTTTATTCCACTTTCGCTTCTTATGATTATCTAATTATCAGATCCCCGCCACACGATAATTCGCAAATTTGGACTAAATACGTTTTAATTGGAAAGTGTGATTTTTGTTTTGGTTTCTTTGTGTCATTACTAATGTAAATATAAGTAATAAATCGCGAGTTAATAGTTTCCATTGGGGTATGAACTTCGGCTATCACGCATTTTAAACACACCCAATGTAGTTCATATCGGCACAATGGAAACTATTAACTCGCGATTGATTCCTTAAAGCGACACTACATCAGTGATAACATAAATTTATACAGAATGTAATTTCCTATTATATGGTATAATATTTTCCAAATATTGGCCTCAAAAACTGAGGATTTCAACTAATAAGCAAACGTCGTATACGCGGTTTGTTGTCATAACAACATAATTTAAACGGGATTGACATCCATGCGTAATACAACCTGTGTTTCCCGAATAACGAGATTTATGGTACAAATTTACTGTAATATCTCACATTTGTGCCTATGCATATTTATTTGTAGAATAATCTTAGTTAAACTTATTATCTCTAAGCAACAGTATCAAGCGTTTAGTATTGACTACAATGACAAAGAAATGTCAATTCAGGAGCGTGGATGACCGGTATATGAAATCCTACATTCACTTTTGAAAGTTTGTAGACCACAAACACACTGTTTATTTATTCAATATTTGTGTTCGAATGTATTCGGAAGAATTTGTAGTAGCAATGCATGTATACGTGAATAATGCATTTATTTGGCTTTTTGCGATGTAATGTCGCTTTAAGTATTCGTAAAACCAGTATTAAGTTTTGCAGTAAAGAAATCCCAGCGTTTTTAAAATCATGTGGCACTTGAGCATTGATGAACATTATATAATTATATTTTGACTACGAGATTACTTGTGTCATTCTTCTCTCTTAGTAGTTACGTTTTTCCGAAACATTAAACGAATACAATCAATGTGCTGAGCTCACTTTCACAAAGTTTTTATTAAAATTATTGGCACAAAAAACGGGACACTCAATTCAATAATTCAACGTCCTGTAAAAGGAAATCTAATTTTCGTCGTTCGAGCAAATTAGACGAACATTGATTTCCCGTTCTTTGGGGTGTCCCCGATACATGTTGACGTGTAGTCGTATTTCTGCACGAAATTGTCGTGTATGTGTTTGGATATTTTATCATTCAGCTTTGGGAACGACTGATCGATATACGTGTTTTTTTCTTTTTGACGTAATATATATAGGTTAATGTTTCCGTTACGTATTCGTGATATGTTGTACGGCTGAGTATGTTGTCAGTTGTAGAAACAAAGATGCCAAGTTAGAACTCATAGAGTTGCAGGAGTGGCTGCCTTTATAATTGCTAACGTGAACCAAGTATGTCACGTTGTAGGCGTATGCCTGTTTGTATGTGTGTTGCTATAGCGTGTACATTGTTGACGGTTTTGAAAAATACAAGTTGTAAACGGTTATATCTCCCAGTTTCAGACATGGCTGCATTCATTACGTATATCTACAGTAATTATTCTTTTCAATGACACAACGAAAAATATTAGCACACTTTGTATTTAAAATTATTAGTCACGATTTGCAAATTACCGTGAGCAGGACCTGGTAAATAGATCATCCTTTCAACGTCGTAAACTGTACGACACGACTGTTCTCGCGACAAACGCTGCCTAACACTGCGAATGCGCATGCCTGTAACTTCGAGTGCGCATGTCAGCTGCATATCATTAGTTCGGAACCGTCATACGAAAATGTATACACTCAGTGCACATACTTTCTTCGAGGAAAATGCTCTGTTATTATTATATTTCGGGTTTTACGCCTGCATCAGCACCATTTCGGGCTATTTCGCCGGCGGGCAGTTTACTTAACAACACCTTTCCTGGGCAGGCTCCAGCGGTTAACCAGTACTTGGGTGCACCAACCTCCGTAAGAAACTGCCAACTTTTTCATATAAATGAGGCACGGCCTGAGCGAGGCTCGAACCCGTGACCATCAGTGATGATAGGTTACAGTAGTACATGTCAGCGACCTTAACCACTCGACCACGGAGGCGGACAACGAAGAAAATGCAATAGTGATGTAAACATAGACTGTTATATAGCAACCAAGTATGAATCATTCAGTGGCCAACGAAATCCCTAATCTAAACCTTATAGAGAACATGTGAGATCATCTCACACGTGGCATACCTGAGTTGCAACAGGAGCAACTCATTCCTTGATGCAGTCGCCATATCCAACAGGAATAGCCGGCGATACTTACATGGATTCGAGTCCTTGCTGTAGTCTATGCCCAAGGAGGCCGCAACCGATATTAATATTGTATCGCTACTGCATGTGTTTTGTGTGATTCTTTTCGGGGTTTATAGTTGAACCAAAAGCGTTTGTCATACAGTTGTCGTTTGATGGAAGAAGACCCCGGATGTACGGGCAACCGGGTAGAACCACCTACCTACCACAAACCAACTGGATAGCTTCCTCATAAGAAAGAATTCGACCCAGGATTCGAACTTGCAGCGACTGCATTAGCAGACCATTACATTTATTATATTTTTGCTTTCAATTATAAAATATCACAATTAGCAATAATATTGTTATAAAATCTGTTTCCAAGAAATATTAATAAAGCCTAGTTGACCTGAACGAGAAATGGTGCTAAATGTGTTGTATGTTTTGTGTGACACCAACAGCTTAGGTCATAATGTGACTTTCGATCTATCATTGGTAGAGGAAGATCCCGGGTGCACCTCGGAGCAGTATGTGTGCGGGCACCCAGATAGAATCATTACTATTTCAGGCAGGTACATGGGTCGAGCCACCGACTTTCCGCAAGCAAGCTGAATAATTCGAGACTCCCAGTGGGATTCGAACCAACAGTGATAAGGGGCTAGTGATTTGTAGTCATAGACCGAAAATACTTCGTGGCCGTATGGGCAAGGTCCTTGATTTCAAATCATTTGCTCCTCACCGCTGTAAGTTCGAATCCCAGATTGGGTGTCGAATTATTTCATGTGATAAAGCCATACTTGCGTCGCCATATGACTTAATTTTAAACTTAATTGATTTTACAACGATTGCGAAGCAAGTTTTAACAACGTTGGTGTGGATGAACGCGAAAATGTGTAGGAGGAAACCGGAGTACCCGGAGAAAACCCACCTGTCCGATCTGGCGACCACCGTACCATCTCACATACTTCCCTGTCCGAGGAACGAAACCGGGTTGCATTGGTGAGAAGCGGTTAGTGCGTGGAACCCAAACATTGAACAGTGTAATCTATTAACCCGGAATATATATAAATATATCTTACAACAGCTCCTTCAGTCGGATCATAGAAGCGTTGGAGTAGCTGAACAACCGTGGATTTGCCGCATCCACTCGGACCTACAAGTGCCACCGTTTGTCCGGCTTCCACTTCCAGGTTGATCGATTTAAGGACAGGTACATCCGGGCGCATAGGATAGCTAAACTGAACATCCTTAAACACAATATGTCCCGACAGTTTGGACTGAAATTATTAATTTATATATTATAATAATTAATAATAATATTCATTCATACACATTTTTAGGAGATAACAGTAGTAATCTATCATTGTATGTACAATATTTTAATATTACATGTATAGTTTACATTATAAAAGTACAATGCCACTCCAACATGGAGTTATAAGAGATGAACACAATTATGCATAATCATTTATCACTGTATGTTAGGGATAAAGCTGTAATATCCCTACTATAATCGGATATTAAAAACTGCTCCAAAACAATTATAAATTACTGAAAGACAAAATAGATACTATTACACACTGATTAAGAAATGGTCATATGACATCTAAAGCCGGATTGCCACGAAGCGTACTATTTCGACGCCGAATCTATCGGCACCTAAATCCGCGCCCAGTACACGTTGACAATGTTTTCCACGAAGCCGAAACCCGACGCGGTTTTCGGATAAAAATGCACACGTTTTTATTGTTAACTGATTCCATGTTAAAACAAGCGCTATACATTAGTCAGGCTCACTATGTTCAGATTAATAATTGCGTTGGAATTTTTGGGAGATTTGCAAATCTATACACTTTTGGAAACTGTATAGTGTAAGCAATCAGAAAACCAATGTTTACCATTTGCCGGACGCATATATGGCGGCCATCTTGGATTTTCAAAATGTCCGCTTTAAAAATGGGTGTTTCTCAATATCTCAACATCTAGGGGACCTAGAGTCCTGATTTTAACGGCTAAACCTACAATTGTAGGGGCAATGAATATAGTGGTACCAAGTACAATAAGCTAAACGTAACCACAAGGCGGTCATCTTGGATTTTCAAAATGGCCGCCTTAAGAATGGGCGTTTCTCAGTATCTCAATTTCTAGGTGACATAGAGTCCTGGTTTTAACGGCTAATCCTATATTTTTAGGGGTGAGGAATCCAGTGGCACCAAGTACAATAGGCTAAATAATAATAATAATATAATAATAATAATAATAATAATGGTTTATTATTACACAATAGGCTAAACATAATAACAGATGTAGATAGTAGATGATCTGAATGACTGAGCCAGAGATTTCACTTCCGACGATGATAATTGTTTTTCATTAAACTTCAAGGGCAAGGACCATCATCATGATCATCAGCTAGTACTCTCACTCATCATCATCACTGTCACTGGCCAACAATATGTCATTCCTAGAGTCCTCATCATTCTGACACTACACTGGCAGAGGTCTGTACACGATAGGTTGTTGGACCTGCAAGAACATCGAGCTGTAGAGCAGTCGGCTCTGCACTGGCATCTCACCATCTCGATGATGGCCTTGGGGGCTGGGAGCACCTCAATAGTGACTGGCTTGACCTGACCAGTTGTGTCCTTGTAGAAGCCGTGCTTCAGAGGATCCAGGAACTGCTGCTGAGCAACGCTTGCCTGACCCCATACTGTGGCCTGGATCTGGACTCGGAGGATGTGCTGCTTGAGAGCAACGGGGGTGGGAGGCAGCTTGTCACTTTCAGCCATATGCTTGCAGAACAGATGCCATCGCAGCTCGGGGATGCTCGCAATCTGGATGCCCTTTGGTGAGTATGCAGCAGAGACGAATGTAGCTAACGTAGAGAGCAGGTCGTCGGTGACTTCAGTGGCATCCGAAAGCATCTGGAAAGCCTTGACGACTTCTCCGTCTGCTTTTAGGTAGACTTGCAGCCAGGTTGCTTTGCCTATACGAGAGAACCTCCCAGTGTTGTCTGCCCCCGAAAATGTGTGGACAGCTGGCAAAGCCTTTGCTCTTTCTGGACCTAGAGCTGTCCGTACTGGCTGCACTTGGATCACTCCGGAGGCCATCGACATGGACGTTTTCCTCAGCAGCAGGTCATAATTGGCTATGACCAGCACCAGGACATCTGTGTCTGGGGAGAAGACCACTAACTCTGCATCAGGTGGGTTGCGCTGTGATGCCAGCACTGCCTGGTGGATCAGCAGTGTGTCCGCCTCTTCATGGTTGTTGTCCTCAAAGAGCAGCTCGTTGTTGCTTCTGGTATGTCCTGAGGCCGATATGATGACCAACTTGGACAAGTCTTTGTTGTACGCCAGGGTTCTTGCTGCCAGATACTCAGTCAGATCAGCCTTCGTCTTGTCATGGGAAAGGAACCGGCTCATCGGGATGTGTTTGATGCTGGTGTCATCTCTGATCTGATATTGGACCGGATCCTTCCCTTGTCTCCGTTTCTCTCTTGTGGTACTCTTCAGGGAGTCAGCCTTGTAAGTATCAAACACCAGAATGATCTCATCACAGTCTCTTATCAGAGACATTAGTCTGGCATTGAAGCATTCACTGAGGTCCTTGACCGTCACTACCGTGGCTGGTTTCTTTGTCAGCTTCTGCAGGACCACCATACCGTCCACCAGTGCGATCTTGCGATTTGGGTCACCCTCAGTGTGTGTGAAGTCCATGGTTTCAGAATCCACTGCATCGCGCTGCAGACCACTTGCATCTTGCAACTGCTGCTGATCGTCATCGGGTGGTTCTGCTGTTCCCAACTTCTCAAGGAGGTGGATCAACTTTGACTTGTCAGTGCATGGCAGCATTGCTCCGTTTGGCGCGAACAGTGCCCTCGGTGTCAACGTGAACTCGTAGTTCCCGATGGCTTGTTTCAGGTCAATGTCTCGGTTGGACCTGGCAAGGACCATCAGCCTTCCGTAGAGATCCTTGGTCTCCTTCAGGTCTACAGTCTTGTCCCGGAGTTTCACACTGGCTTTCTTGTTGCCAGACATGTACATCTTGTTGTTCTGTTTCTTCATTGGTGCCCACAGACTGACGTCCCCATTGATTCGCTCTGACACGTACTCTTCATACAACTTCTGCCCAGTGGCGTCAATGCTCAGGATCTGTGGCACGTACTCGTCTGGAATGTAGGCATGAGTGATCAGATTGTGCAGCTGGTCACCTTCAGTGGCAAATGGATTGCCATGACTCAGGATCGCAGCCTTGATTTTGTCGATTGCGTCATGCTCCCTCTTGACTGCACTTGGTCCAAGGTCATGGTGCTCTGTGGCCTTGCCAACTTCCGCATCAAACTGACTCTTGAACTCCTTTGACAGGCACGACAGTTCTGGTGCAGCCATGAAGAACCTCTGTCTGGCGTTGGCGTTGTTGGAGATGCCAATGAGTCCAGCACGAACCTTCATCTGCTTGTTCAGATGTTCGCATGTGTGGTCTGCTCCAACAGATACGAACGGGATCTCGTTCTTGGTGACGGATATGTTGCCAGCTTCCAGTTCCTTCCAGGTGTTGGGGTGGTTGGTTCTCAGGTCATACATGTCTGCGATGTATCGGGGCCAGAGTCGCTTGTACTTGATTCGGTCCATAATAAAGAATATCTTGCTCAGTGCTTCTCCAGCTTCGAGATGGAGCGCGAGGTCAGCATTCCGGGATGCTGCCACGAAGAACAGGATCGTCTCCACTCGGTGTATGTAGTTCATCATTGATTTGAACATGGCATTCTTCGATATCTTAGTCTCCCAGTCCTGGAATGTCTTCCTTACTTCAGCAGTGGTCAGGGCTTGAAGGAGCGTGGTGTTGGCTTCTTTCACGGATTCGGCTTTCGTGCATTTGTCCCCTTCCGAGCAGGCAGCTTCTACTTCCTCCGTTGCTTCCAAGCAGGCGTCTTTCAGTTGTGGGTTGTCCGTGAAGAACTCCTCCAGTGCCATCTCATGCAGTGCTACATATGAGTAGATGTGGGCACGGAGAGCGCGCTTGTAGTGGTTGCATTTCATGATCTGCCTTGTTGTGGCAGAACCATAGACATCGGCTATGACCGCCTTGTGGTTACATTTAGCTTATTGTACTTGGTACCACTATATTCATTGCCCCTACAAATGTAGGTTTAGCCGTTAAAATCAGGACTCTAGGTCCCCTAGATGTTGAGATATTGAGAAACACCCATTTTTAAAGCGGACATTTTGAATATCCAAGATGGCCGCCATATATGCGTTCGGCAAATGGTAAACATTGGTTTTCTGATTGCTTACACTATACAGTTTCCAAAAATGTATAGATTTGCAAATCTCCCAAAAATTCCAACGAAATTACATAATGAGCCTGACTACATTTGCAAGTTTTTGTAATTTCTTTCCAAATATATCTCTGGAGGGAATAGTCTTTATACTCCGACATTGAGGAGTCATACAGACATGGATGTCCCCTGATCAGTTCTATGGGCGCCTAATAAAATCGCTCCGAAACTGATTCTTTAGGCACTGACAATATTCAGCGCCGAAAATAGCATCAATGGACACGTCATAATGCAATATGGAAACCAGCCTCAATTTCATATTATATGATAATTATTTTTCAAATATTTTCCTCACAAGCTGAGTATATCAACTAATACACAAATGTCGTATACGACGTTTGTTGACATAACAAACTAATGTAAATAGGGTCAAAATCCATACGCAATGCAATGTGTACATCCTGAATAACACGATTTATGATACAGATTTACCGTTATATCTCATCCTTTGTGCCTATGCATATTTATTTTTAGACAAACACGATTTAAATATCTCTAAGCGACAGTAGCACGCGCTTGGTATAGACTCCAATAATAAACAAACGTCAATTCAGGAGCATAGCTGACAGTTATATGACATCCTACTTTCACTTTTGAGAGTTTGTATACAACAAACAAACCATATTTTTTGTATATAAAGTTAGTGTTCGAATTATTTATACTTAAAGAAACATTTTCTGTGCTTTTTGCGATGTAATGTCGCTTTAACAACCCGAATTAGTGAGTGCTACTTACCAGATGTTTTCCTCGTTTGGAGAAGATATCTATCCCTGGAATGGTGTCCAATACTTTAAAAATAATGCCTCCTGCTGTTGCTGCTTTGGAGTAGTCCGGAAGAAACGAACTACTCTGTCCGATCGCCATTCCAGTGACAGCTATTGCAAAGAAAACTCTGAAATTATATCAAGTAACTACATAGGAAATGACAAGCACGGCTATAGCTATGACGATAATATAGCATGCTACCAAGGTTATAAAACGTTCCTGATAACTCAACCTCGCGCTCAAGACATTTATACATTGGTTCAACCAATCAGAAGGCACGATACTGAGATTGAGCCTGGGATGTACACTCAATTCAACCAATCAGAATGTTCGAGACAGACAGAGATTGAACCTGGGATGTACACGCAGTTCAACCAATCAGAAGGCACGATACTGAGATTGAGCCTGGGATGTACACTCAGTTCAACCAATCAGAAGGTTCGAGACAGACTGATATTGAGCCTGGGATGTACACTCAGTTCAACCAATCAGAAGGCACGATACAGAGATTGAGCCTGGGATGTACACTCAGTTCAACCAATCAGAAGGCACGATACAGAGATTGAGCCTGGGATGTACACTCAGTTCAACCAATCAGAAGGCACGATACAGAGATTGAGCCTGGGATGTACACTCAGTTCAACCAATCAGAAGGCACGATACAGAGATTGAGCGTGGGATGTACACTCAGTTCAACCAATCAGAAGGCACGATACTGAGATTGAGCCTGGGATGTACACTCAGTTCAACCAATCACAAGGCACGATACTGAGATTGAGCCTGGGATGTACACTCAGTTCAACCAATCACAAGGCACGATACAGATAATTGAGCCTAGGATGTACACTCAGTTCAACCAATCAGAAGGCACGATACTGAGATTGAACCTGGGATGTACACACAGTTCAGTATGAATACTCACTTAAACACACCACGTGACGTCATATCCGGCGTCATATCACCTATGGCAAACGCATGAGAGTATGCTCTAACTCATACCTATCTGAACGTAGGCACATATGATGTTACGCACTTGGAACGTTATGTTCCACGTAGGAGCGTAAAGCTTATAGTACGAATACTCACTTGAAAACACTGTATGGCGTCATATCCGGCGTCATATCCGGCGTCATATCACCTATGGCGAACGCATGCGAGTATGCTGTAATTCATACCTATCTGAACGTAGGCACATATCATTTTACGCACTTGGAACGTTATGTTCCACGTAGGAGCGTAAAGCTTATAGTGTAAACACTCACTTAAACACACCGTCTGGCGTCATATCTCCCGTAGTGACCATATATGCTCCAAATCGGAATGCCAATGCGTATAACATGAATACAATTCCTTGTGAAAAGCCAACTGCAAGAGATGTAAGCTGGGCCATCCGCAGGTTGGTCCTGAATATATATATGAACGTATTTTGATATTTTATTGCTCTATGTACACGTATATAACAATCACAATCGTTGTACAAATAGAAATTTAGCAAATGGATTGGGCCATAAGTTCTAACAACATTAGTGATTGGCCCTCCTCATAAAATACTAACAACATTAGTGATTGGCCCTCCTCATAAAATACTAACAACATTAGTGATTGGCCCTCCTCATAAAATACTAACAACATTAGTGATTGGCCCTCCTCATAAAATACTAACAACATTAGTGATTGGCCCTCCTCATAAAATACTAACAACATTAGTGATTGGCCCTCCTCATAAAATACTAACAACATTAGTGATTGGCCCTCCTCATAAAATACTAACAACATTAGTGATTGGCCCTCCTCATAAAATACTAACAACATTAGTGATTGGCCCTCCTCATAAAATACTAACAACATTAGTGATTGGCCCTCCTCATAAAATACTAACAACATTAGTGATTGGCCCTCCTCATAAAATACTAACAACATTAGTGATTGGCCCTCCTCATAAAATACTAACAACATTAGTGATTGGCCCTCCTCATACAATACTAACAACATTAGTGATTGGCCCTCCTCATAAAATACTAACAACATTAGTGATTGGCCCTCCTCATAAAATAAATTGAGAACAACAGAATTTAATTGGCGTAGTTAATGCTGAACAGAATTTTAATATAGTTAATATATGAACGCATAAACATTGCTTTTTTTACCGATGCTCCTTCTTGTAGAACCGGGGGTGTATGGGTGTATCATGTGGTGATTACCATGCTACCCCATAAACAGTTAAACCCCATATACTTCATGAAACAGTCAAGGGGGTGTATGGGGTGCATAATGTGGTGATTACCATGCTACCCCATAAACAGTTAAACCCCATATACTTCATGAAACAGTCAAGGGGTGTATGGTGGGTGCATAATGTGATGATTACCATGCTACCCCATAAACAGTTAAACCCCATATACTTCATGAAACAGTCAAGGGGTGTATGGGGGTGCATAATGTGGTGATTACCATGCTACCCCATAAAGAGTTAAACCCCATATACTTCATGAAACAGTCAAGGGGTGTATGGTGGGTGCATAATGTGGTGATTACCATGCTACCCCATAAACAGTTAAACACCATATACCTCATGAAAAAGTCAAGGGGGTGCATGGGTACATAATGTGGTGATTACCATGCTACCCCATAAACAGTCAAACCCCATATACTTCATGAAACATATATACCGTCTCCGTGGTCTAATGGTTAAGTCGTCCGGAGCGGGATGTCGAAGGTTCAAACACCGACAGTGATATCATTCTGATATGGCCGGTTGGTGAGCCGCCAGCTAGTTAAATAATGGTTACCAGTTGCCTAGCAGCCACGCGTTTGGCCTTCAATGATAGCATTCGGAAAGTACTGATGTTCATAAAAAAGGTGTCTCAGTCAGAAATGGCTGGCCCTTTCACTATAATAAAACAAAGACTTTAAGCTTTACTTTTATATACATAACCGGAGAATATATATATATATATATATATCCGTGTGTGTACATTCCGAAAACAGAAAAATAGTATTAAATCACGAACATAAGCTATGTATGCATGTACCAGTACTTACTTATATGGCTTGTTCAACGATCTGGCGTACTTATAGTAGAAATCGGGTTCCCGTGTCAGTGACTGTACTGTTCGAATATTCTCAATGCCTTCACTTGCAGTCTAAACATAAATGCATATTAATATATAAAATTAGTATCCAAATGGAATATTGAACAGTTGTAAGAAAGTGCTCCTTCATATGCATCTGTTGACAATTAGGATTAGCGTAAACAATATTTCATTTCAATATACATTTCCTTATATACTCAGCAAAAAAAGAAACGTCCCTCCATATTTGAGTGTAATTTGTGAGAAATCTAAAATGGTTACAGTTATGACACTTACAGAGAATAACCTTTATTCATGTCAGTTGACTAAATTTGAATCGCCTGAACAGTTTTTGAGTGACAGTCTCACGACGTCAGTAGTGGATCAACACGAAAATCACAACAAATGAGGAACTCGATTTGGAAGGTTTATGCCATCATATAATAAACAGTTTGTCAACAGGATTGAGAAACAGATGGATATGTAGTCCAGTGGTAACACGGTGGACTGGTAATCCAGGGATCGCAGGTTCGATCCCCCGTCTGACTCTAATAAAATTAACAGTGTCTTTCAGATGGGACTTTAAACCGAGGGCTCGTGTCGGTGCTTTACAACGTGCACGTACAAGAACCAGAGGAGACTCTGTAATGTGGCTCTGTCTGTACCAATGCACTATCCGCCACAAATCTAAAATGACTAATCGCTCCAGGAGGCGTCGCTCATATTATGGGCAACCGGTAGCAACGATAAATAAACGTAAAACACACACATGATTGAGGGGAAGGTATAACTACGCATGTATATCCCTCTCATGTACTTGGGTTGATGACGGCAGTAAGAGTAGATAGGTCACTAGCGTCTATTTACCAGATATCATAAATGAAATGAAATACTAATTGTTGACTTTGGTAAAGTCCTTGATTTCAAATCACTTGCCCCCCACCCTCACTGCTGTAGATTCGAATTCCACATTGGGTGTCGAATTATTTCAAGTGAGAAAGCCATACTTGCGTCGCCATATGACTTAAGTTTAAACTTTATTTATTTTACAATGATTGCGAAGATATTAATCACTCTCGTTGGCACGGATGAACGCGTAAATGTGGTCATTCGTGTGGGAGGACACCGGAGTACTCAGAGAAAACCCACTTGTCCGATCTGGCGACAACCGTCCCATCTCACATACATCCAACTCCGAGGATCTAACCCGGGTTGCATTGGTGAGAAGCGCGTGCACTAACCACTGCGCTACTCGGACATACCAACTGTTGATTGATAGGTTATACACATCTATTGCAGCTCAATTGCGTAACAAGTGTTTGCAACATATAGTAGTAGATTATTCCCTCTCGAGAGTGATGTTGTTAATCCGTCATCACGAGAAGAGACACTGTGGAATTTATGGTCAGATGGTGGATCGAATCTATGATGCGTGGATGCGCAGTCCAAGGTGTTAACCACCGGGCTACTGAACTGTTTGTGTTATGTTGTTTCTTTTGTTTAAGTAAGTTTAATTAACTTCGCTTCCGGTTGCCCATTTGAGCTACGGGCAGCTTATCTAACAACAGTTTCCTGGGCAGACTCCACCTACCTCCATAAGAAACTGCCAATGTTTTCATATAAAGATACACGGCTTGATATCTCGAACCCGTACTGATAGGTTACAATGGTATACAAATATTGTGGAAGTCGTGATAGCGCAGTGGATGCGCGTTCGCTTCAGTTGCGAAAGGTCCGGAGTTTGAGCCCCACTGGAGCCGTTACGATTGTGCCCTTAGGCAAGGCATTTAAATTCCACGTTGACTCTTCTCTCTCCCTCGTGGCGATGGATTCCATTAGGAATGAGGTCTCGAGAGTGATTTATATAAGTTGAACATACTTGTTTCGCAATCGAGCTCAAATAAATGTGTATACAAGTCAGCGACCTTGACAACTCGACCACGCAACATGTAGTATATTGTGTGTACACTGTACCTTTCCGGCGGCTTCTAGCTCTTTGTTGTCTTTTTTCTGGGACCCCATCACAGTCTTCATCTGTAAGGCACCTATGATAATAGAATAAGGTAGTGTTTGTTTATTATAGTGTCATCCCTATTGAAAGTGTCATTCAGGTCTGACTTATGAGACACATCTTATGGACATCAGTACTTTCCGAAACCTATCCTTGAATGTCAGACACCAGGCTGGTAGGCAATATTATATATATATTTATATATTTCTGGTTTTACGCCGGCATCAGCACCATTTTGGGCTATATCGCCGGCGGGCAGTTTACCTAACAACACCTTTCATTGGCAGGCTGCAGCGGTTAACCAGTACTTGGGTGCACCAACCTCCGCAAGAAACCGCCAACTTTTTCATATAAATGAGACACGGTCTGAGCGAGGCTCGAACCCGTGACCATCAGTGATGATAGGTTACAGTGGTATACAAGTCAGCGACCGTAACCACTCGACCACAGAGGCGGACTGGTAGGCAATCGGAAACCATTATTTAACTAGCTGACGATAAGTGTTATAGTATTTTACAGTAGTCAGAACACACATTTGACGTCATCAAATCATATGGACGGTATATACTTAACCGATTTAAAACGTATGTAATCAATGAGATACATTAGTCAGTTACTGCCCCTGAATACTCCTATAAATAGATTGATCATCTTAATTGTTTTCCTCTGTTTTTATCGTTATTCCTTTGCAACATATGCTATTGCTTTTCATCCGTTTTCTCATCTTATAATTATTAAATCTCTACATATATCACTGTAAAAATATGATATCAATTAATTATCATGATTTTGATAAAATTACATTTATCTTACCACAACATCTTGTTTTTCAGTAAAAAAACAAAGGATTCCAATTAAAAGGTCTAATACGCATTTCGGACAAATCGGACTTTATATGTCAAGGAGTTAAAAGAAAAAAAGGAATGTCTCAGTATTTATGTAGATTTATGGACGCTAGCTAATCAGACTAACATATATATGTGGCTGACCGATTAGCATAGGGGTTAATTGGCATGCTCGATTCTCACAAATGCAAACTGGTTCGATACTCAAACGGGGATAGATGTGAAATGGTACAATACCGGCAACATCGGACAGGTGGATTTTCTCCGGGTACTCCGGTTTCCTCTCACACAAACTACCACGTTCACTCCATGGTCGAATGGATAATGTCGTTGACTTGTATACCACTGTAACCTATCATTACTGATGGTCACGTGTTCGAGCCCCGCTCAGACCGTGTCTCATTTATATGACAAAGTTGATAGCTTCATACAGAGGTTAGTGCACCCAAGTACTGGTTAACCGCTGGATCATGCCCATGGAAGGTGTTGTTAGGTAAAACTGACCGTCGGTAGCGACGTTAAATATACTTAATTAAAAGAAACCTGCCATATACACGCTTTCACACGCGCCAATGAGTGTGTTTCAAAATAATTTGGTAACGTTTGTTTCGCTGTTACTGTGGACTAAAATAATAGGTTGTATTTTTATATATACTGACGCCAAAAGGAAACTGTGCACTTGCCTTAGATGTAAAATTTATATATTTTTAGAACAAAATGTAAAAGCTTTAATATTTGGTAAATTAGTGCAATGTGTGAAGGAATATGTTCTTCACTAATGATAGTAAAATACATAATTCTAAAATGTGCTAGTAAAGCCCCAGTCCCATTGAAAGCCGGACCCTCCCGGATGGGCACGGACCATCCCGGACCACCCCGGATCATGAAATACCATTTTATTCGACTCCCGGACCAACACGGACAACCGCGGAGCCAACACGGACCACCCCGGACCATCTGTTGGTCCGGGATGCTCCGAGACCGTAGTGGGACTGGGGCTTAATGCTCAATATAACATTGCACAGTTTCTTTATAGTGCCGGTATACATGTATATTTTAATCGAAGTTATGCGAACTACAAAACATGATTACAAAATTGTATCAAACCTGCAACAGCCATTAGAGGAATTGAGCCTAAGATAACAAGAGCTAACTTCCAGCCGTAGTAAAATGCTATTATAAGCGCTGCCACCAATCCAAATATAGCCTGAACGAGTGTTGATATGCGCATGCCTGTCGCCTGAAGTAAAATCCAAATAATCTGCACCAAAGGTGGGTCTACCAGACATGGAACATCTACCCGAAATACGGTTATCCCATTCCCAGAATAGTACACCAAACAGAAACTGTGCACTTGCCTTAAAGCTAAAATTCTTTATGTCGTTTTGGAACAAAATTTGGTATTCAGATTATTGCCAAAACAGTAATACTCATATTCTTTCTTTACGGAATACGATATTTGCCTATATTATTTTCTAAAAGAACATACAGCATTTTACCTCTAACTTAAAGGCACGTGCACAGTGTCTGTTTGGTTTCAGTGTATAAAGCAGACAATGACCTTTCAGCTGATTATTTAAAATAAACACAATGTATGTGTGATCTCATATCATATATGCACCAACATCTCACAATAATAATAACTATATAATATTAGCAAGAATAACACACATACATAAATGATATAGGGACTGCCTGTCATATTTACGTTTATTTATCGTCGCTACCGGTTGCCCATATGAGCGACGCCTCCTGAAGAGATTAGTCATTTTAGATATTTGGAGGGTAGTGCAATGATACAGACATATACCCATTCCAAAGTATACTCTGGTTATTTTACGTGCACGATGTAAAGCACCGACACGAGACCTCTGTTACATCTGAAAGACTGTTAATTTTAGTAGGGTCAGACGGGGGGATCGAACCTGCGATCGCTGGATTACCAGTCCAGCTTGTTACCACTGAACAACAGATCCATTTGTAAACAGGGACTGCGTGAGGTGGCGGTTAATGTCGTTAACTTCATACCACATACTCATCACAGCTGTATGTTCGAATCCCACCATGGGTGCCGAACATGGCAATAGTAATTTTCACAAATTGTAACACTAAATTCTCAGATTTTATAAATTTGAAAATAGCGCCTTGTTCTGACAAAGAAATATATTGTTTTATTGTTTGAGCTATATATGCATCGGCTAACATCGTTGTCAACAAAGGAATGCAGCACACAATTAAGTCATATGAAGTGTGAACCTTAACCACTCTGCAACAGATAGATGGCTGTTTAATTAGCACAGTGGTTAGCGCGCTCGCTTCTCACCAATGTCACCCGGGTTCGAACCTCGGACAGGGAAGTATGTGAGATGGTACGGTGGTCGCCAGATCGGACAGGTGGGTTTTCTCCGGGTACTCCGGTTTCCTCCCACAGGATTGACCACATTTACGCTTTCATCCGCGCCAACGAGAGTGATTAATATAAGTTGTTAGAACTTGCTGGCCCTGGACAATAGGGTTGACATTTTAATAAACAAACACTTTACATTACTAACTTCCGTTGAAATTTAACATTCAATTAATGGTTTTCAAGAAATTGACGGTAATTTATACAAATTTGTTAGAGCTCGATTGCGAAACAAGTTCTTACAACTTATATTAATCACTCGCGAGACCTCATTACTGGTGATTACCATTGCCACAAGGGAGATAGAAGAGGCAATGTGGAATTTAAATGCATTGCCTAAGAACATAATTGTAACGGCTACAGCCTGGCGCGAACTCCTTTCGAACCTGAAGCGAACGCGCTATCACTGCGCTATGTCGACTTTATATTGACAGTAGCGGTCATTTGCATCAATGATATTGGAGGCAAGCAGGATATGGATACATATTCGTGCAAATATAATTAAATGCCTTCCATCCATATACTATATAATGGGCAAGGTGGCCATTTATCACATATTCAATGGCAATAACACTGTACTTACTGAGAGGGATGTGTGTTTTACGTTTATTTATCGCCGCTACCGGTTGCCCATATGAGCGACGCCTCCTGAAGAGATTAGTCATTTTAGATTTTGGAGGATATTGCATGATACAGACAGAGACCCATTCTAGAGTCTCCTCTGGTTCTTTTACGTGCACGGTGTAAAGCACCGACACGAGACCTCGGTTTTACGTCCCATCTGACGGGGGATCGAACCTACGATCCCTGGATTACCAGTCCAGCGTGTACTGAGGGGAATGGGAACGTATTTTCTTTTATGTTTTCCATTGAATGATATACTGTTCTCAGTGAAAGAAACGGTGAAATAAGGCATTTTGTTCTGCCGCCGGTTGCGTTTCGTTTTCCTGCGCAGTTAGATATACATTTGTATTTTAGCTATTTTCTGACTATCGTGAACAGTTAATTATTAAGTAATACATTCTAATGAATTTGTTTTGTCTGTAATTTCGACAACAAACATAAATTAACTTGAAAATAATACAAGTACTATTTCTTATTACTGACATTCACACTAACTAACATACGTGGTTGTGCGGTTGTGTCACGTAGTGCAATGAGGCTCCAGACAGGGCGGTTATAATGAATATCAATTTGAAAACAAGTATTATATTAGCCAAAGCCATTAGATATCATGAAAGAAAAAGAAGATTTGTGTTTATTAGTGTAAGATAGGATTTTATTTCATCTCGTGATCAATGAAATATGTATTTCGGTGACCACTCGATGAAATAAAATGCTATCTTACACTAATAAACACAACCATCATCGATTTCCTTAACCCATTCAACACCAAGTAACTGACATGGACTGGTCCATGATATTTTTAGACCAATAAATTAATAACAAAATTACATTTGGATCAGTTTATTTATCAAAATGCGTAAAAAAAATTCTAAAAATAGTTATATTACTTGAAAAAAGTGCAGATCCTGATGAGACGGCTCGTCACGAGCCGGCTCATCTGGATCTACACTTTTTTGTAAGCCAATTTAGAGGTATGTGGTGTTGAAAGGGTTAACCTAAGCATAATATGTTGTTGAATACCAATCATTATAAATACATTACAAACATCAGTTTTCAAGATAAACCGACAGAGACGTGCGGAAAGACGTCATAGTAGAATACGATTAGATATAAAAATATAAAGCCATACAACAAACACGTGCAATTTCGTAGGGTGCCAATCGTCTTACTTACAGCTTGCACCAATGGCGCATCCGTTGCTAATCTTGTTGTGAGTGCTCCAGTTGAGTGCATAGGGTCGTCAAAATACGTCATATCCTGGCGCATGTATGCGCGAAATGTCTTTAAACGCAACCGAAATGTTAGTTTCTGACCGGAATATCCGAAAGAGACAATCTGAAAAGAATTTGAACGAAAATATATTCAAAGAAAATAATAGTTGCATACATGTACGATATTACCAAGAACAGTCATACATAACTCATACTAAGTATCATTATCAAATACATTTAGTTTACACACATTTATCTTAGCTCGAGTGCGAAACAAGTGTATACAACCTATATTAATTACTCTCGATACCTCATTCCTGATGAAATTCATCGCCACCAGGGAGAGAGGAGAGCCTACGTGGAATTTAAATGCATTGCCGTAAGGGGCACAATCGTTATACAACTAAACTTAATCAGTTATTTGTAACTGTCAATTCTGCATCGGCCTCCTTCTACGCCTATTTGCACTGTAAATTTAGGCGTACTCTACACCAATAATAAACCCCTCAACGTTGCCTCTGGTCCGGGGACCGTCCGGTTTAGAGGGGTTACACTGTACTATGTAAATTGCAACATTATAAACCGACCCACATCAGAATGCCACACAAGCATGTCTGACCCTAATACAATTAATAGTCTATCAGATAGGATTTTAAACCGAGGTCTCGTGTCGGTTCTTTATACCGTGTACGTAAAAGAACCAGACGAGACTCTGGAATGAGTCTCTGTCTGTATCATTGCACTATCCTCCAAAAATATAAAATTACTAATCTCGTATGGAGGCGTCGCTCATATGGGCAATATGGTATGAGCATATGGACGATAACTAAACATAAAACACGCCACTCAAGCGTGTAGCGAGAGACAGTGGTATGTTGATGTCCCTGGATAATCATAGCAGTAGATAGATCCTCTGTTGTTATCGTTGTTTCCTCTGTTTTTATCGTTGTTTCCTTTGCACAACATGCTATCAATTTTCATCCGTTTTCTCATCTTATAATTATTGAATGATTCAATCTCGACATATAGCCTAGAGTATATTTAATGTGTAGGTTACTGTAAACAATTATTATTAATCAATTAGCATGATATTGGTAAAATTGCATTTAACATACCGCAACATCTGGTTAGGGAACAACAGTAAAAACAAAGGATTCCAACGAAGATGATAATATACATTTCGGGATAAGTCGGACTTTTGCTGCCAAGGGAGGTAAGTCGGTCCTTAGACTAAATGACGGAATGGGAAATGAGCCTTTATTATACTTTAAATAATAATTTATCAAACACACAAAAACAGCTTGAAATGAGAATGGAACAATGTGATTAAAACATGTAGCCCGCTGTTCCACCATTTACTGAGCCCCACCACGTCAACACCCGAACTAAGTCTTCTAAAGCCATGAGCACATAACATCATATTAATTACATTTGTAGGATTGGTGGTTTGGCACGTACCTGTATGACGTTGAAGATAAACTGAACAAAGCCGAGCAAAAGAAACATCATACTCCAAAACGTACTGTTTGCACCTTTGTTCATAAACACCTGAAACGGAGTACAATTAATAGTCCGCAATAAATTAAGTGGAAACTATTACATGTGTCCAGCAATGGGGCCGGGATACCGTGTCGGTTTTATTGTTGTTAACTCCCGCCGATAGGAGGATGATGATGATTGAGCTTATTCACACTCGCCTCCGGCGAACCATGTGGGCGAGCGTCGCTGATAGGAACGGATGGTATTGTTTTTTATCGTGCATGTCTATCTCTCTATGTGGTCAATTAACTGCAGTTGTTGAAGGAATTTGATTAAAATGTGTGGTTATATAGATGTCTGTTCTATTGAGAATTAATTCGATTTATTAAGAAAAAGAAAGAAAACACATTAAATTGATTCGATTTTGTCAAGAAAAAACATTAAATGCGTTCGATTTTATGAAGAAAAAGAAAGAAAAAACACTAAATATATTCGATTTTATGAAGAAAAAGAAAGAAAACACATTAAATTGATTCGATTTTATTATTTTGCAACCTCACAGAGCTTGGTTCGCAAATAAAATATTAAACAAGTTAAAAAGTAACGTATGTCACTTACTTTTATCATTTCACCAAAGAAGAAGGCAAATGCTGGCATGACACATCCGTTGACTGCTGCCGACATACACCCCATCACAATAAATGGCCATTCCGGGCTATTCTCACGTAGCATTGGACAAAACTTGGCCCCTGGAGCGGTCTCTTTCTTTATATGAAACATCGTACATTTAACTATGTAGCAAATTGCAATGCCATTCCGGGCTAACCTGGCCCCTGGAGCTATCCCTTTCTTTATATGAAATATCGTACATTTAACTATATAGCACATATGCCATCCCGGGCTATTCTCCCGTAACATTGGACATAAATCGACTCCTGGAGCATTATCTTTCTATATAAGAAACATACTAATTTGTGTTAGTGGTCACCTCCATTAAGCAGTCAACATGTATTAAGCAGCCAGTGATATGGTCATTCATGTGAGAGGAAACTGTACTACCCAAATTATTCATACCTGACCTTTACTGAACTTTACGGCGACTGTCAATTATTATAATTACGAGATGACTGTGAACGCAACTGCGCCAATATAGCACCATTGGTATGTGCATGGTTCCAGTCTCCCACACTATTTTATCAATATTTACATCATGTGGTAACATTAATATACAAGAACAGATGGATTAACTCGGAAGCTAGTAGCTTATTTTGATTTTCTCCATGACACACATAATGTTCATAAACTATGGCAGAGTGTATATACATTTATGAACGTGACAAGTTTTATTCAACTGTAATGATATAAGTGTAAGTGATGATGATGATGATGCAATCAATCAGGCTGGCTTACCAGTCAGATTACGTGCAGTCAATTTAGGAAACGGTGAGGTGAAAGAGGGGACGACAGAGATAGTGCGAGCGAGAGAAATAGTGCGAGTGAGAGAGAACGAGGTGGGAATCGTTTATACGAGGATGGATGTACACAAATTACTAGCCGTTATCAAATATCCAACACTATTTATATCCGAACACATGCGATATCAAAGCACGCTGTACTATACACACAAACACATGCAACATAATCGTTAAGTGGATAACTTGTTTTCGGACGGTGTGCCATGCAAGATCCGTTAATGACTTGTATAATATGGAATCATCGATTTAGAATATAGGACGAAAGCATGCATGAAGCGGTAGCTGCACAGTTTGTCTAGTACCCCAAGTAATGTCAAAACGTTTGATAAGATCCAAATTATGTGGCGGTAGAGTTGTACTAGACTAACCAATCGTCTAGTAACAACACAGACAAGAAACAATTAAATACATCTGTGTTTAGATTCATGAAATTATGTTATATCCAGGTGAGTCCATGGCCAAGTGGATATGGTTGTTGACGTCAAATCTCTTGCTCCCCACCACTGTAGGAATCACATTGGAACTGTCGAATTATTTCATGTGAGGAAGCTATCTAGCTGGCGTTTGGAAGCTCGGTGGTTCTACCCGGGTGCCTTTCTGTGTCTGAAATACTGCCGGGTCTTGCTCCACCAGTAATAGCTGGAGAGTCGCCATATGTTCTAACCAGCCCCAGCGCGATGCGAACACATAGCGGTGAGGTGCATGCTATTTGAAGTCAACGAACATAACAACGCGGCTACGAAGGCCCCTCCAAATCACATAGCCCCATTCCTTACATAGCACGTGACATTGCGCAATTATTATGTGTAACACCTTTAATAGGGTTTAGTTTCTTACCTCTTCATCAACAGTCCCCTCTTCCTTTAATGCAGTCTTTGATCCTTGATTGGACAATTGTCTAGATAGTTGCCTTGTGGCTTTATCTCCGGAAATTGGTTTCCTTTTTAGCACACCCTCAGACGTTGTATCTGTGTTTTCTGTAGATGTATGTAAAGTAAACTCAATCTACGTGTCTGTTGTATACAGTGGGTATTTCACATTTGTAGGCAACTATTGACCTTTCTTGGAAACTTAGATAAATGTGTATAAATTTGACCTTATAATAACTCATAATCATCGTTGTACAGTGTGTGTAGGACCTATCTAACTGAATAAAGAGATTATTTTGAAGATTAGATTGCTTTTATGTGTATTCATATATACTGCGGCGAAAATGGTTCGGAGACGAAATGATAGCGTATCTGTATTCCACGTTGTAAGTGCCGATGTAAACAATTGGATTCAAATACTAACTGAATAAAGAGACTATTTTGAAAATCTGATTGCTTTTGTGTATTTATATATACTGCGTCGAAAATGGTTCGGAAACGAAATGATAACGTAGCTGTATACAGGGATGTAAGTGCAGATGTAAACACTTGCGCTTAAATACTGCGTGCATCAATAGCATGATATGTGACACTTATTGGCGTCATCGAATAATGTCCAACACAGTTCAGATGGTTTGCTCAATTCAAACCAATGGATACATCGAATACTATCTCCAACACAGTTCAGATGGTTTGCTCAATTCAAACCATTGGATACATCGAATACTATCTCCAACACAGTTCAGATGGTTTGCTCAATTCAAACTATTGGCTACATCGAATACTATCTCCAACACAGTTCAGATGGTTTGCTCAATTCAAACCAATGGATACATCGAATACTATCTCCAACACAGTGCAGATGGTTTGCTCAATTCAAACCATTGGATACATCGAATACTATCTCCAACACAGTTCAGATGGTTTGCTCAATTCAAACCATTGGATACATTGAATACTATCTCCAACACAGTTCAGATGGTTTGCACAATTCAAACCAGAACAGAATGCGATGTATGATATTCCTCATACTGTTAGACTTTAGGTCTGCAGTGACGAAGTCGTATGTAGATGAAATATCACCAATCACTGATATAGACACGTGGTAGACTGTCAGAGACGTAGCCCAATTGACAAACATGAGTGCGTCATCAGTTTGGTTTGTTTGTTTTGCTTGTTCGGGTTTTACGCCTTCATCAGCACCATTCTGGGCTACACCTTTCCAGGGTAGACTCAGCGATTAACCAGTACTAAGTGCCCCAACCTCCGCAAGAAACTGCCAACGTTTTCATATAAAGAGACACAGTCTGAGCTTGGCTCGAACCCGTCACCACTAGTGATGATAGGTTGCAGTGGTATGCAAGTCAGTGACCTTAACGACCACGAAGGCGGACCATAATCAGTATATCGCGTTCTTACGAACAAACCCACAGTTAGGTAAACTAAGTGCTCGATGGATACCAATGAATGAAATAATGTGTTTGACAAAGTTGACAACAGAGTATGTGCTTGTAGACATGCTACAGTGAAACTACATTGCCAAGCGAATATTAACTATAAGGAAAGCTTTGTAATATATCGAAATAGTGGATCACCAAAAGGTCAAGTCTGTCATGGTTCTTTAAAATAGTGTACTATAATAACAGGCGAGAACATACATGTCAAAATTACGTACAAAATGTGGTATTCTATGACTCAAATTGCTATATGACAAAACACCAGATCATAGGGCTTACATTGTACTTGAATTTCTGACAGCCGATAAAAAGGGTCAATGAGGTGTCCCATTCGCAATACTTATCATGGCTATTTACAGATTTGGCCACTTGTAACATGTCAATGTTTCCAAAGGTAACACTGAATTATTATGGATGACGTTATGGACCGAGGACTGCATTTAGACTGTCATACATTAATGTGTTATAGCTATGCTAACAAAAGCACGTGCATATACTAAAAAGTAGTGTTGTGGAAAAGGAGATTACTTTGAAGGCAACTAGATTCCAAATATTCTGAAACACCAATATTTGTTAGAATTTCACAATCATCATCTGTCACCGGATGGTTACGGTCGCTGTCTTCATATCACTTATTACTCACAGCTGTAAGTGATGAGGAAGTTATGTAGCTGTCTGGCTGAAGGTCAGTGGTTCTACCCACGTGTATGTATTTGTATATAGCTTCCACGCATGGAACACGACATCCTGGAATACGATTATATAAACAATTAATGAGTCTCTTAAAGCATCTGTCAGATCGCCTACGTCGCCAGATCGAACAGGTGCGTTTTCTCCCTGTACTCTCTGTACTTTCCTCTAATACGAATGAGCACACCTTCATCGACGCTGACGAACGTGATTTATATAAGTTGTTAATAAATAAATATAAGTTATGCTAAGCCCTTTTACAATATCGGATCGTACAAACAAACATGCGTACCACCGTCTTCCCCTACATCTATGCCATCTTCTTCTTCTATGATCATTTGAACAGTTACTAGTTGATGATACACTCCTTGTCTCGCCATCAGCTCCGCGTGTTTTCCCGACTCTACGATCTCACCATCCTGTACAACATTGATCACATCTGCGTTTTGGATCGTCGATAATCTATGAGCAATAACGATAGTTGTTCTTCCCTGTCGTGCCTGATTAATATAAGGTAGTATATACGTAAATAGACGTATGTAGTCCTAATAACTAATATAGTTTATTTTTATTTTTGGAAATAAAGCAGGGTGACTTCCCTTAGAAATAGTTAGACATTTGCATCAAACATGATGTGTGTATATACGTAAATAGACGAAAGTAGTCCTGATATAACTAATATAGTTCATTATTCTTTTTGGAAATAAAGCAGGGTGACTTCCCTTAGAAATATTTAGACATTAGCATCAATAATGGTTGTTGTATATACGTAAATAGGCGAAAGTGCATCCGAATGTAGTCATAATGACTAATATACTTCATTTTTCATTTTGGTAGAAATGCATTTTCATGACAGGCAGTGTATAGTTTTTGTGTTTTTGAGAAATTATGTGACTTGCGACTACTTCAGACTAGTTGATTTGTAGACAAGATATGGTATCAGAAGTCAGGCAATTGTAAACTGAAGATGGGGTATACTGTAATAGCTGGCGGAGGAATATAGTGTGTAAGCACAGTGACGTCATTCATAGGTAAATGTTGTCAATGTTCAATAATAAATTTGTAATATTTCTGCTGTTTCATTTGAATACCTCTACACAGTGGATGTGGAATCAGAAGAAGTGTCTACTAAATATACATATACACTGTTTACCATATATACACCTACATTGTCTACATCTATACATCTACATTGTCTACTATCTATACATCCACATTGTCTACTATATATACATATACATTGTCTACTATATATACATCTACCTTGTCTACTATCTATACATCCACATTGTCTACTATCAATGCATCTACCTTGTCTAAAGCTTCTTGTACAATTCTCTCACTACATTGTCTACTATCTATGCATCCACATTGTCTACTATCTATACATCTACCTTGTCTAAAGCTTCCTGTACAATTCTCTCGCTCTGTGTGTCTAGGGCGGAAGTAGCCTCATCCAACAGCAGTATCTTGGGATCCCTGATCAGCGCCCTGGCGATAGCTACCCTCTGTTTCTGACCTCCTGACAGTTGGGCCCCTCTTTCGCCGACCAATGTTTCATAACCCTTTAAAACACATAATATTCTATTAATTATACATATCACTAGAATGGACCTCCGTGGCCGAGTAGCTATGGTCGTTGAATTCATAAACATTGCCACTCACTGCTGCAGGTTCGATCCCCCGTCTGACCCTAATACAATTAACAGTCTTTCAGATGGGACGTTAAACTGAGGTCTCGTGTCGGTGCTTTACACCGTGCTCGTAAAAGAACCAGAAGAGACTATGAAATGTGTCTCTGTCTGTATCATTGCACTATCCTCCAAAAATCTAAAATGACTAATCTCTTCAGGAGGCGTCGCTCATATGGGCAACCGGTAGCGACGATAAATAAACATAAAACACACACTGCAGGTCTGTATCCAGGTGGGGGTGTTCAATTATTTCATATTACGAAGCTATCGGGCTGGCTTGCAGAAGGTAGGTGGTCTGCTTTACATTACTGTAATGCACATAATTGAAAATGGCGTAGTTTGTGGCCAAATGTCTTAAAGTTAGAGAACTTATAGCGAACAGGAAATACAATTGGTCTCAAATTTAATTAGACATATCAGTGGCTACAACATCATGCATCATGAAAGCAACTGAAATGATTTCATCACCATAAAAGGCCCAAACGTGTGTTACTTCATGTAACTTGCATATATGTACTACTTTATGGAACATACATATGTGCATTAACCTCTGTATCTACATATGTGTATTATTTTAAGCAAAACATATTTGTATTAACTAAAGTATGTGTATTATTAGTATAAATTATTTTTATTATGTAATGTAGTTTACATATGTGTATTAATACATGTAGTTTACATGTGCACATTATTTTATTTAGTGTATGTATCTGTACTATTTTATGTAAAATACATATGTGTATTAACTAAATGTAATTTACATATGTGTATTATTATATGTGATATACATATGTGTATTAACTAATGTAATATACATAGCTGTGTTATTATATGTAATTTACATATGTGTGTATTAATGTATGCACTTTACATATACATATTATTTTATTAAGTTTACATATATTACATGCATTATGTTATGTAATATAATATGTGTATTGCTTTATTTAGTTTACATAAGTATGTGTATTACTTTGTACAGAACATACACAATATAATGGGCACCAGTTCTTGATATCTACATCACTATTGCATTTTATACAATGGACGTATATGCCATGTTTGAATTTATTTTCGTGTGAATTTCCTAGATCATACAGCTGACATGCGCACTCGAAACGAACATACACATTCTAAGTGTTAGTCAGCGTTTATTTAATTTTCGTTGACAATTAATGTAAATAAATTATAGTAATGAATCACGTGGTATTAGTTTATATCTGGGTATGAAATGCATTGGACGTGTCTAAACTAAACACGATGCTACGTACCATTAAACAAGATATATGTATAGTATGACTACTTGCGTAGAATTACCAGCTGTATGGGCTGCTTATAGATATTATATTCTAAAAGAAGACCGTTATTAAATCTGCAATAAACCACGGCTGTTTAATATTGCCACCCCTCATGTAAACATATTTATGAATGAAAATCACGAGACATAAATATGCACAACTTAACAATTTTACACTCAAATTGAATACAGCGATTGGGCAGGATTTGTTGTGTTCATAACAAACCATAGAGGAAATATTAGTGATGATTTTAGTGGTACTGTAATATTGAAGGTATTTTATTGGGAGGTATTTTGTAAAGCCATCAGCCAAATAATAGACAAAGAGACAAAATAACACACATATATTTAAGTTTACAGCATTATATTGGGTCATGATAGAATGGAAATATTAGTCTGGCCGTTGTCAATCGGCGAATAAACTACGATTTGGAGTATGCGGCGCAAGACTAAATATACTCGATTCACATTTAAATGATATCTTCTACTTAATACATTATACGGATTTTTAAAAGAACAAATAAATGCGCAATAATACACGTACTGATAATGTCACAATCAATAGTATATAGGACATTGTTAATACCTGTGGCAAGTCAGTAACAAAATCATGACAATTGGCCTCTTTGGCCGCCTGTATGATGTCCTCATTGCTGGCTCCTGGTCGACCCAGTAAGATATTTTCTCTGACCGAAATAGCAAACAAAATAGGCTCTTGTGACACTATGCCAATTCTGTTTCTTAGACTTTTCAAATTTAAATTCCGGACATCTCTTCCATCAACGTGTATCTGAAATAATTATTCATAAAAGAAATAAATCCACGGTGACATAATAATGATTAGTATACCTCATATATTGTTCTAGGAATACCATTGGCAAAGCTGCAACCATGTATAAACCGTTCCACAATGTACCCTCAACAGAACTGAGAGAGAAATATTGCCATGAGATATACGTATATCTCGCTCTCTGACAAACCGGAAGTTGCGTGCACAGTTCAAGGATGGCAAGGAATCTGTACAAGACACCTACATAAATATTGAAGTAACTTTTCTAAATTGTACACCATTTATTAAAGATGTTCAATTTCGTAAGACACGATTAATATGATCTATTGAGCATATATGGGATCCCAAATATGAATTTTGAGTCGGGAGATAGTATGCCTCCCTCCAACATGAGCAATATTTATACAATAATAGCTATAACAAAGGGCTACCGAGGCTGAGCCGTTGAGGTCGTTGCTGCAGGTTCGAATCCAATGTTGGGGTGTCAAAATGTGAGCTATTCAGCTGGTCGGTGGTTCTACCCTAGTACCTATCCGTGCCGGAAATACTGCTTGGAAGGACACCAGAGGTCTAACTTCCGCAATAATAGCTGGGGAATCACCCCAGAAACAAACACATCTAATGCAAACAATTCCAATTAGTTTATGCACATTTATATTAGCTCGATTGCGAAACAAGTTCTTACAACTTATATTAATCACGTTCAAGACCACATTCATTCCTGGGGGAATCCGTCGCAACGAGGGAGAGAGATGAGGCAACATAGAAAATGTAAATGCCTTGCCTCATGATACACTCGTAACGGCTCAAGTGGGGTTCGAACTCGTGGCCGTTTGCACCTGAAGTGAACGCGCTACTACTGCGCTATCACGACTTCCACTTGCAATTGTAGCAATATAAATATATTTACACGTAACAGCAGTTTGTACGAGTTGGTTAATTTACATTTTGTTTCTTCGGTTCGTTGCTTTTGGGGCTTAGAGTCGCAGCAACAAAGTTTCGACGATAAGCAAACGTAACACAATTAAGCGTAGATGAATATTTTCTGAAACATACACTTCCGCTGTCGGTGTCGTAGAATCGTTGTATGAGGTTAACTACTGTAGATTTACCACACCCGCTCGGTCCTACAAGGGCGACGGTCTGGCCCGGCTTCACTGTCAAATTTAATCCTCGCAATAGCTGGAAAAACATAGTACTTTTCTCTAGTCTACTTTTTTGAATTTAAATTAATACTCCTTGAACATTTACGATTTGTTTTAATTGAAAACTAGTCAGACATTATCTATATTTGAAATTGAAAAGGAGTCACTAATTTGCTATTAAAATTTTATGAAATTAAATCTCGACGCAAATTATTAGAACGTATTATTAGAACGTGTCGCAAATTATCTACATAATTATAAAATGAAAACTCATAGCAAATTATCTATTTAATGAAATTATAAATCATTGCAAGGTATATATATATGAAATTATAACTCATCGGAAATTATATATATATGAATGCGATTTTATGTGATATCGCATAATTATATAATTGTTCAATCTTTATTCATTTTGCGCATGCAGGTATACATTATATGCCAAATAGTGTTTACTCAAGGCAACATGGCACATGTGTAGTGGGGGTAGGGATAAGCCCAATCGACCTGTTGTACTCTGTGATATTCTTAATGGAAGTAAATACAGGTTTGATATATAAATTATAAACATTGTTATGCTAGTATATTCTTGTGATTAATTTTAAAATTGAATAATAACATCGTTACAATGCATACTATGCCTTCTCCGCAAGATTTGTCACCACTATTTGTTATGTTCGTGTTTGTAAAGTGTTGTACCTCAATGGTTCATATTGATATGAAATAAAGTTTATCTAACTATTTATGAAATTATAACTCGTCGGAAATTATATTTATATATAATAGGAAATTAAAACATATCGCATATTATCTGTATATGAAATTAAAACATGTTGCAAATTATCTATATACATATAATATGCAATTAAAACATGTCGAAAAGTATCTAAATATGAAATTATAACTCGTCGTGCATTATCTAAATATGAAATTATAACTTGTCAACACATGTGTATATGTGAAATGAAAACTCGTAGCAAATTATCTATCTATAACATAGTAGGCATAACTCTTTGGCATACTGCCAGGGCTTATTCTAGAGTTCAATATGGGCGAAATAGTCGTCATAGGGAACCTAACTTCGCCACTAAAATGTGTTGTTTGTTGTTAAAATAACATTGTTTTACAATTTTCATACACTATCTTGTCCAGCCATTGTAAATCATTCCTTCAATTATATTAAAATATTGTATTTAATGACCATAATGCATATCTTAACCCTATTTTGTTGAAATTTATTAAATAATACCATTTGGTTTAAACACATTTATTTATCAGGATACATGTAATATACATTGAGAAATATACAGAAACATACGTTTATATCGTCATATGTGGATTGAACTGAAAGCTAAACGATTACAGTAATTCTTTCCACTGCATACTAGATATTAGTACCAGGTATATATGGCAATTTTAATAACTTGGCGTAATATTGAAAATGACAAACAATATAAGAATACTACCATTTAAGGACGCAATCGCGTGCTTTCATACTTCTCCGATAAATTCTGGGCTTTGATGAGCCATTATACTTTGTATAGAGTGGTGGAACCTATGCTCGGCATATTCCTATGCTCGGCGTATTTTTTCCATTTATATCCGTATTTAAAATAATGTTAACATAGTTGTATCCTATTTTCGCTGACAGAGGTGATGCATGGTTCAATAGCATTCCGTTGTGCGTACCGGTAGCCTAATGCAACTGTCACTTGACTGGTTCAGAATCAGAATATAAACAGACAACTTGTTCGGAGATTATTTTTCCACCGAAATGATGCGGTTTATGAGCATTTCAGGTAGCTCTCCGAATTGGAAAAAAATGTACAAATAACAGAACAAAAGTTTCTTATGAGTAACTGTTGTAATATTGTTAGTTATTGTTGTTACTAAGTCACAATAATGTATTCAGCATTTACCCGTGCATAAATAAAACAATGCATGGACGCCGTGCATAGGTGCCCTAAAGTATATAGTTCCCCATGGAAACAGTGAGGTGCATGGTCAAAGCTAAACATTTTACAACTTTTTGAAAATTGTGTTCACGACTTAAGAAAATAATAATATACGGCAAGTGCATTTAACATTTTGTATAGGCCATGATATGTAGGATTTACGCCGAGCATAGGTTCCACCACTATAAATAAAAACTATTATATTATTCAAAATATGATTGTGAGATATTTACCGGTACATCTTTTCTAGTAGGATACGCAAAATGGACATCTTTAAATTCTATCTCGCCGCGCATGTCAGAAATGACTTCACCTTCACGAGAACTGGCGTCGATATCTGGTGTCTAGAATGATAAAAATAGAATACATATATGGTTTTTGGCAGCTTTGATGTACTGTACATTGCATACAAAATTCATTTCACAATTCAAGTTGTGTGTTTGTATTGTTTGTTTGTTTATTTGGGGGTTCAATGTCGCACCGACAGTTTAGGTCATATGGTGACTCTCCACAACTATTATTGGTGGAGGAAGATCCTGGATGCCACTCCTTGCATGCACGAAAGAGCACCCGGGTAGAAACACCGACATTCTGCAAGCCAGCTGGATAGCTTCCTCACTTGAAAGAATTCGACACCCCCAGTTGGACGGCAAGTGAATTGACGTCACCGACCTTAATCACTCGGCCATGGAGACTCCTCAAGTCCAACTGGGTGTTAGATGAGGTAAGGTAACATTAATAGTGGCTTCCGAGACTGAGTGGCTTATGTAGTTAACTTTAAATCACTTGCCTCTCGCCGCCATAGGTTTTAATCCAACTGGGGATGTCGAATTATTTTATGAAAGAATGATATCCAACTGGTTTGTCGAATATCTGTGGTTCTATCCGGGTATTCATACCGTGCCTGAAATACTACACGGGTCGGCAAACAGTGTCTTCCTACACCAATAATAGCTGGATAGTCATTATAGGCTGCTGATGACATCCCCTTTACAGACAGACACACAGACAGACAGACAGTATGTATGTTTGAATCCCATGAGGTTGTGTCGAACTCTTTCATGTGAGGAAATCATCGAGCTGTCTTGGGGTAGGTCGGTGGTTCTACCCAGATGCCCGTGGGTGCCTGGAATACTGCTCGAAGGAGCACCCGGTGACTACCTCCAAACATATCAGTTGGAAAGTAGCCGTATGACCTAAGCTGGTATGCGACTTTAACACCCTCCCCCACCAAAAAACAACAGAAAATATATACACCATATTTAAGACAAATACTGCATTCAGCAGAATATTTCATTTGATACTTACGTTGTCGATGATTTCAATCAGTACAGCGGCAGCTCCTTTGGCCCCGGCTATTGAGGTTACGTGTGGGGTTATGTTGCCGATAGAAAATGTACCAATGATAATGCAGAGGAATACCTACAAGTACAAAGTATATATGCAGTAACAATCAATTAAGTTATAGACAGAGATATGCAGTAACAATCAATTAAGTTATAGATATAGATATGCAGTACCAATCAATTAAGTTATAGACAGAGATATGCTAGTACCAATTAATTAAGTTATAGACATAGATATGCAGTAACAATCAATTAAGTTATAGACATAGATATGCAGTAACAATCAATTAAGTTATAGACATAGATATGCAGTAACAATCAATTAAGTTATAGACATAGATATGCAGTAACAATCAATTAAGTTATAGATATAGATATGCAGTACCAATCAATTAAGTTATAGACAGAGATATGCTAGTACCAATTAATTAAGTTATAGACATAGATATGCTAGTAACAATCAATTAAGTTATAGACAGAGATATGCTAGTACCAATTAATTTAAGCATAGTAAGAATATTGCAGCTGTTAAATCGTTTGGAAGTTGTGATAGCGCAGTGGTTGTGAGTTCGCCGGTTCGCTTTAGGTGTGAGAGGCCATGAGTTCGCGTCCATTTGTAGTGCGAGTGTGTCCTTAGGCAAGGCACTTAAATTGCACATTGCTTCTTCTTTCTCCCTCATTTCGATGGATTCCATCAGAAATAAGCTCCCCGTTATTGTCTGGAGTGACACTAAATCAGTTGGACCTCATTCGTGCAATGGATTCAGTGCCTGTCTAGTAGTCGAGTGGTTGTGAGTTCGAACCCAATTAAAACCATGGTGGTAGGGTACTGTGGCAAGGCACTCTTCCACATTACCGCTTCTCTCTACATCTCGAGAGTTCTCGAGAGCTTGTTTCGCTTCGAGCAAATCGTATTTGCATATTAAAATAATTACAGTGACACCAATATGAAACTGTGCACTGCCTTAGAGGTAGAATTGATATCCTTTTAGAAGAATATATAGGACAATTTAGTATCAACATGAGCGAAATATTGGGTAAATAAGAGCAATGTGTGATGGATTAATTTTTTCTCTCCTGAACGTTCAATATGAAAGTGCACATTGTGTTATGGTGTCATTATATATGTATACATTATGTACAATGTATTGTAATACAAGCCAGTATAGGTTATATACTTAGGCCATATATTGGCCCAGTGTAATGCAATGTGTATGTATTATACATAACATTTATACTTACTGTTATAACTTGTCCTCCCGTCATATCATTAGAGGCAACTTGTTTCGATCCAAACCTTAAATATTAATATGGCGTACTTACAGACAATAGTATGTCATTTATAGCATGTTTACAGACAATAATATGTCCTTTATAGCATACATACAAACACTACTATGTCATTTATAGCATATTTACAAACAAGAGTATGTCACTCATAGCATGCTTACAAACAATATTATGTCATGTATAGCATACTTACAAACAACAGTATGTCACTCATAGCATGCTTACAAACAATAGTATGTCATGTATAGCATACTTACAAACAATAGTATGTCATGTATAGCATACTTACAAACAATAGTATGTCACTCAGAGCATGCTTACAAACAATAGTATGTCACTCATAGCATGCTTACAAACAACAGTATGTCACTCATAGCATTCTTACAAACAACAGTATGTCACTCATAGCATGCTTACAAACAACAGTATGTCACTCATAGCATGCTTACAAACAACAGTATGTCACTCATAGCATTCTTACAAACAATAGTATGTCACTCATAGCATTCTTACAAACAATAGTATGTCACTCATAGCATTCTTACAAACAATAGTATGTCACTCATAGCATTCTTACAAACAACAGTATGTCACTCATAGCATGCGTACAAACAATAGTATGTCACTCATAGCATTCTTACAAACAATAGTATGTCACTCATAGCATTCTTACAAACAACAGTATGTCACTCATAGCATTCTTACAAACAATAGTATGTCACTCATAGCATTCTTACAAACAATAGTATGTCACTCATAGCATTCTGACAAACAATATTATGTCACTCATAGCATTCTTACAAACAATAGTATGTCACTCATAGCATTCTTACAAACAATAGTATGTCACTCATAGCATTCTTACAAACAACAGTATGTCACTCATAGCATGCGTACAAACAACAGTATGTCACTCATAGCATTCTTACAAACAACAGTATGTCACTCATAGCATTCTTACAAACAACAGTATGTCACTCATAGCATTCTTACAAACAACAGTATGTCACTCATAGCATTCTTACAAACAACAGTATGTCACTCATAGCATTCTTACAAAGAACAGTATGTCACTCATAGCATTCTTACAAACAACAATATGTCACTCATAGCATGCTTACAAACAACAGTATGTCACTCATAAAATTCTTACAAACAACAGTATGTCACTCATAGCATGCTTACAAACAACATTATGTCACTCATAGCATTCTTACAAACAACAGTATGTCACTCATAGCATGCTTACAAACAACAGTATGTCACTCATAGCACGCTTACAAACAACAGTATGTCACTCATAGCATTCTTACAAACAACAGTATGTCACTCATAGCATGCGTACAAACAATAGTATGTCATTTATAGTTATTTTAGTAACACTTTCTTTATGCTTTACAATGAATGATAGAGTTTTCTCAGTGAAAGAAAACTGTAGAGAAGTTGGCATTTTCTCTGTCACTGCTTGAGTTTCGTATTCCTCCGCGGTTGGATGTACTTTTGTAATTTAGCAATGTTCTGACAATCATGAACAGTTAATTATAAAGTATATTCTAAGAAATGTGTTTAGTCTGTAGTTTTTAATTTTGACAGCAAACAGAAACTAACTTGGAAAATTATACCGGAAACTGTTTCTTATTACGGATGTCCACACTAACATAAGTAGTTGTGTGGTTGTGTATTGTAGTAAAATTAGGTAAATTATCTATTGGTATACACTGAGGTCGTGTATCTTTGCTATACGCTGGACATGTAAAAGAAACAGTGCTGTTCCTGGAATTGGAGCGTCGTTAGTACCCTGCATTAGGCGCCAAAACAATAGAATATAATTCTGACGACAAGCCTCCGTGTACAAACGGTTTTAGAAGGGCTTCTACTTCAAGCACTTGCACAATGGGGGGGGGGGCGAAATGGGGTGTTCAATTCATTCAGGTGAGTAAGCGATACAGCTGGCTTGTAGAAGGTTGATGGTTACACCTAGGTGCCAGTCCGTCCGTGCCTTCAGTGCTGTCCAGATTGCCATCCCTAACTAAGGTTGATGGTTACACCTAGGTGCCAGTCCGTCCGTGCCTTCAATGCTGTCCAGATTGCCATCCCTAACCAACAACAGTTGGACAATCGCAATTGCACCTAAGCTATCGGTGTGACTTCAAACCAAAAACATACAAAACAAATAAGTCTGACGGCGCCGCCCAAACACACATGGCGGCCATACATAACATTGCTTAGACTAAATTAAATACTTACCAAAATGCAAGAGCATATGCTGAAAACATGACAAGCATGGTGAAACCAATCCCGAATCCGGTGATATACGACTTGCGAATTCCAAGACGCTTTCCTTCCTCCAATGATTTTTCATATCTGAAATTAAAATAAAATGAAATATTTTTATCATAAATTGTCCAGGCAGTTTATTGTGTCAAAACGTCAACACATTTATAGGCCTATTGATTGTTTGGCTCCAGAACTGAACTGCAAAGTACTTGCACCGGTACAGACTTTTCACAATTGGGGAGATAAATGTGCAGCCAACCCGGGCTCGAACCAATTACAGGACGAACGCTCTACCGTCTATGCTAACCGGGCAATTTGCACATAATATCGCCAATGATGACTAAGTCCGTGCAGGGATATACTTCACCATAAAATTGGAATTCCTCCACGAATTTCCTGGGATAAAGCACACGGTAATACTGTATATTCAGTCACGGTCCCTCGTTGGGCGCCAACTGTTACAGGGTGAGAAAAATGCGCAGCCAACTCGAACACGGGACCTTTCGTTTATAGGCTAGCCGAGCTGCCTACAAATGACCTTCCCAATGGTGACTAAGTACGTACCGCGGCAGACTAATTTACGAAACCAACCCGATAATTGCATGGACGTAGACACTCTAGACACTCTAGAAGTAGTCAATATGTATAGCTAAGTTAATAATTCTTTGCTAACATAATTTATATGTCCTACTAGTAGATTTCGTTATTCTGTTGGAGGTACCGTCTACATCCGTTATGTCGAATTATGTCGGACCGAACAAAATACTTCGACATAACCAAAGTTTGACTTTACGAAATCGATATAAACAAATCCAGTTATATAAAAAATGATAGTGTCTGAAACGGTATTTTGATCCGACTTCGAGATAACCGGAGAACACTTTGACATAACGGATGTAGACTGTATTTGTAATAAAAAGACAAGCTCAAAAATCCCGTTAGTTCATGTCACTAAAACAATTTTAGAAAACGCCACTAGATATTCACGTTGGTTTGCCTGCTGAATGCTTGACTATTTCAGAGTACACAATTGCAACGCTTACGGAAGTATATTAGTCACCATAATGTGTTCGATGATAGTACAAGATAACGAAGATGATCCAATTAGCGAAGCCTCCCTTGTTCTTTTAACATAGTACCAATAAACGAGACCGGTTTATGGTCTCATGTGAAAGACTGTATTTAGTATTAGGTCACATGTGGTATCGAACCTGCGCTACCAGAATTCACAGTCCAATGTGAACTGTCTATACTACCTTTGTAGATCTTGATTCTGTCCATTGAATGAAGCGACTGTTCTTATGCACGACAATACTTCTTCCGCTATGCTACCAGCGCCAGCGTACGTGTCCTGTTCTTTCTTCGACATATTGGCTATAGTCTACAATGAAAACTCGGATTCAGAAAATAAATATGTTTAAACTAACTCAGATTTCAACCTTCTCAATCAATTAACATGATGCCGATGAGACTATAGCTCCTCCCATTAGTAACGTGATCAGAATTTTCTAGACACCGATAATCGCGACAAGTTGTCGAGGAAAATGGCGACTATTTGATATTGGCTGCTGAAGGTGTGTCGCTTTACCGCTCGCTCATTGGTTTATCAGATTATCGCTGGCTGGGGTGATTGGCAGCTCGCATCATGTCAATTACTATATGTACTTGTTTTACCGTAATAATCTCTTTATCTTATTGATATTCTAATTTACAGTTCATGACTAAAACGTTTATTTACCATTATTTCAAATTGAAATTAATAGAAACTATTACAACACTGTCATATCGTAACTGCAATACATATATTGCTATAGGAGAATACCTCTATAAACTATAGCTTTCGGTTCCAATCCTTTTTTATTCATGCATATAAATTTGCATTTATATGTTGCATTGTTTGAAATAAACTATGTTTAAACTAGACACATATCACGCAACATAATATGATCATGTTAATTTATTGTCGCTATCGGTTGCCCATATGAGTGACGTCTACTGAAGAGATTAGTCACTTTATAATTTAGAGATTAGTGCAACCATACAGACCGAGACCCACTCCAGAGTCTCCTCTTGTTATTTTACATGCCCGGTGAATAGCGATACCTCAGTTTAAAGTCCCGACTGAAAGACTGTTAATATTATTATGGTCAGACGATATGAGTATTGACATTAACTTCAGTATATAACTTACAGTTTGCTCTTTGTTCCCAACCAATCAAAATGATAGTGCAGCAATAGTAGCACGTCGCTTCAGGTGTTAACAGCCCCGCTGCAGCCATTACGGCTGTGCCCTTAGGCAAGGTATTTAAATTCCACGTTTACACTTCTCTCTCCATTGTGGCGATGGATTCCATCAGGAATGAGGTGTCGAGAGTGATTAATATAAGTCGTAAGAACTCGGGGTAAAATAAAGTTGTATAATCTATAATGAGTATGTAGATATGTGTATATGAAGGTATCTACTAACCTTTGCAATAAATGCTCCACCAATTGCCATAAGAGGCGACAACGACATCATTACCAGTGCAAGCTTCCAACCTTTCCAAAACCCAATTCCATATCCTGATGCAAACTGGGCAAGAAATTGTATTGCGTAGCTAACCTTGTCCCCCATTCCTTCACGAACTCTCTCCAGATCACTGAAATAGATTGTAGAACAGTAACTGGTGTAAGGAATTATGGAAACACGGTACTAAGAACATTCCAATATTCCCCATTCCTTCGGAAAGGCACGTCGAACTATCTCCAGATCACTGGAATAGATTTAGTTTATACAAATTTATTTTAGCTCGATTGCGAAACAAGTTATTTAAACTTATATAAATCACTCTCGATACCTCATACCTGATGGAATCCATCGCCACGAGGGAGAGAGAAGAGACAACGTGGAATTTCAATGCCTTGCCCAAGGGCACAATCGTAACGGCTCCAGTGGGGCTCAAACTCCGGACCTTTCGCACCTGAAGCGAACGCGCATCCACTGCGCTATCACGACTTCCACAGAATAGATTTAATAACCCCAAAGCTCGCAACTACATACACATTTTGATATGCAACGGTATATAGTCTAAGCATGAGGAACAGCACTTCGAGCAATGGTATTTCGGGATACACGGTACAAAGACCATTCTAATATTCCCCATTCCTTCGGAAAGGCACAACTTATCTCTAGATCACTGAAATATATTTAATAACCCCAAAGTTCGCAACTACATAACAGTTTGATATGCAACGGTATATAGTCTAAGCAATGAGGAACAGCACTTAGAGCACTGGTATTTCGGGATACATGGTACAAAGAACATTACAATATTCCCCATTCCTTCGGAAAGGCACGACTTATCTCTAGATCACTGAAATAGATTTAATAACCCCAAAGTTCGCAACTACATAAATAGTTTGATATGCAACAATATAGTCTTAAGGAATTAGGGATACACCGTACCAACACAATTCCAATATTCCCCCATTCCTTCGGAAGGGCATGAACTATCTACATATCACTGAAATAGATTTAATAATCCCGAAGTTCGCAACTACATAAATAGTTTGATATGCAACGGTATATAGTCTAAGCAATGAGGAACAGCACTATGAAGGGCATGAACTATCTACATATCACTGAAATTGATTTAATAACCCCTAAGCTCGCAACTACATAACATTTTGATATGCAACGGTATATAGTCTAAGCATTAGGAACATCACTTAGAGCAATGGTATTTCGGGATACACGGTACAAAGAACATTCCAAATGTCCCCATTCCTTCAGAAAGGCACGACTTATCTCTAGATCACTGAAATAGATTTAATAATCCCGAAGTTCGCAACTACATAAATAGTTGGATATACAACAATATAGTCTTATGGAATTAGGGATACACAATTCCAATATTCCCCATTCCTTCTGAAGGGCATGAACTATCTCCAGATCATTGACATAGATTTAATAACCCCAAAGTTCGCAACTACATAAATAGTTTGATATGCAACAATATAGTCTTAAGGAATTAGGGATACACCATACTAACACAATTCCAATATTCCCCCATTCCAAGGGCATGAACTATCTCCAGATCACTGAAATAGATTTAATAACCCCAAAGTGCGCAACTACATACATAGTTTGATATGCAACAATATCTAGTGTACGGAATTAGAAACGCCATTTAGAAAACTGGTATATCGGGATACACTGTAATAACAACATTCCAATATTCCCCATTCCCTCGGAAAGGCATGAACTATCGCCAGATCATTGAAATATATTTAATAACCCCACAGTTTGAAACTACATAAACATTTTGATATGCACAGGCATATCGTTTAAAGAATCAGAAACAGCATTTTGAGCATCACTATTATTCCAGACTACACCGTAATAACAACATTACAATAGTATATTAAGCTTGATAAATTATAATCTATATAATCATTCGAACTCGAGTTCCTTCGCATCGTAAACATTGGTTTGTCCACTAAGCCAATGTATTATATATCTATAATTTATAAGATTTAAAGGCAAATAAAATATTCACGGACAAAATTTTGTCCTCATATCCTCTGTTTCAAATAATGTTATTGCAATAATTGTTTATCCGTCACGTCTTAAAATAAAGGGGCCGATCTATACCCACATCCATGTATTTACACACAGATTCTTTGAAATGAGGAAGCTATCCAGATGGCATGCGGACGTTCTTTCCGGGTGTCCGTCTGTGCGTGCCTGAAATACTGTATGTAATGTCAATACTAATGAAATTAATGGTATTTTTTGCTTCTTGGTTTGTTTTGGGTTTAAGGTCGCACCAACAGCTTAGGTCATATGGCGACTCTCCAGCTATTGTTGTAGGGCGAAGACCACGGGTGGCCCTGAGAGCAGCATAACAGATACGGACAGACGGACACCCGGATCGATGAACAACCGAACTCCCGCAAGACAGCTGGATAGCTTCCGCACATGAAAGACACTGAGCCGCCCAATGTGCTTAGAGCCTACATAGCTGATGGGCAATGTATTTGAACCATTTAAACGACGTTAACAATTCGGCAAAGGATGTCCCCACCACAATGGTATTCTGATCTGATGTTATTGTTGTCGTCATAGCCGCGTTATATTACGAACGATTACCTTTATGTCATCCTCGTTAGGCGCCCAATGGCTACATTGCTTAACTACTATATCTATCTTCCTATAATGTGAAACACCTCGATGGGATGTAGACATTAGTAGACTCAATAAACAAATAGTTCATACTCTGCCAATCTACTTGTCAGTTCCCCACTCTGATGCACATCAAACCAAGATATCTGCTGTCGCAATATGGCGCGAAAGAATTGCCGCCTGATCCGGTGAACCTGTCTCTCACATGCTATGGTCCAAAAGGAAATCTGAAATTACATTAATGTTTTACAATTAAGAGTTGTATAGTTTATGACATGACAACATATTCTGGAACTTTTGATCTACAATAAAGTGTATAAGCCGAGTGGTAACGTCATTGACCTACACTCACTTATTTCACCTCACCGCTGTGTGTTCGAATCTCCCCGTGTGCCTCGAATTCTTATGACCTAAGTTGTTGGTGCGAAGATTATAAGCACACAAAACAAACAAAGAACACATTGGTATCCTAATAATTGTATACACCGGGCCCCAGCTCATCTCCAGGGAAATGCACTCTTTCCGAACGGCCATTGCCCGCATCGGAGATAATCACGCATATACCAACATGTTTTGCCATTTACAACTCCAAGAAATAACGCTACACCGCATGTAGGAGGAATAATAATATGTGACACGGTGTTAGGAAAGGTTCAAAATATTTAGTGCTCTTTAACCTTAATGATAAAGTGCTATAGCAGGGTGACCTCCCTTAGAAATAGTATCATGCTTTCCTGAAAATGGTTATAGAAAAACAAGGAAATGAGATTGTTGATTAAAATAAATAGCCCAAACCCATTCAGAACACGCCACACATGCTTACTTTATGAATGGAATAGCGGGTTAATAGTTTCCATCGGGGTATGAACTATATTGGTGTGTTTAATGTGTGTGTATGTTCTATGCTTTCTTTTAAACACTCTCGATGTAGTTCATACTCTATCGATACTATTAACACGTGGTTCATTGCTTATAATTGCATTGTATGGAAGTCGTGATAGCGTAGTTATAGCGCGGTCGCTTCAGATGCAAACGACCCGGAGTTCGAGCCCCGCTGGAGCCTTTAAGAGTGTTCCCTTAGGCAAGGTATTTAAAGTCCGCGTTGCCTCTTCTCTCTCCCTCGTGGTGTTGTACTATCAGGAATGAGGTCTCGATGGTGATTAATATAAGTTATAAGAACTTGCTTCGCAATCGAGCTAAAATAAATGTGTATAAATTAATTGTATTATTTATTATTTCTAATGACACAAATAAAATATGAAATATCACACATTGTATTTAAAATGTGTTTGGTATATATTTGAGGCTTAAAACGACATTACATCGCAAACAGCAAATGAAATGCATATTTTCACGTATAAATGCATTGCTACGAATACATTCGAACATTAACATTGAATCAATAAACAGTGTTTTTGTGGTCTACACACTTTCAATATATAAGGTAGGATTGCATATAACGGTGATGGTTATACCTGCTCCTGAATTGACGTTTGTTTGTCATTGACGTCAATACTAATCCCGAGGTAATGTCATTTAGAGATAATTTAACTATGAGTATTCTACAAATAAATATACATATGTGAGATATAACGGGAAATATGTACCATAAATCGTGTTATTCAGGATACACGAGTTGTATTACGCTTTGATGTCGACCCTATTTACATTATTTTGCTATGTTGAAAAACTCAGTTTTTGAGTAAAATATTTCGGAAAAACTGTACTAGGAAAATACCTTATTTAGAAATTTGCGTTTTCACTGATGTAGTGTCGCTTTAAATGTTCAAGTAATATCATTGTTGCTTTAACGTGTGGTGGAGTTAGTAATTAGATCATCCCTGGAACAGAGTAAGCTGTAAGACACGTATTTTCTTGCGAGAAACGAATGTGCATGCCCGTAACCTCGAGTGCGCATGCCCGTAACCTAGAGTGCGCATGCCCGTAACCTCGAGTGCGCATGTACTACTACTAATAGTAATAAAGACTTTATTTAACGAGATAACTCATGTCAGCTGCATAGCATTGGTGAGGAATAAATACAAACATGACATATACGTCCATCGAAGGATAACAGGTTCGATCCCCCGGCTGACAATAATAAAATTAACAGTCTTCCATGTGTGACTTTAAACCGAGGTCTCGTTTCGGTGCTTTACACCGTGCTTGTAAACGAACCAGAGGAGACTCTGCAATGGGTCTCTCTCTGTATCATGCACTATCCTCCAAAATCTACCTACAATTTAAATGACTAATCTCTTCAGGAGGCGTCGCTCATATGGGCAACCGGTAGCGACGATAAATAAACGTAAAACACACACAATCAAAGGAAATGCAATAGCGACGTGTATATTTACCTGTATATACGAAGAAACAAGAACGACTGCACCAATATAGATGTAATATAATGCATACTTGGTCATTTCTTTGTTATATTCGTCATAAATCCCAGATGTATCGTTCGGTGGTAGTACACTAGTGTTTGTACCTACAAATGACGCAGATAATAAATACTGTCAAACCTGTATTAAAGGTCGCCATCGAATATAGACGCTATAATCAAACCTGTCTTAAGCAGCCAGGGGAATCAGAGAAAGTGGCTGCTTGAATATAGACGCTATAATCAAACCTGTCTTAAGCACCCAGGGGAATCTGGAAAGTGGCTTCTTAATAGAGGTTGGCTGCTTAATAGAGGTCAAGTGTATAATAAAACAACATATTGGGTATCTGGAAACTGGCTGTTTAATACAGGTTAGCTGCTTGGTGACCACTAACACAGATTTGACTGTATGTCTCTTCTAGATACCACAATATGGATCTCCCATCAATTATTAACGTGTTTGTTTATCTTTTAGTGTGATTACGTAAAAGGTTAAAGTCGGCTTTTCACGAAATGTGGTGGAAGATACGTGATCCTCGCGTCAAGGACGAACCCAACAGATGTTGGGGGTGATCCGAGTATGGCTTTATACGCATAATGTCGATTAACTGGCTAAGCCGGACGTATAAAGGGGATGATAGAATTACAAATTTAATTATAAAGGAAAATAATAAAAATAAAATCAATCGATATTTAATTATGCTTCTACTTTATAAATATAAAGACGGGTTTAAAGGTCGCTGACTTGCATACCACTGTGGCCTATCATCACTGATGGTCACGGGTTCGATTCCCGCCAAGACAGCGTCTCTTGATAGGAAACTGTTTCTTAGGTTGGTGCACCAAGTACTGGTTAATCGCTGGAGCCTGCCCAGGTAAGGTGTTGTTAGGTAACTGCCCGTCGTTCAAATGGGCAACCGGTAGCGACGTTAAATAATTACAGACGGATCTGTAGTCCAGTGGTAACACGCTGGACTGGTAATCCAGGGATCGCAGGTTCGATCCCCTGTCTGACCCTAATAAAATTAACAGTCTTTCAGATGGGATGTTAAACCGAGGTCTCGTGTCGGTGCTATACACCGTGCACGTAAAAGAACCCGATGAGACTCTGGAATGGGTCTATGTCTGTATCATTGCACTAGCCTCCAACATCTAAAATGACTAATCTCTTCAGGTGGCGTCGCTCATATGGACAACCGGTAATAAAAATAATATGTTTATATGACGGACAAGGCAGGACATACCAACGCATGTTCGCAGGCTAAGTCTTAAGATTTCATGGAATATAGATCTTACTTGTCAGCCTTACCTCCAGCAATGAACTGATTTGTCATGTCTCCAAGGAATATCATTAACACGGGCCATCCTGCTCCATGAATAATAGCTGCCAACGATCCAACTACCATAAAGAAAGCATCTAGGCAATCAGCTGTCCGGAACTGAAAGTCAAATTAATTAGTTCCAGATTATATAAACATACATGGGAATTTTACCCAATATGTACAGACGGATCTGTCGTCCAGTGGTAACACGCTGGACTGGTAATCCAGTGATCGCAGGTTCGATCCCCCGTCTGACCCTAATCAAATTAACAGTCTTTCAGATGGGACGTTAAACCGAGGTCTCGTGTCGGTGCTTTATACCATACACGTAAAAGAACCAGAGGAGACTCTGGAATGTATCGTTGCACTATCCTCCAAAATCTAAAATAACTAATATCTTCAGGAGGTGTCGCCGGTAGCGACGATAAATAAACGTAAAACACACACACACCCAATATCTTGTTATTACACGTGCGTTATGGCTCTTCAGCTTACGCATTAGAATATGCAAAAATATGTACAGCAAGTGCTAATTTGCATTATTGTCATTCACAAACGCGCGGTTAATTCTTTGCCGTTCCTAGTAATGAACGTCACTAAGTTTTCAGTACATATAGTATTATCAAATCACGTTCAACCACTAAAGAATGGTTTGCTGCATGTCAAGTATATCGTGAATCCCGTGCGCAATGAATATCACCTGATAATGTTCTCACGGTATTTTGCTAAAGCAGTCTTATTACCGTACGCAATAGCATATTAGTAACTAATTGAATTTTGTCGATGCTTCAGTTTCTTTTCCCAGAAACAGATTTATATGAGCCCTGAGTCAAAAAAGAAACGATACCAAACTAATAATGACGTAAAACGGATAAAACCATAGAAAGGTTTAATATATTATTACGTATCAGTACCGGGTATCTTATTGCAACGTCAGCCAACCATAAACACAGGTAAATAAACACCCGATAATCCTGGAACGCCGAATTTCCGATTTGCACGTGCTCCTCAACACAGACAACTTCCTACACATGTACAAATCGGAAAACCGGTTTATTGTACTGGTATTGCATTATCATCGAGGAAAAACACCTTACATACCCATTGTTACCTCTAACAAAATGCCTAGGCTAAACCGCAATCAGAGAATGCGTGCCATTGGCATGATTGACGGCGGTTTACGTCAGCGTGACGTCGCAAATCGACTCGGGGTTACGCGGATCACGATAACACGTCTACTTCGACGTTATCGAACACATGGATCGGTGGACGACCGTCCAAGATCTGGTCGACCACGTGTGACGACGCGTGAACAGGACCGTCACATTCGGACGTCACATTTACGTGACCGGTTCCTACCTGCTACGCACACAGCTGCCGTTACTCCTGGGATGACCAACAATCGCATCAGTGCACAAACAGTCAGGAACCGGCTCGGTGAACGTGGCATTCGTGCCTATCGGCCATACGTTGGACCCATCCTGACACGACGTCACCGTGACGTACGGCGGGAATGGACGACGGAACGTGCTCGCTGGACTCGGTTACAGTGGAATTCGGTGATGTTTAGCGATGAATCGCGGTTCTGTTTGCGTCGAGCGGATGGCAGAGAGCGGGTATATCGCAGACGCGGTGAACGTTACGCCGACGCATGTGTACGTCAGGTCGATCTGTTCGGGGGCGGAAGCGTTATGGCGTGGGGCGGTATCACCTTCGGCAGTCGCACTGAACTGTTAGTGGTGGACGGGAACCTAAACGCCCAGCGGTACTGTGATGAGATCCTTGCGCCAGTTGTTGTGCCGTTCTTTAACGCCAACAGAAACGTCACACTGTTCCAACAGGACACCGCCAGGTGTCATACTTCTCGGATTTCCACCACATTATTGGAGCAGAACAATATTGAAACCCTGCCGTGGCCTGCTTTGTCATCAGACTTGTCACCCATAGAACATTTGTGGGATACGTTAGACCGCCGCGTCAGACGACGTCAGCCGGTAACGTTAAACCAACTGAGGGATGTTTTGCGTCAGGAGTGGACAAATATTGCCAGCAAGAGATTCAGACACTCTTCCGTTCGATGCGACGGCGGTGCATTGCAGTGAGAGACGCAAGTGGTGCCCATACTCGGTATTGACGTCTGTGTGAAAACTCTATTAGACCCCTGTCCGACGAATTGCGTCATCACGCAGCAGACAGTTTCGGAGGCTCATTATGCTTTATGTGCTCCTCTTTCAAACATGTTGGACTATCATCTTATGAATTTTCAAAGAATTTTCTTAATAAATGTTGAAATTATAGACACATAAACACCAGGTATCGTTTCTTTTTTGACTCAGTATATTAAGTAAAAATGAACGTTATATATTTAGGCGATCCATACAATCACTTGGAAGCATAGGTGAATATTAGCTTATAGGACTACTATTTTGAGGGGCAACCTTACCCAATCATCTAATAAAACAAGTTATATACAAACATGTTGACACAAATCGTGGCATGGCGTTCGAAAAAATCCAAGATGGCGTCCAAAATGGCCGCCATAAATTGACCGGGTATGGTTGAATATTTTGTATAGCCCGGAAGTCACTAACCAATATTGTTGATTGTGTCTGTAAATTGTATTATAATGTTGTTATTGTATATTAGTTAAATAGTACAATTGCCGTCCCCCATGCATGTACTCCCAGTATCTGACTATGTAATAGTGGGTGGGGGAAATTGTATTTTGTTTAATTCGGGGTATAACGTGGGTGCGTGCGTTGGTGCGCATGCGTGTGTCCGCGCGCACATGTCTTTTGTGTACGTAGTTTTAATATTTTATTAGATAAGCTTTAGAACTGCTATGCTTACAGCAAACTTTTAATGGTGGATATAGATGCTTCATTACTTTATAAATTAATAGGAGTTCAAGCCCATATAGACTAGCATTTACCAGTTGTCCGAGCGAGGCTGCTTTCTGGTCGTCTTCCTTCTTCCCTTCTTTATTTTCGTCCTTCTGTTCATCCTTATCTGTCTGTCTAGAATAAAACCAATCATCAGCCACACAATAATTGTTATAAATAAGTACATTCTAACAGTATGTGTAGTTTGCCTTTATTTATCGTCGCTACCGGTTGCCAATATGAGCCACGCCTACTGGAGAGATAGGAGGTCAGTTAAGAATTTGGTGGATAGTGAAATACAGACAGAAACCCATTAAAGTTCCATCTGAAAGACTGTTAATTTTATTAGAGTCAGACGGGGGATCGAACCTGCGATCCATGGATTACCAGTACAATGTGTTAACCACTAGTCTATTGATCCATCTGTTGATCCATAGATCTATGTTGTTTGTATATTACTTCGAATTTAGTCGGAGCTGAAAGAGTGAATACCTAGAGATCACTATCGTATTGAAATATACAGGACTATATTTACTGCTTTGCATACATAATAGATGAGCTTCCACGTATTGGTGAATGCTGTACATCTTTAACCCTTTCCTGTATAGAGATTTATGTTAATATACTATTATATCTCCATACGAACCACAGCAATTTAGCTTTCATGAAGTGGATAAGTAGTCGCCATATCTATCCCACCTCCATAGATATTACTTGGACTTCATAGAGATTTAGGTTAATATACTATTATATCTCCATACAAACGACATCCATTTATCTATCATGCAGTGAATAAGTAATCGCCATATATATGCCACCGCCATAGATATTACTGGGACTACATAAGAGTATGGCCTTTATTATGAACATTGGTTTGGCTACTTACACGACAATGTATGTCGTCTACACGACAATGTATGTCGTATTGGTAATGGCGTCAATAGGTGTTTCTATGAACATTGGTGTGGCTACTACACGACAATGTATGTCGTCTACACGACAATGTTGTCGTATTGGTAATGGCGTCAAGAGGTGCTTCTATGACCATTGGTTTGGCTACTACACGACGATGTATGTCGTATTGGTAATGGCGTCAAGAGGTGCTTCTATAAGGGAAAGGGTTAATTAATATGTTGTCTATGCCATTATATATATGTCGACGGCCTTATTTGTATCAGCCATGTGCTATGTAAGTAAAATAAAATTATTATTATTATTACTCCTTTAGTGTACCCGCTATTACATAGTTCTTGTATTGATTCGGATGATATGGACCTTACGTAACTGACCAGCCAATAAATAGCGATAAAGCATACGGGTAACATAACTTATAATAACATACAATGTAACTTACGTTTATTTCGACGAATATATACACAAGTATATTTAGTCATTTAATTTAATAGAAATATACTTGCATGTATGCATATGTACATATAATATAATATGACATATACAAACATGATCATATGTAACTGTCAGTCAGTCAGTCAGTCAGTCAGTCAGTCAGTCAAGTAAAGTCAAGTCAAGTCTAGTCGTCAAGTCAGGTCAGGTCAGGTCTAGTCAAGTCAGTCATCAGACAGAAAAGACAGTCAGGTCAGTCAGTCAGTCAATCAATGTAATATCAAGCTAACATAAATACAACCCGATTGCAGAATAGATAGCATTCTTATAAAATATAATCGAAAGCATCTTTAGAATAACTTATTCTAGTAACTGTTGTTTTTTAAAATATATAAATCGATTTGTCCTACCCAGTTTGTTTGTAGTCCATTTCTCTAACCGCAACCACACACACTGAACATATCCGTTACAATATAGCACTGTCCACCCAACCATCTGCGTATACATTTACGTATCCTTTACAATATATCACTGTCCACCCAACCATCTGCGTATACATTTACGTATCATTTACAATATAGCACTGTCCACCCAACCATCTGCGTATACATTTACGTATCCTTTACAATATAGCACTCTCCACACAACCATCTGCGTATACATTTACGTATCCTTTACAATATAGCACTCTCCACCCAACCATCTGCGTATACATTTACGTATCCTTTACAATATAGCACTCTCCACACAACCATCTGCGTATACATTTACGTATCCTTTACAATATAGCACTCTCCACCCAACCATCTGCGTATACATTTACGTATCCTTTACAATATAGCACTGTCCACCCAACCATCTGCGTATACATTTACGTATCCGTTACAATATAGCACTGTCCACCCAACCATCTGCGTATACATTTACGTATCCGTTACAATATAGCACTGTCCACCCAACCATCCGCGTATACATTTACGTATCCGTTACAATATAGCACTGTCCACCCAACCATCTGCGTATACATTTACGTATCCGTTACAATATAGCACTGTCCACCCAGCCATCTGCGTATACATTTACGTGTCCTTTACAATATAGCACTGTCCACCCAACCATCTGCGTATACATTTACGTATCCGTTACAATATAGCACTGTCCACCCAACCATCTGCGTATACATTTACGTATCCGTTACAATATAGCACTGTCCACCCAACCATCTGCGTATACATTTACGTATCCTTTACAATATAGCACTGTCCACCCAACCATCTGCGTATACATTTATGTATCCGTTACAATATAGCACTGTCCACCCAACCATCTGCGTATACATTTACGTATCCTTTACAATATAGCACTGTCCACCCAACCATCTGCGTATACATTTACGTATCCGTTACAATATAGCACTGTCCACCCAAACATCTGCGTATACATTTACGTATCCTTTACAATATAGCACTGTCCACCCAACCATCTGCGTATATATTTACGTATCCTTTACAATATAGCACTGTCCACCCAACCATCTGCGTATACATTTACGTATCCGTTACAATATAGCACTGTCCACCCAACCATCTGCGTATACATTTACGTATCCTTTACAATATAGCACTGTCCACCAACCATCTGCGTATACATTTACGTATCCGTTACAATATAGCACTGTCCACCCAACCATCTGCGTATACATTTACGTATCCTTTACAATATAGCACTGTCCACCCAACCATCTGCGTATACATTTACGTATCCGTTACAATATAGCACTGTCCACCCAACCATCTGCGTATACATTTACGTATCCTTTACAATATAGCACTGTCCACCCAACCATCTGCGTATATATTTACGTATCCTTTACAATATAGCACTGTCCACCCAACCATCTGCGTATACATTTACGTATCCTTTACAATATAGCACTGTCCACCCAACCATCTGCGTATATATTTACGTATCCTTTACAATATAGCACTGTCCACCCAACCATCTGCGTATACATTTACGTATCCTTTACAATATAGCACTGTCCACCCAACCATCTGCGTATACATTTACGTATCATTTACAATATAGCACTCTCCACCCAGCCATCTGCGTATACATTTACGAATCCTTTACAATATAGCACTCTCCACCCAACCATATGCGTATACATTTACGTATCATTTACAATATAGCACTGTCCACCCAACCATCTGCGTATACATTTACGAATCCTTTACAATATAGCACTCTCCACCCAACCATATGCGTATACATTTACGTATCCATTACAATATAGCACTCTCCACACAACCATCTGCGTATACATTTACGAATCATTTACAATATAGCACTCTCCACCCAACCATCTGCGTATACATTTACGTATCCGTTACAATATAGCACTGTCCACCCAACCATCTGCGTATACATTTACGTATCCGTTACAATATAGCACTCTCCACCCAACCATCTACATATACATTTACGTATCCTTTACAATATAGCACTGTCCACCCAACCATCTGCGTATACATTTACGTATCATTTACAATATAGCACTCTCCACCCAACCATCTGCGTATACATTTACGTATCCTTTACAATATAGCACTGTCCACCCAACCATCTGCGTATGCATTTACGTATCCTTTACAATATAGCACTGTCCACCCAACCATCTGCGTATGCATTTACAATAATGTTGACAACTCAGAAGTATTGAGAGAAAAGCAAACAACATGGCTTGCCTAAACAGTCTAACATGAGTAATATTCTCCACAATGTCGGTGATCGAGCGATGCTTAATTATATTGATTCACTCTATTTCTAGGCATACATTTCCCCGATAAGCAGAGCAGGTCACACGCTTCCAAGCCACCTTGTTACAGGCGCATATGACCTTTGGTATCGTTCTATATGGAGCGCAGATTTATTACGAAAACTCGGGTATTAATGGCATACAATTTTTAAATCAATTAAACGACTACCTACATGATAATTAGCAAGATCACATCAGTATTAAAAACATATATATATATATATAACTATTTATAAGTGTATATCATATATGTATGTGTGTAAATGTATATGTATGTATATATGTATATTGGGTGAGTATGTGGTACACATGTGTGTTTTTATGAAAGCATTTGCATGCAGGTATTGGCATTTTGTGTATGCATTGAAATACGCATGTTTGTATATATACTTTAAACTAGTATGGCAATAACCTACATCTGCAAATGTCAATTGCAATATGAGAAAGAAACCCAATCGCTAGACGTAGTCTGCCTTATTATGTTTCGTTATTATAAAAAAATGTTTATGAAATAAAAAAAATATTAATAAAAAAAACAAAAAAACACACACGCTAATACCACAACTGACGTACTTCTTTTTGAACTTAAACATCAAACTGTAGCACACGATCGATAACATGCAGTTTTACTAAATAAGTAGTTATATACGCAAGGTATATACTTTATGTGGCGTTGTTTGTTCTCTTGTACATGTGCAGTTATACGACTCTTACCTAGGTCAAGAGATAATGATATATGGCTGGTAATATGTACCGTGTTTGATAAGCTTTGCTTCGATGCTTGTATAGTGACATACGAAAAGTGATCTATGCACATTAATTGCTTTGCTAGAGAGAGGGGGAGAGAGAAGAGAGAGAGAGAGGAGAGAGGGGAGGAGAGAGGGAGAGAGATAGGGAGAGAGAGTAGGTGGGAGAGAGGGAAGAGAGAAGAGATAAGTGGGAGAGATGGGAGAGGGAGGAGAGAGGGGGAGAGAGGAGAGGGAGATATAGGGGGAGGGGAGGGGATAGTGGGGGGGAGGGAGAGAGAGAAGAGAGAGAGAGAATATAGATATTAGATAGAGAGAGAAGGTAGGGAGAGAAGAGAGAGGAACAGAGAGCAGAGAGAGAGAGAGAGAAAGAGAGAAAGAGAGAGAGAAAGAGAGGAAGAGAGAGAGAGAGAGAGGGATAGATAGGGGAGAGATAGAGACCGCTAGGTGTTGATATTGTAGGAGTATGCTCCAGGGTGTGCACTGTACAAACCAAATATGGGTGGCATAATAGTATGATAAATGTTGTGCAGGGGCGTAGCTCAAGCTATATATATATATGTATGCACCATTAGGATAGAGGGGCCGGGTGTATCCCCCCGGATGTTTCGATGGTCTATATTGTTACAGCTGCATTCTGGGGGTATTTTAAGGGACATACACGCACTGATGGGAAATAATGAACATTTCTGAAAATCTTCGTTTATCAATTAAAAAGTAATGATGTATCGACTTATTTCATGCTCGATGACTCGTTGCATATCATACACCTCCACCCCCCTTATTCTTAATTTTTTAATTTTCGTATTTTCATATTATTAATTTTTGAAGAAATTGTGTAGGCACGTGTCTACATTGCCTATAGGAAGCTACGCACCTGCTTGTATTGTAGTTAATTTACCAAGCATTCAAATAGAGAGATTACGTTAGGCTAAGCGTTATATATGCATGACAACGAACTTTTAATTAACTCAATTCATTCTTTGATTTATAAAAAACACTGATGGATTCAGAAAATGCTAACCTACCTGATTTGATAATATTTTATACATGTGAACAACATACCTGTTGATCCCGAATTCCGTGTAAGACTCGGCATTGACCCTTAATGAATCCTTTGACAATAGGGGCTGTCGCTCATCCGAGTCCGCCATTTAATCCCAGTGTTAATAAATGTAATGTGAATGTTTCACCTTAGGCCGAAATTACAAAAAAAGGCCTTTCAAAATACCTATCTGATTCAAATATACAGTTTACACGGCATAATTATGTGTTTATATATTATACTATTAATCTAGAGTTCAGTTAAACGTATAGACGATCTGTTTACAAATCAAACAAGCCGTATACTATATATATAGCGAGTATTGCAGCAAACGATATTGGTCGCTCATAACGCTGACGGAGTTTATTTACTAAATTTACTTCAACGTTAAGTGCAGGGTCACGTACATGATTTGGGGGGGGGGGGGTGAGTACACTTTGTTGTTCATAACTATCTAGCAGAGAGCGCGAAATATATTTACCATATATTTAAATGAAACTATTTAATTTTCGCTCTGAAAACCTATCCCAGCCTGTATTGAACGCATGTCTTTACATATTATAGGGGGAGGGACCCCGGATGCGCCCCCTATGGCCGCTACTGATTAGTGTTCTTGTTTACGACCTATATTAACCTTAATGAGCAATGACAGCTAAAATAGACATGATGGCAATGCATTAGTAATGTCCCTGGATATATTCAAATTTGTCAACCTATAATGGTGATATTTGCTGTGGGCAGTAGAGTACACAGGCGCTAGGGTTCTGGATAACAGCCGACAACCATACTTTACTACAGACACTTGTGGTCTGGACAAATGTTGTAGGGTTCAAAACCACAAAACTAAAAAACATGGGTTTTTTTTTATTGAACACTATGATACACTATAGGCTTGACACGCACGCACGCACGCACGCACGCACGCACGCACGCACGCACGCACGCACGCACGCACGCACGCACGCACGCACGCACGCACACACACACACATATATATATATATACAATTTGACATACTCATCGAGTATATAGCCTTGATAGTGATGGTGTATCATTTTAAAACTTGCTTGGAATGGCCTAAAAGTGTATGTATAGTGTCAAGCCTATGGTGTACCATAGTGTTCTTAAAAATAAAAAAGACAAACATGTGCTTTAGTTTTGTGGTTTTGAACCCGAAAACATTTGTCCAGACCACAAGTATCTGTGGTAAAGTATAGTTGTCGGCTGTTGAATTATCACCAGTGAAATGCGCTCCTCACTAAATTCGATAACATGATGAGTATCTGAACATAGTGATTCATACGTTTATAGGGCCTGTTATCTTTGGGTATGTGTTATAAACAGACGGGTCTGTAGTCCAGTGGTAACACGCTGGACTGGTAATCCAGGGATCGCCGGTTCCATCATCTGACCATAATAAACTAACAGTCTTTCAGATGGGACGTTAAACCGAGGTCTCGTGTCGGTGCTTTACACCGTGCACGTAAACGAACAAGAGGATACTCTGGAATGATTCTCTGTCTGTATCATTGCACTATCCTCCAAAATTCTAAAATGAGTAATCTCTTCAGGAGGCGTCGCTCATATAGGCAACCGGTAGCGACGATAAATAAACGTAAAACACACACACGCTAGATTTGTTAGCGTGTTACCACTGAACTAGAGATCCGTCTGTATAAATCTAACATTTAGAACCTGAGGATAAGTACAATGAGACAGACACGTTCTATTTTCATCACATTATATTAATTTTAAGTAGTAAACAACGCAATAGACATGTCAGTGGTCCTGTTGTTAGCATTTGGGAAATTGAATCATTGGGTCGCACGTTCGAACACCGTCTGACCGTAACAGTATTTCGTATTGGACTGATGCATCCGCTACCGACTCGTTGCGGTCATTCACTTCAAATCACTTGCCCCTCACTGCTGTTTGTTCAAATACTACTCGGGTGTCAAATTATTACAAGCTATGAAGTTTCCTGCTGTCACGCGGTAGGTCGTTGGCTGTACATTGACGACTGAGATACTGCTCAGAGGGGCTGTAACATATTCACCTACCGCGCCACACGCTATGTTACAGGGCACCCGGGATCTTCCACGAACAATATAGCTGGAGAGCCGCCATATGGCATTCGTTGTTGTTGGTTTCTATGGTTTAGGATTGTACTTCTGAAATCCATTCATATACAACTGTGTATGATTCTCACACTTATCCATTGTTGCATCTTTAAACGTCCAAACAAAACATACATGTATTGTAATTTACATGATTTTAACGATTTAAATTGTTCATTTGATGAATTAGACAGGCATATTACTGTTAGTGATATTACGGATGCAATCATACAGTTGAAACGAGATAAGGCGTCTGGGAGTGATAATATTTTAAATGAATATTTGATAGTGTGGATATTTTAGCTTCGCACATATGTGATATATTTAATGCAATTATCGATTCGGGTTATTTCCCGGACAATGGACTGAAGGCACGATTATTCCGCTATATAAAAAAGGTGATATCGCCAATGTGAATAATTATCGTGGTATTACTTTAGTCAGTTGTATATCTAAACTGTTTACAACCATTTTAAATAAACGGATTACAACCTTTTGTGAAAATAATAATATTTTATCAGATGCACAATTTGGGTTTAGAAAAGGGCGCTCTACAATCGATGCATTGTTCATACTGAATAATATTGTTCAAAAGTATCTCAATGAAAATAAAAGATTATATTGTGGTTATATTGACATGAAGCGCTGTTTTGATTCTATTTATAGAAATGCACTATGGCATAAATTATATAAAACAGGTATTCAGGGTAAGCTACTAAGTCATGTGTACGACATTGCGGAAGCTATTCGGAATATTTCCAATATGCTGTCGGTCTAAGACAAGGGGAGATAATGTCGCCTATTTTATTCTCTTTATTCGTGGAAGATCTTGAACTATATTTACAAGAATATATTAATTCTGGCATTGTCATAGATGACATTGTTCTTATTTTGCTACTTTTTGCAGATGATATGGTCATTTTAGCCAAGTCCCCAGAAGAGCTTCAATATAATTTTAATTTATTATATGACTATTGTACCACATGGGGTTTGGAGGTTAATACTGCTAAAACAAAAGTAATGGTTTATAGAAAACGAGGTAATGTATATCTAAACGAAAAATGGACTTATAATAATGAAAATATTGAAGTGGTTAATGATTTCAATTACCTTGGAACAATCCTAAATTATACTGGACATTTTTCATTAAACCAGGAATATATTACTGGGAAAGCATTAAAGGCTCTCAATTTCTTGTTATATAATTGTAAACGGTATAGACTAAAAGTAAAGATACTTTGTCAACTTGTTGATGCCTTTGTTGGATCAATATTAAATTATTCATCTGAAATTTGGGGATACACTAAGTCCAAAGCAATTGAAAGAATCCATTTAAAGTTTTGTAAACAAATTTTAAATGTTAGATCTTCCACATGCACTGCAGCTGTATACGGAGAACTGGGTAGATATCCCATGTATATATCTCGTTACATACGTATGATTAAGTACTGGTTTAAATTGTTATACTCGGATAATATAATACTTAAGCGCGTATATGCACAATCTTTGATTGACTGTAATAAGGGTATCAAAAATTGGCTTTATAATGTTAAATAATTATTGTGTGAAAATGGATTTGCAGATATCTGGAGTAATCCTCATGTTGTACATAGAAACAGCTTTTTATGTATATTGAAACAACGTCTGATTGATTGTTTCATACATGGTTGGTTTACTGGTAAGGCGTCTAGTAGTGTACTTGAACTGTATAATAATTGTAAATATGATTTTGGATATGAAACCTACTTGGACATTTTACCATATACATTGCGACTATATATAACCAGAATAAGAATATCTGCACATTCGCTTAGAATACAAACTGGTCGATATGCATCAAATATAATACAGAGAAACGAAAGATACTGTCAATGCTGTAATACTCTGGATGTGGAAGATGAGTTTCATTTAATCTTAACATGTTCATGCTATATAGATTTGAGGAAACGTTACATTACTAATAGATTTTATATAAGACCAAGTATGTATACATTTTTGAAATTGTTAAGCTCTGATAACAGAAGTGACTTGTATAATTTGGCTCTTTACATTAAACATGCTTTAAACAAACGAAATAATATATTAAATACCTTGACTTCTTAGATTTAAATATGATATTAGAGTTTATCCTCTGTGCTACATGACAGAATTCGTAGCACTTGTATATAATGGCTATTACATTGATTGATTGTGATATGTAATTATGTTTTTATGTGTGGATATATATATATATATAATTATGTATATGTGTCTATATGCATGTATGTATATTTCTATTAATGACTATGTACTTATGTATACGTCAAAATAAACATATGTTCTGTATACGTAAAACCCCTATAATAAGCCCATCTATGGGACTTCCATAATGTGGTCTTATTAGCGGGGTGGTCTCTTTATCGAGTTTGGTCAAGAACACCAAAGTATGATAATATTACTACATGTACAATGTACTTTCACACATGATAATTTCTTGGTTTTGTTTCTTGGTTTCTATGGTTTAGGATTGCACTTCTGAAATAGATTCATATACAACTGTATAATTATGATTGGCTGTCCAATAAGCGCAGTGATTAGCGCGCTCGCTTCTCACCAATGCGAGAAAACCCACTTATCCGACCTGGCGACCATCGTACAATCTCACATACTTCCCGGTCCGAGGGTCGAATCCGGGTTTGGTCCGAGGATCGAACCCGGATTGCATTGGTGAGACGTGAGCTGCGCTAACCACTGCGCTATTCGGACAGCACAGGCGTTCTTGTAATGGGGCTTCGTAATTCTAGTTATCACTAGTCGACACAATCGCCGTGAAGTGGACACGTTCAATGTGCAACATTTTATATCAACTGTATTCAGAGGCGTAGGCAGCTGGAAATGATGTGCAAGCCTATTTGAACTATTAAGCACCGTGTGTGCGAAACCGGTAGGGGATCTGGGGCATCGTCCCCACTAATTCTTTGAAACCTAGACATCAAATGGTGCACTCTGGCACCTTTAAGGGACGTTTATACACTAATAAACACATAGGAAAAGTTCAGTTTGTCATCTACTACTGTATATCTAGCAAAAAAACACTTCCTGAATATAATGTGCAAGCCGGGCATTGTGGCGTAAAGGCAACTACGCGCCTGGTATTTAAGAAATAATAAGTATCAACCGTGGTATATCGCAGAATAACCAGAGTTTGAAGTTCTTATGCGTAGAAATATATCACGAAGGCCTTCCCCTGCGATATACCACGGTTGATACTTATTATTTCGATTCTAAAACGACTAACTTCTAATAATTTTAGACGAGAATCAAATGAGTATTTTCTTTAAACGCCGCTGCATTTGACTTTCGAAATGTCCTCCCGCGTAAGGGGTGATGACGTTAGTTTTTATGGAAAATATCAATCTAGTGCACAAATGAACAAAAGTTGTAACTGATCAATAATTTTATTTATTTTGTCAAATAAAACTGTACAGAATAGTAACTGAAACGTTACTTAGCAGAAAAACAAGACGGACAAGAGATTAACTGATTCTAAAAATAGCTCACTTCCGCTAATTCCCGCGGTAGTATTTACAAACAGCACGTGACTTCGCAGCATAGTTCAAGGTAGGTATATCGCAGAATAACCCGAGGTAGATTTTACTCTACAAGTATGTATGTTATTAGCTGGGTCGTGTTAGAATAATAAAACAACAAAACAAATAAAATGGCATAGTTTATTATCAAATCATGTAAGCAGGAATGCTGCACAAGCCCAGTAGAAACATATTTAATTTATTTAATGTTTAAATTATAAACATGTCTGTAATACGATAAGATAATTGTTTATTATAGTGACTTGTTTTTCCCAACAGTTACAACATATACTTAATATTGTAACACCTAGCCCAACGGGCCTATAAGTCACCATATGTTAACAGTTTTTAATAGCGTGAATACGCCTCATTGAAGTTCCACGTATTACTGAGATAATTACTAAATAATTACTAAAATAATTATGAGATAATTATACCTAAAGGTAATCGATTACAAATAACCAGAGATCATATAGGAATACTAGTAGTATATGTAGATATACTAAGTAGATAATAATACCTTCTATATTTATAAATGCATTGTATACATAATGTATTCACATAGTTCTACGAAGATATATTTGATTGACAGGATCATGTCCCGGTGGGGGTAATCTCGGCCGTCGCGAGATGTTATGAGATTTCATCGGCTAGCTGGCGAAATGCTACCAGAGAAAATCACCACTAAGTTAATCTCTTCTTATTATATACCACAGTGATTTCAATTTAACTATCGTAGCTAAATTATGAGGTGAGTGATGTTCATTAAAGCGACATTACATTACAGAAAGCCCCAAACATACATTATTTCGTATGAATAGCATTGCTACTACAAACTCTTCAGAAATAATTCCATCACTAACTTTCAATCTATGAACAGTATGTTTACGGTCTCAAAAGTGAAAGCAGGATTTTCATATAACGATCTGCCACGCTCCTGAATTGACGTGTGTCTATACGAAACGGGTGATACTGTAATTTAGAGATAAGTTAAATCAGATTAGTCGAACAATAAGAAAGCGTCTAGTAGGCACAAATGTGAGCTATACCGGAACAAATGAACCATTAACCCATTCAACCCCAAGTAACAGACATGGACTGGTGTATGATATTTTTAGATCAATAAATTAATAAGAAAATTACCTTTGGACCAGTTCATTTATGAAAATGGGTAATTTTATCTAAAAATCGAAATAATTATTACTGGCAAAAAGTACACGAGCCGGATCATCTGGGTCTACACTTTATGTAAGTCTATTTAGAGGCCTGTAGTGTTGAAAGGGTTAATCTTGTTATTCAGTATATATGTCTTGTATTAAGCATTGATGGTGACCCTATTTACATTATTTTGTTATGTCAACAAACGTCGTATACGACAGGTGTATATTAGTTGTACTACTCAGATTATATGGCATATATTTTTTAAAAACATTATACCATATAATAGGAAATTACATTATGTAGATATTTGCTTTTTTCACAAATGTTGTGTTGCTTTAATGCACTATCCTTTTTGACACGGGTCCATCTGAGTTACGAATGAATTATATCTTCCTGGTCCAATTAAGCTCCGCCTGCATGTTCCATGTTCCGTAAATGCGTCTATATAAGCCACAAGCTACTTATTCATTAGTTTGAAAATATGTGCGAACATTCTGAAATTGTACGA
>CM026392.1:6926745-6996893 GCA_014843695.1 Archivesica marissinica
TATTAAGCTTAACACTGCAAAATCGTAGGAATGGAACTATTACAGGTTCTTACTTGGCAGCATAGGAATAACCAAATGTAACTTGATGTCAGACTGAGACCGAAGTCTCTATTACTTTGATATGAATTTGAACATTTCATAATCGAAGTCATGCTCTCCAATAGCCAGTATCAGAAATAAATCACAATTACTGAATTACATACATGAACACGATTGCAATATTACCACGAAACTACAAACATCTGTTATCTGTCAAATTTGATACTCTGCAACACTATGTGTTAGTAAGCAAACTAGCACTGAATGCGCATGCGTTATTTTCACAGGAAATAGTTATGGTGACGGATTTGTCTGGTTTGATACGGGCTCGTGACCGTATCAAACCAGCAAACGTAATATCAGACTGGAAAACAAATAACGGTATAAAATAGGCTAATATTCAATAAAGAGACATGTGTATAAAGGTTCTATTGTGAATATATTGCTTGAAATGAAATATTGGTCACTTGCATTCAATATTTAGCACACATTTATATTATTATATATTGGCTTCGTCAATGACACAGTTTTCCTTTCGTGGTCTATGATCCAGACATATACTAAATCATATACGGTTTTATTTTGATCTAAGTCACATTTTGCCTTGTCCAAGACTAGAGTCCTCATTATTTACTAAATAGAATATACTTCTTCAGTTTCTGTATCTCAAGTAGCCATCGGATGTCCGATGAGCGCAGTGGTTAGCACGCTCACTTCTAACCAATGCAACCCGGGTTCGAATGTCGAACTTGGAAGTAAGTGAGATGGTATGTTGGTCGACAGCTCGAACATGTGGGTATTCTCCGGGTACTCCGGTTTCCTCCCACACGAATGACCGCAAATACCCTGTCATCCGAGCCAACATGAGTGATTAATATAAGTTGCTACAGCTTGTTTCGCAAGCGTTGTAAAATAAATAAAGTTTATATTTAAAGTACGCATCGCCTCGCCCAGGAACAGAAATCACGTTAGTTACTAAATAGTATATACTTGTTTAGTTTCTGTATCTAAAGCACTCATCGCCTACTCCAGGAACAGAATTCACATTATTTACTAAATAGTACATACTAGTTCAGTTGCTGTATATAAAACATTCGTGGCCTCCTCCAGGAACATAATTCACACTAAATAGTACATACTTGTTCACATTCTGTATATAAAGCAGTCGTGGCCTACTCCAGGGACACAATTCACATTATTTACTAAATAGTACATACTTGTTCACTTTCTGTATCTAAAGCACTTGTCGCCTCGTCCCGGAGCAGAATTATCATTATTTCATGCACCATACATACCTGTTCACTTTCTGTATCTAAAGCACTTGTCGCCTCGTCTTGGAGCAGAATTATCATTATTACATGCACCATACATACCTGTTCACTTTCAGTATCTAAAGCACTTGTCGCCTCATCCCGGAGCAGAATTATCATTATTACATGCACCATACATACCTGTTCACTTTCTGTATCTAAAGCACTTGTCGCCTCGTCCAGGAGTAGAATTATCATTATTACATGCTCCATACATACCTGTTCACTTTCTGTATCTAAAGCACTTGTCGCCTCGTCCAGGAGCAGAATTCTTGGATTTCTTATTAATGCTCTGGCAATGGCAACCCTTTGTTTCTGTCCGCCGGATAACTGTGTACCCTTTTCTCCTACTTCTGTGTCGTAACCCTAACAAATATAGCTTGCTCCATTATAAATCGTTTATAATTAATATCTAATCTACTAATACACACACATGGAAACTGCTAGTCTGGCAGAAAAAGGTCATAACAAACGTGCACTAGATACCAGCCTACAAACAATATGTACACCACACCGAGATGCTCATAAATGACACAACCCAAGGCATACTAGATTGACCCTGTAACATTTAATATGGGAAAGATTTTCACCAACAATGGCAGATCATATTGTCAAACGGCTCAAATATGCATAGCACGCTGAGATGCACCTGTTAGTCTTCAATTTCCAAAGCCGCTGTCCGATTAACGCAGTGGTTAGCGCGCTCGCTTCTCACCAATGCAACCCGGGTTCGATCCTCGGACCGGGAATAATGTGAGCTTGTACGGTGGTCGCCAGATCGGACAGGTGGGTTTTCTCCGGGTACTCCGGTTACCCCCCACATGAATGACCACAGTTACGCAATCGTTGTAAAATAAATCAAGCTTAAACTTAGTCTGCTATTGAAAGAATCGATTGTTCCGTGTGTAAATGATACCTTTAAACCATAGACGTAAACGGAGTGCTGACATGGGTATTTTAAACTTGGGCGAATTTGGTACCAAGAAATAAATAAAATCGTATACACAACGAATATACACAAAATGATTAAGAATAAACATTCCTTTTAAGATTAGTAATAAATAACCGTGTTTCTCAGTGAAATGCTATCTTTCAACGACACATTCGAAGTTGGCAAGTTCTTGCCCGCTGCTCATGCTTCACTGGGTGTACTTTTGTATTTTAGTGAGCTTTAGACAATCTTAAAACGCTTAGTTATAAAGTAATATGTTCTAATGAATTTCTTTTGTCTTTGTTATTTATTTTTGACCCAGCTTCTTTTCTTATATACACTGACAAGGTCCATTACTGTGACCTAATAGCGCGGTAGTACAAACAAACCAGTCGAACGCACGCACACACAAGAGCAGAGTGAGTCCCTCACATTGGGGCACAACAAGAATGGCAATGGTATACAATGATATACAATGGTATACAATGGTATACAATACTGCCACCGATTTCAGTCGGCCGCGTCATTGATTGCACATGAACTTTTGATTGATTTATGTATGCATATATATATGTCATACATGGATAAGGTATGTTGGACATAATAATACCCATTTTGGTCCAGCTATGACTCAATAGCACAGAATGCCCTCCTACCTGCTACATCTAGTATGTCATAATTATACTAACTCTTGGTAGATTAGATATGAACTCGTGTATGTTAGCAGCTCGAGCAACTGCTATGACGTCATCCATGGATAATGGGGCGTCCAGGCCGTATGTTATATTCTCTTTTATGCTGCATGCAAACAAGATTGGTTCCTGGCTGACAACACTGATAAGATATCTCAGTCTTATAAGATTTATATCTCTGATGTTGGTTCCGTCCACCTCCTGAAAACAAATCAATGCATACACAGAGTTGAGTGAGGCATTATAATTTATGTTCAACTTTCATAAAGAGAATAGTGTTACATACCTGTGACATGAATGCATTCTATTAAATACCGACGGATCTGTAGCCCAGTGGTAGCACGCTGGACTGGTAATCCAGGGATCGCAGGTTCGATCCCCCGTCTGACCCTAATAAAATTAACAGTCTTTCACTTTTGAAAGGTTGACAAAAACAACACTGTAATTGAACAAACAAACAAACAAACAAACACAGAGGTAATCATACAAGCAGGTTGCTTTCTTCTTATGTATTTCTCCTATGTACATAGTATTTATACTTGACTATGTTTATTCAAATACATACAGACGGATCTGTAGTCCAGTGGTAACACGCTGGACTGGTAATCCTGGGATCGTAGGTTCGGTCCCTCGTCTGACTCTAATACAATTAACAGTCTTTCATATGGGACATTAAACCGAGGTCTCGTGTCGGTGCTTTACACCGTGCACGTAGAAGAACCAGAGGAGACTCCCGAATGGGTCTCTGTCTGTATCATTGCACTATCCTCCAATATCTAAAATAACTAATCTCTTCAGGAGGCGTGGCTCATATGGGTAACCGGTAGCGACGATAAATAAACGTAAAACATGCATTCTATTAATTGCTAGATTATAATCAAAATCAGTCGTGTATTGATGATGGGCGTCATCACACATACATGGTGGTAAACATTTAATACATGGAAATGGTTCTTGTAAATGTTTTATGTGCAATTGTGCGCAGCTTATAAATGTGTTATGTGCATTTGTGCGCAACTTGTAAATGTTTTATGTGCATTTGTGCGTAACTTGTAAATGCTTTATGTGCATGTGTGCGCAACTTATAACTATTTTATGTGCATGTGTGTGCAACAAAAAGTATAAAACCTTAATTAATAAACATAGTATTTATATATTATTTCATGACACGTTATTCTAAATTAAATAAACCAACTGAAATGTTTAAAACGTGCATTTTATAGTTTATTTAACGTCGCTACCGGTTGTCCATTTGAGCGACGGACAGTTTACCTAACAACACATTTCCTGGGAAGGCTCCAGCAGTTAACCAATACTTGGTACATCAACCTCCGTAAGAAACTGCCAGCGTATTCATATAAAGAGAAGCGGTCTGAGCAGGGCTCGAATCCTCAGTGATGATTGGTTACAGTGGTATACAAGTTAGCGACCTTAACCACTCGACCACAGGGGCGGACCATCAGTGATGATTGGTTACAGTGGTATACAAGTCAGCGACCTTAACCACTCGACCACGGAGGCGGACCATCAGTGATGATAGGTTAGAGTGGTATACAAGTCAGCGACCTTAACCACTCGACCACGCAGGCGGATAATCAGTGATGATAGGTTACAGTGGTATACAGGTCAGCGACCTTAACCACTCGACCACGGCGGATAATCATTGATGATAGGTTACAGTGGTATACAAGTCAGCGACCTTAACCACTCGACCACCGATGCGGACTATCGTGCATGTGTGTGTATGTATGTATATAGATATGTGTGTAATTTGACATTGCAATGACATGAAAGGAAATTAAAAAGAAAAACGTATTGAGCTTATTGACTTATCTGTATAAATATCTTACAATGGCTCCTTCGGTAGGATCATAGAATCGCTGGAGGAGTTGTACCAGCGTAGATTTACCACACCCACTCGGTCCTACAAGAGCTACAGTTTGTCCAGGCTCAACCCGTATGTTGATTCCTTTAAGAACAGGTACATCTGGCCGCATTGGGTAGCGAAATTGTACATCTTTAAACGAAATATGTCCAGAAAGCTTAGACTGAAATAATGTATTGAAGTTATAATCATAGTATATATGAGATATACTATTGTTTGTCTATCACATCCTTTGGCAGATAGAGACAGAGTTATCCCGAAATGCATACCGGTCATATTTGTAGTATTCCTTTGAGCTTACTGTGGTTCCCAAACCAGATGTTGCGAAATGATAAATGTGATTTTATCAAAATCAGGCTTATTAAATTGTTAACAATTGTTGTACTAAACTATCAATTATTTGTCTGTTGGATATCTAGGCGGCTGCATACATAAAAAAGGCCACCCTACCTAAACAAATTGCTACAAAAGGTTAATACCATACTAAAAGTCTACTACAATCTAACCACTGAATTCACAATTATGTAATCACTTCGCTATTATTTAAATATGCTAATTGGATTCCTAGATCCCCTAAACATGGGTTAGACATCAACATTACTCATCTAGGATAAATAATGAAGATGCAATTGAGATTTTAATGATTTGGCGGCCATATTGGACGCCATGTTGAACATTATACCTTTTCAGTGGTCAGATTGTGGTAGACTTTTAGTATGTTATTAAGCACACTTAATACTATAGAAAACCGTTGAGAAACCTTTTGTAGCAATTATGTTGGGCTCAAACTATATTTGCAGTCGCCTAATCCTGCAAGACATCTGATGAGTTACACACAGGTGGGATTTGATAGGATGTGGTGCAAAGGAAATAACGACGACAATATATTAAACAACTTAAAAACACAATACTGCCACTACTAACTAATACTTATATTAACTGTAAATGAAAGGGACATACCAGCAACAGGTACATATGCAGAAGTGCATCCGCGATGATTGTATTCCAAATAACTTCATAATAAGTGCATTTTTCTTTTTGGTATAACTGCATTTTCATGACAGACAGTGCATAGTTTTTGTGTTTTTTGAGAAATTATGTGACTTGAGAAGACTTCAGACTAGTTGATGTGATGTGTAAGAAAATAAGTGTTATAAGAAATCAGGCCATTGCAGACTGAAGGTTTGTATACTCTGTATTATTTGGCAGAAGAATACAGTGTGTAAACACAGTGACGTTATTCACAGGTTAGTACTGGCTATGCGAAACATTATAGTTGGATGATATACACATTTATTTAGCTCGATTGCGAAACAAGTTCTTACAACTTATATTAATCACTATCGAGACCTCATTCCTGATGGAATCCATGGCCACGAGGGAGAGAAAAGGCAACGTGGAATTTAAATGCCGTGCCTAAGGGCACAATCGTAACCGCTCCAGCAGGGCTCGAACTCCGGACCTTTCGCACCTGAGGCGAACGCCCATCAACTGCGCCATCACGACTTCCACAAAGTGGATGTGGTATCTAAAGAAATGAAAGATTGGAACTATGTATGAACATACCATATGTTTTTACTTTTTACTATGTATTCAATAGGCAATTTATTTGTTGTTTTACAACCACACATGTCAAGTAGATAGGACGTGTATTTATGTGATCGATCAGCAAATAACATGGTACGACCAGAAAAGGATATGTTACGACCAGCAAATGATATGTGACGACCAGCAAATGATATGTGACGACCAGCAAATGATATAATAAGAACAGAAAATGATATTTTACGACCAGCAATAATTATTGATATGTTACGACCAACACATGATATGTTTCGACCAGCACACATATTAAACTACATAACCATGTGCTTGCTTTTTATTTGTTTGGGGTTTAAATTGCATTAACAGCTTAGATCAATATGGCAACTGTTCAGCTGTTATTGGTCAAGGAAGAGGCACCCGGTCACTCCGGTAGAAAAACTGAGCTTCCGCAAGCTATCGGGATGGCTTCGGGATAGCTTCGGGATAGCTTCGGGATAGCTTCCTCACTTGAAATAATACGACACTACCAGTGGTATTAGAACATACAGTAGCGAGAGACAAGTGAATTTAAGTAATCGTAGCCATTCAGCAACCAACTATATAACAAACACATAACAGTCGAATAGTGAGTGCCATGTAGCTTTACATTTGCAGTGAACAGAACAACGAAGATATTAACTAAGATCGCATATGAAATGAAAAATGTGTTGATAAAATAAAAAATATGTTTGTTTGGTTTGGGTGTTTAAAGTAATACCAACAGCTTAGGTCATACTGCGACCCAGTTATGATTGGTGGAGGACGACCCAGGTGACCATCTGTGCAGTATTGCAGGCGTGGATGGGTACCCTGGTAGAACCACATACCTACCGTATGTCAGCTAGATAGCTTCCTCACATGGACTATTTCGAAACCCCAGTGGAATTCGAACCTACAGCAGTGAAGGGCACATTATTAGAAGTCAACGATCTTAGCAACTCGGCCACGGATGCCATGTGATGAGAAAACACGAACAAACCACGAGAATAAACATCAATATACTAATTAATATTATTTACCAGATGCTCTCCACGCTTAGAGAACACGTCTATAAGTGGAACTGTACCCAGTACTTTAAAAATGAGACCCGCTGCAGTGGCTGCTTTTGAGTAGTCTGGCAGAAACGAACTTGTCTGACCAATAGTCAGACCAGTGATAGATATAGCAAAGAAAACTCTGAAAACATACACAAGCTGCATGATCCGATTAACATATTAACATTCATAGCGCTGAAAACATTGGAAACAATAAGTGGACTAGTTATTTCCGCAAAATTAAGGACACACTTTAAATTACCGTGGGTTCCATAGGCTTGACCAGCTTGCGATAACAATATATAATTATGAAGCGACCACCTAAACCATTACTGATTTTGACACCAGATCGTAGAGATTTAGAAACATCAACCATTATGATTCGGGTGTTGATTCCATCTTGTTGCTTAGTTTATACAAATTTAGTTTTAGCTCGATTGCGAAACAAGTTATTTCAACTTATATAAATCACTCTCGAGACCTCATTCCTGATGGAATCCATCGCCACGAGGGAGAGAGAAGAGGCAACGTGGAATCTAAATGCCTTGCCTAAGGGCACAATCGTAACGGCTCCAGTGGGACTTGTTGTTAATCAAACCGAGAAAAGGTATGTATTCGGATTTTAGTAAAGCTTTCAGAACATTACTTTTAACGTTATTAACCTATCCTGACAAACTGTTTTGAGATATTCGTTAAAGAAATAAATAACACTAATTTCATTATAAGTCGTAAAGCAACGAGTCATATCAGAAGAATTCAGTCACGTGGATAACCAACACGAATATGAAGATATCAAACAATGGATGAAAACCGTGAGATTTGCTGAATTACTCAGCATTGCTTGCCAATAACCTACTTACAAATCAAGGCATGAAATGAATAAGGAATTTGATTTCCACAAACAAAGCAAAAGTATCGTCAATTTCTACAATCATATAGTTAGCTAGTTTTATATCATTTTCCAATAAAATCGAAGGATGCAGCGAATAAAGAATGGTACTCACTTAAACACATTGTCTGGGGTCATATCCCCTGTGGTGACCATATAGGCTCCAAATCGGAATGCTCCTGCGTATAATATGAATATTATCCCCTGTGCAAAGCCGACTGTTAATCCTGTAAGTTGGGCCATTCTTAAATTGGTCCTGAAAACATAGCATCATAATTATTTGGCTAGTTGTCTACATATGCTTCAATATGAATAGTTATATCTAACATATGATAACTTGTACATGTATGCTGTTGCGCTATAAATTATTTGGCTAGTTGCCTACAGTTGCTTCAATATGAATAGTTATATCTACAATATGATAACTTGTACATGTACGCTGTTGCACTACAAATTATTTGGCTAGTTGCCTACAGTTGCTTCAATAGGAATAGTTATATCTCACATAATAAAAAAGGATGATCACGTGTACATGTTGCTGTTACACTATAAATTCATTTTGCAAAATATATGTCTCACTCACATTTGTATTCGAACCAAAAAGGGACAAATAATTACCTAAATAACTAGACCAACAGAGGTCACTTTTTCTGCACAACATTGTAGGATTAATAGGCGGTTTCTATAATTTACCGTGTCAATATTTAGATAATTATGCATAACCTGCGATCATGTAAGCTTCAAATATTAGACATAATCAGAGTTTTACACAGACATGACTACTCACTTGTATGGTACATTCAATGACCCTGCATATTTGTTATAGAAATTTGGTTCCCGTGTCAAAGATTGAACCGTGCGAATATTTTCAATCGCTTCACTCGCAGTCTGAAATTTAATGGAATATAATACAACTTGATAGCATACATGGTAAGTGTAATCTAGAGCACTATTGTGGCCTTAACTGTGTGCACACCATTGAAATCAGGTGCGACAACTGTCATATAGAGCACTATTATGGCCTTAACTGTGTGCACACCATTGACATCAGGTACGAAAACTGTCACATAGAGCACTATTGTGGCCTTAACTGTGTGCACACCATTGAAATCGGGTGCGAAAACGGTCATCTAATGACCTTAACTACGTATATTGAATACCCTGCAGATCTGTAGCAGAAGAGCTGCGAAATTTTAGTATTGAATATACAAAATGTATTTTAGCTTCAATGCAAAACTTGTATCAGGTGTCTCACTCAACACAGCGTATGCCATGATGCTGTTCATTCTGAAAATTGGGTTTCCAGAAATTTGAAATATTGTCAATTTACACAGTTATGAAAGTTTACCTTTCCAGCCGCTTCTAGTTTAGTGTTATCTTTCTTCTGAGATCCCATTACCATCTTCATCTGCATGGCGCCTGTATATTATTAATGCAAAGAGTGAGTAAAGTAAAGTAAGTATTGTGCTTGTTTATTGTAGTGTAACCCATATTTAAAGGGCCATCCATTTCTGACTTATGATACACCTCTTCGTATGAACATCAGTACTTGCCGAATCATATGCTTGTATACCTGGCGCCATGCTGGTGGGCAATTTCGGTAACCATTATTTAGCTGGCGGCTCACCAACCGTGTGCAATTTTATGGGTAATGTTATTTGTATTATGTATTGTATTGTACATGGATGAGACAGAAATAAAGATAATAATAAATATGTATGCCACATGGGCCTGTGACCTTCTGGATTTAAACAATAAAACGTTGCAGCTTTGAAACTTGTCCAGCTGTTATTGAAGGAGACAGACTCCGAGCCACTGTGAGAGGTATAACAGGCACACTGGCTTCTGCCTCCCCAAGTAATAGCCCAAGAGTCGCCATATGACATGTACATAACCTGTCCGTGGGAGTATAAACTCCATAAAAAAACACTAATAACTTGAAATGGGCTGTAATCAACATAATGCATGTACTAGGGCTCATTCTAGGTCAGCATATTTGGGAGAAGTGAGAAGGCGCCACCGTAATCAACATAATGCATGTACCAGCGCTCATTCTAGGTCAGCATATTTGGGAGAAGTGAGAAGGCGCCACCGTAATCAACATAATGCATGTACCAGGGCTCATTCTAGGTCAGCATATTTGGGAGAAGTGAGAAGGCGCCACCGTAATCAACATAATGCTTGTACCAGGGCTCATTCTAGGTCAGCATATTTGGGAGAAGTGAGAAGGCGCCACCGTAATCAACATAATGCATGTACCAGGGCTCATTCTAGGTCAGCATATTTGGGAGAAGTGAGAAGGCGCCACCGTAATCAACATAATGCATGTACCAGGGCTCATTCTAGGTCAGCATATTTGGGAGAAGTGAGAAGGCGCCACCGTAATCAACATAATGCATGTACCAGGGCTCATTCTAGGTCAGCATATTTGGGAGAAGTGAGAAGGCGCCACCGTAATCAACATAATGCATGTACCAGGGCTCATTCTAGGTCAGCATATTTGGGAGAAGTGAGAAGGCGCCACCGTAATCAACATAATGCATGTACCAGGGCTCATACTAGGTCAGCATATTTGGGAGAAGTGAGAAGGCGCCACCGTAATCAACATAATGCATGTACCAGGGCTCATTCTAGGTCAGCATATTTGGGAGAAGTGAGAAAGCGAGGCCGTAATCAACATAATGCATGTACCAGGGCTCATTCTAGGTCAGCATATTTGGGAGATGTGAGAAAGCGAGGCCGTAATCAACATAATGCATGTACCAGGGCTCATTCTAGGTCAGCATATTTGGGAGAAGTGAGAAGGCGCCACCGTAATCAACATAATGCATGTACCAGGGCTCATTCTATGTCAGCATATTTGGGAGAAGTGAGAAAGCGAGGCCGTAATCAACATAATGCATGTACAAGGGCTCATTCTAGGTCAGCATAGTTGGGAGAAGTGAGAAAGCGAGGCCGTAATCAACATAATGCATGTACCAGGGCTCATTCTAGGTCAGCATATTTGGGAGAAGTGAGAAGGCGCCACTGTAATCAACATAATGCATGTACCAGGGCTCATTCTAGGTCAGTATATTTGGGAGAAGTGAGAAGGCGCCACTGTAATCAACATAATGCATGTACCAGGGCTCATTCTAGGTCAGCATATTTGGGAGAAGTGAGAAGGCGCCACTGTAATCAACATAATGCATGTACCAGGGCTCATTCTAGGTCAGCATATTTGGGAGAAGTGAGAAGGCGCCACTGTAATCAACATAATGCATGTACCAGGGCTCATTCTAGGTCAGCATATTTGGGAGAAGTGAGAAGGCGCCACCGTAATCAACATAATGCATGTACCAGGGCTCATTCTAGGTCAGCATATTTGGGAGAAGTGAGAAGGCGCCACCGTAATCAACATAATGCATGTACCAGGGCTCATTCTAGGTCAGCATATTTGGGAGAAGTGAGAAGGCGCCACCGTAATCAACATAATGCATGTACCAGGGCTCATTCTAGGTCAGCATATTTGGGAGAAGTGAGAAGGCGCCACCGTAATCAACATAATGCATGTACCAGGGCTCATTCTAGGTCAGCATATTTGGGAGAAGTGAGAAGGCGCCACCGTAATCAACATAATGCATGTACCAGGGCTCATTCTAGGTCAGTATATTTGGGAGAAGTGAGAAAGCTAGGCCGTAATCAACATTATGCATGTACCAGGGCTCATTCTATCTCAGCATATTTGGGAGAAGTGAGAAAGCGGGGCCGTAATCAACATAATGCATGTACCAGGGCTCTATCTAGGTCAGCCTTTTTGGGAGAAGGGAGAAAGCGCGGGATTGCGTTGTACTCCTTAATTGATGTTATTTAATATAATACAACCAAATAGGCTGAGAGTAAAAGACACACTATGATCATTAAATAGAATATATGAATAGAAGCAGTGAATTATAATCGGCCAGTGTAAGAACATTGTAAAATAAATAATTATAGTTTAATAATTTTTGTTTTAGGAAGAAGTGGGCCCACAAAGGGCGAATTCATTGTCCTAATGGCGACACATTCGCCCATGTCGCCTTATAGAATGAGCACTAATGTAAACTGTACATATATATCTATTTATTCAAATGAGAACCAAGAAAATTTTGTATTTATATTAATTCATACAATGACACGAGAAGCAGATTTTGGTTGAAATTAACTTTTTGAAATGCATTTAGTAGATACCTTCTTAGTAATAACATATATCATCATGATATAGTCATGTACATGTAGGTATTCATCCACAAAAACTACAAACCATTATAAGAGTACGGTATATAACATCTTCGTTGTGTTTTTCTGTAAAATCTCAATAACACTGATAAATGTATGTCCTTTATTCAAGATCGTAATTGTAAGGCTTAGGAAACTTGTTGGTGATAGTATTGTTCTCGAAAATAAGACAAATGTAGCTGATGTGTTATGGCCGTCAATGTTATTGCGTTATTAAGAGTATAAATATAAACCTGATATTGCCATCAATGGAACGCAACCCAGGACAACTAAAGCCAATTTCCAACCGTAGTAGAAGGCAATGACAAGAGCAGCTACCAATCCAAATAATGCATGTATCGATGTCGATATGCGGATCCCTGTAGCCTGAAGATATGACAAGGCAATGGGTGCTATATCATACAGCTACTAAATATGAAAAGGTAATGGATGATATATCATACAGCTACAGACTATGGCAAGGCAATGGATGCTATATCATACAGCTACAGACTATGGCAAGGCAATGGATGCTATATCATACAGCTACAGACTATTGCAAGGCAATGCATGCTATATCATACAGCTACTGAATATGACAAGGCAATGGATGCTATATCATACATCTACTAAATATGACAAGGCAATGGGTCCTATATCATACTGCTACTGAATATGACAAGGCAATGGATGCTATATCATAAAGCTACTAAATATGACAAGGCAATGGATGCTATATCATACAGCTACTGACTATGGCAAGGCAATGGATGCTATATCATGCAGCTACTAAATATAACAAGGCAATGGATGCTATATCATACAGCTACTAAATATGACAAAGCAATGGATGCTATATCATACAGCTACTAAATATGACAAGGCAATGGATGCTATATCATACATCTACTAAATATGACAGGGCAATGGGTGCTATATCATACAGATACTGACTATGACAAGGCAATGGATGCTATATCACACAGCTACTAAATATGACAAGGTAATGGCTGCTATATCATACAGCTACTGACTATTACAAGGCAATATATGCTATATCATACAGTTACTAAATATGACAAGGTAATGGATGATATATCATACAGCTACTGATTATGACAAGGTAATATGTGCAATATCATACAGCTACTGAATATGACAAGAGAATGGATGCTATATCATACAGCTACTAAATATGACAAGGCAATGGATGCTATAGCATACAGCTACTAAATATGACAAGGCAATGGATGCTATAGCATTCATCTACTAAATATGACAAGGCAATGGATGCTATAGCATTCAGCTACTAAATATGACAAGGCAATGGATGCTATATCATACAGCTACTCAATATGACAAGGCAATGGGTGCTATATCATACAGCTACTCAATATGACAATGGAATGGATGCTATATCATACAGCTACTCAATATGACAAGGCAATGGATGCTATATCATACAGCTACTAACTGTGACAAGGCAATGTATGCTATATCATACAGTTACTAAATATAACAAGGGAATGGATACTATATCATAAAGCTACTGAATATGACAAGGCAATGGATGCTATATCATACAGCTACTCAATATGACAAGGCAGTGGATACTATAGCATACATCTACTCAATATGGCAATGCAATGGATGCTATAGCATACAGCTACTCAATATGACAGGGCAATGGGTGCTATATCATACAGCTACTCAATATGACAAGGCAATGGATGCTATATCATACAGCTACTCAATATGACAAGGCAATGGATGCTATATCATGCAGGTACTAAATATTACAAGGCAATGGATGCTATAGCATACAGCTGCTCAATATGACAAGGAAATGGATGCTATATCATGCAGTTACTAAATATTACAAGGCAAGGGATGCTATATCATACAGCTACTCAATATGACAAGGCAATAGATGCTATATCATACAGCTACTGAATATGACAAGGCAATGGATGCTATATTATGCAGTTACTAAATATTACAAGGCAATGGATACTATATCATACAGATACTGACTATGACAAGGCAATGGATGCTATATCAAAAAGCTACTAAATATGACAAGGTAATGGCTACTATATCATACAGCTACTGAATATGACAAGACAGTGGATGCTATATCATACATCTACTAAATTTGACAAGGCAATGGATGCTATATCATACATCTACTAAATATGACAAGGCAATGGGTCCTATATCATACTGCTACTGAATATGACAAACAAGGCAATGGATGCTATATCATACAGCTACTAAATATGACAAGGCAGTGGATGCTATATCATACAGCTACTGACTATGGCAAGGCAATGGATGCTATATCATGCAGCTACTAAATATAACAAGGCAATGGATGCTATATCATACAGCTACTAAATATGACAAGGCAATGGATGCTATATCATACAGCTACTGACTTTGGCAAGGCAATGGATGCTATATCATGCAGCTACTAAATATAACAAGGCAATGGATGCTATATCATACAGCTACTAAATATGACAACGCAATGGATGCTATATCATACAGCTACTAAATATGACAAGACTATTGGATGCTATATCATACATCTACTAAATATGACAGGGCAATGGGTGCTATATCATACAGATACTGACTATGACAAGGCAATGGATGCTATATCACACAGCTACTAAATATGACAAGATAATGGCTGCTATATCATACAGCTACTTACTATTACAAGGCAATGGATGCTATATCATACAGTTACTAAATATGACAAGTCAATGGATGATATATCATACAGCTACTGATTATGACAAGGCAATATATGCTATATCATACAGCTACTGAATATGACAAGAGAATGGATGCTATATCATACAGCTACTGAATATGACAAGGCAATGGATGCTATATTATGCAGTTACTAAATATTACAAGGCAATGGATACTATATCATACAGATACTGACTATGACAAGGCAATGGATGCTATATCACAAAGCTACTAAATATGACAAGGTAATGGCTACTATATCATACAGCTACTGAATATGACAAGACAGTGGATGCTATATCATACATCTACTAAATATGACAAGGCAATGGATGCTATATCATACATCTACTAAATATGACAAGGCAATGGGTCCTATATCATACTGCTACTGAATATGACAAACAAGGCAATGGATGCTATATCATACAGCTACTAAATATGACAAGGCAATGGATGCTATATCATACAGCTACTGACTATGGCAAGGCAATGGATGCTATATCATGCAGCTACTAAATATAACAAGGCAATGGATGCTATATCATACAGCTACTAAATATGACAAGGCAATGGATGCTATATCATACAGCTACTCAATATGACAAGGCAATGGATGCTATATCATACAGCTACTAACTATGACAAGGCAATGGATGCTATATCGTACAGATACTAAACATGACAAGGCAATGGATGCTATATCATACAGCTACTAAATATGACAAGGCAATGGATGCTATATCATACATCTACTAAATATGACAGGGCAATGGGTGCTATATCATACAGATACTGACTATGACAAGGCAATGGATGCTATATCACACAGCTACTAAATATGACAAGATAATGGCTGCTATATCATACAGCTACTGACTATTACAAGGCAATGGATGCTATATCATACAGTTACTAAATATGACAAGTCAATGGATGATATATCATACAGCTACTGATTATGACAAGGCAATATATGCTATATCATACAGCTACTGAATATGACAAGAGAATGGATGCTATATCATACAGCTACTAAATATGACAAGGCAGTGGATGCTATAGCATTCAGCTACTAAATATGACAAGGCAATGTATGCTATATCATACAGCTACTCAATATGACAAGGCAATGGGTGCTATATCATACAGGTACTCAATATGACAAGGCAATGGATGCTAAATCATACAGCTACTAACTATGACAAGGCAATGTATGCTATATCGTACAGATACTAAACATGACAAGGCACTGGATACTATAGCATACAGCTACTCAATATGGCAATGCAATGGATGCTATAGCATACAGCTACTCAATATGACAAGGCAATGTATGCTATATCATACAGCTACTCAATATGACAAGGCAATGGATGCTATATCATGCAGGTACTAAATATTACAAGGCAATGTTTGCTATATCATACAGCTACTAACTATGACAAGGATATGGATGCTATTTCATGCAGTTACTAAATTTGACAAGGGAATGTATACTATATCATATAGCTACTGACTATGACAAGGCAATGGATGCTATATCATACAGCTACTCAATATGACAAGGCAGTTGATGCTATAGCATACAGCTACTAACTATGACAAGGCAATGGATGCTATATCATACAGCTACTCAATATGACAAGGCAATGGGTGCTATATCATACAGCTACTCAATATGACAATGGAATGAATGCTATATCATACAGCTACTCAATATAACAAGGCAATGGATGCTATATCATACAGCTACTAACTATGACAAGGCAATGTATGCTATATCATACAGTTACTAAATATGACAAGGATGGATCTATATCATACAGCTACTGACTATGACAAGGCAATGGATGCTATATCATACAGCTACTCAATATGACAAGGCAGTTGATGCTATAGCATACAGCTACTCAATATGGCAATGCAATGGATGCTATAGCATACAACTACTCAATATGGCAATGCAATGGATACTATATCATACAGCTACTCAATATGACAAGACAGTGGATGCTATATCATACAGCTACTGAATATGACAAGGCAATGGATGCTATATCATACAGCTACTCAATATGACAAGGCAATGGATGCTATATCATGCAGTTACTAAATATTACAAGGCAATGGGTGCTATATTATGCAGTTACTAAATATTACAAGGCAATGGATGCTATAGCATACAGCTACTAAATATGACAAGGCAATGGATGCTATATCATACAGCTACTCAATATGTCAATAGAATGGATACTATATCATACAGCTACTGAATATGACAAGGCAGTGGATGCTATATCATACAGATACTGAATATGACAAGGCAATGGATGATGTATCATACAGCTACTGAATATGACAAGGCAGTGGATGCTATATCATACAGCTATTACATATGACAAGGCAATGTATGCTATAGCATACAGCTACTGAATATGACAAGGGAATGGATACTATATATCATACAGCTACTCAATATGGCAATGCAATGGATGCTATATCATACAGCTACTCAATATGGCAATGCAGTGGATGCTATATCATACAGCTACTGAATATGACAAGGCAATGGATACTATATCATGCAGCTACTAAATATGACAAGGCAATGGATGCCATATCACACAGCTACTAAATATGACAAGGTAATGGCTACTATAACATACAGCTACTGAATATGACAAGACAGTGGATGCTATAGCATACAGCTACTAAATATGACAAGGCAATGGATGCTATATGATACAGCTACTCAATATGTCAATGGAATGGATACTATATCATACAGCTACTGAATATGACAAGGCAGTGGATGCTATATCATACAGATACTGAATATGACAAGGCAATGGATGATGTATCATACAGCTACTGAATATGACAAGGCAGTGGAATCTATATCATACAGCTATTACATATGACAAGGCAATGTATGCTATAGCATACAGCTACTGAATATGACAAGGGAATGGATACTATTTATCATACAGCTACTCAATATGGCAATGCAATGGATGCTATATCATACAGCTACTCAATATGGCAATGCAATGGATGCTATATCATACAGCTACTGAATATGACAAGGCAATGGATACTATATCATACAGCTACTAAATATGACAAGGCAATGGATGTCATATCACACAGCTACTAAATATGACAAGGTAATGGCTACTATATCATACAGCTACTGAATATGACAAGACAGTGGATGCTATATCATACATCTACTAAATATGACAAGGCAATGGGTCCTATATCATACAGCTACTGAATATGACAAGGCAATGGATGCTATATCATACAGTTACTAAATATGACAAGGCAATGGATGATATATCATACAGCTACAGATTATGACAAGGTAATGTATGCTATATCATGCAGTTACTAAATATTACAAGGCATGGGATGCTATATCATACAGCTACTCAATATGACAAGGTAATGGATGCTATATCATACAGCTACTGAATATGACAAGGCAATGGATACTATATCATACAGCTACTAAATATGACAGGACAATGGGTGCTATATCATACATCTACTAAATATGACAAGGGAATGGATGCTATATCACACAGCTACTAAATATGACAAGGTAATGGCTACTATATCATACAGCTACTGAATATGACAAGACAGTGGATGCTATATCATACATCTACTAAATATGACAAGGCAATGGTCCTATATCATACTGCTACTGAATATGACAAGGCAATGGATGCTATATCATACAGTTACTAAATATGACAAGGCAATGAATGATATATCATACAGCTATTGATTATGACAAGGTAATGTATGCTATATCATACAGCTACTGAATATGACAAGGGAATGGATGATATATCATACAGCTACTGAATATGACAAGGTAATGGATGCTATATCATACAGCTACTAAATATGACAAGGCAGTGGATGCTATAGCCTACAGCTACTGACTATGACAAGGCAGTGGATGCTATCGCATTCAGCTACTAAATATGACAAGGCAATGGATGCTATATCATACAGCTACTCAATATGACAAGGCAATGGGTGCTATATCATACAGCTACTCAATATGACAATGGAATAGATGCTATATCATACAGCTACTCAATATAACAAGACAATGGATGCTATATCATACAGCTACTAACTATGACAAGGCAATGTATGCTATATCATACAGTTACTAAATATGACAATTGAATGGATTCTATATCATACAGCTACTGACTATGACAAGGCAGTTGATGCTATAGCATACAGCTACTCAATATGGCAATGCAATGGATGCTATAGCATACAGCCACTCAATATGGCAAAGCAATGGATACTATATCATACAGCTACTCAATATGACAAGGCAATGGATGCTATATCATACAGCTACTCAATATGACAAAGCAATGGATGCTATATCATACAGCTACTCAATATGACAAGGCAATAGATGCTATATCATGCAGTTACTAAATATTACAAGGCAATGGGTGCTATATCATGCAGCTACTAAATATGACAAGACAATGGATGCTATATCATACAGCTACTAAATATGACAAGGCAGTGGATGCTATATCATACAGCTACTGAATATGACAAGACAGTGGATGCTATATCATACATCTACTAAATATGACAAGGCAATAGGTCCTATATCATACAGCTACTGAATATGACAAGGCAATGGATGATATATCATACAGTTACTAAATATGACAAGGCAATGGATGATATATCATAGAGCTACTGATTATGACAAGGTAATGTATGCTATATCATACAGCTACTGAATATGACAAGGGAATGGATGATATATCATAGAGCTACTGAATATGACAAGGTAATGGATGCTATATCATAGAGCTACTAAATATGACAAGGCAGTGGATGCTATAGCATACAGCTACTGACTATGACAAGGCAGTGGATGCTATAGCATTCAGCTACTAAATATGACAAGGCAATGGGTGCTATATCATACAGCTACTCAATATGACAATGGAATGGATGCTATGTCATACAGCTACTCAATATAACAAGGCAATGGATGCTATATCATACAGCTACTAACTATGACAAGGCAATGTATACTATATCATACAGTTACTAAATATGACAAGGGAATGGATACTATATCATACAGCTACTGACTATGACAAAGCAATGGATGCTATATCATACAGCTACTCAATATGACAAGGCAGTTGATGCTATATCATACAGCTACTCAATATGGCAATGCAATGGATGCTATATCATACAGCTACTCAATATGGCAATGCAATGGATACTATATCATACAGCTACTCAATATGACAAGGAAATGGATGCTATATCATACAGCTACTGAATATGACAAGGCAATGGATGCTATATCATCATACAGCTACTCAATATGACAAGGCAATGGATGCTATATCATACAGCTACTCAATATGACAAGGCAATGGATGCTATATCATGCAGTTACTAAATATTACAAGGCAATGGATGCTATATCATACAGCTACTAAATATGACAAGGCAATGGATGCTATATCATACAGCTACTGAATATGACAAGGCAATGGATGCTATATCATTCAGCTACTAAATATGACAAGGCAATGGATGATATATCATACAGCTACTAAATATGACAAGGCAATGGATGCTATATCATAGAGCTACTGAATATGACAAGGCAGTGGATGCTATAGCATACAGCTACTCAATATGGCAATGCAATGGATGCTATAGCATACAGCTACTAAAGATGACAAGGCATTGGATGCTATATTATGCAGTTACTAAATATTACAAGGCAATGGATGCTATAGCATACAGCTACTAAATATGACAAGGCAGTGGATGCTATATCATACAGATATTGAATATGACAAGGCAATGGATGATATATCATACAGCTACTGAATATGACAAGGCAATGGATGATATATCATACAGCTACTGAATATGACAAGGCAGTGGATGCTATATCATACAGATATTGAATATGACAAGGCATTGGATGATATATCATACAGCTACTGAATATGACAAGGCAGTGGATGCTATATCATACAGCTTTTACATATGACAAGGCAATGTATGCTATAGCATACAGCTACTGAATATGACAAGGGAATGGATACTATATATCATACATCTACTAAATATGACAAGGCAATGGGTCCTATATCATACAGCTAATGAATATGACAAGGCAATGGATGCTATATCATACAGTTATTAAATATGACAAGGCAATGGATGATATATCATACAGCTACTGATTATGACAAGGTAATATATGCTATATCATACTGCTACTGAATATGACAAGGGAATGGATGATATATCATACAGCTACTGAATATGACAAGGAAATGGATGCTATATCATACAGCTACTAAATATGACAAGGCAGTGGATGCTATAGCATACAGCTACTAAATATGACAAGGCAATGGATGCTATATCATACAGCTACTCAATATGACAAGGCAATGGGTGCTATATCATACAGCTACTCAATATGACAATGGAATGGATGCTATATCATACAGCTACTCAATATAACAAGGCAATGGATACTATATCATAGAGCTACTAAATATGACAAGGCAATGGATGCTATATCATACAGCTACTAACTATGACAAGACAATATATGCTATATCATACAGTTACTAAATATGACAAGGGCATGGATTCTATATCATACAGCTACTGACTATGACAAGGCAATGGTTGCTATATCATACAGCTACTCAATATTACAAGGCAGTTGATGCTATAGCATACAGCTACTCAATATGGCAATGTAATGGATGCTATAGCATACAGCTACTCAATATGGCAATACAATGGATACTATATCATACAGCTACTCAATATGACAAGGAAATGGATGCTATATCATACAGCTACTCAATATGACAAGGCAATGGATGCTATATCATACAGCTACTCAATATGACAAGGCAATGGATGCTATATCATACAGCTACTCAATATGACAAGGCAATGGATGCTATATCATGCAGTTACTAAATATTACAAGGCAATGGATGCTATATCATACAGCTACTCAATATGACAAGGCAATGGATGCTATATCATGCAGTTACTAAATATTACAATTCAATGGATGCTATATCATACAGCTACTCAATATGACAATGGCATGGATACTATATCATACAGCTTTTGAATATGACAAGGCAGTGGATGCTATATCATACAGATATTGAATATGACAAGGCAATGGATGATATATCATAAAGCTACTGAATATGACAAGGCAGTGGATGCTATATCATACAGCTTTTACATATGACAAGGCAATGTATGCTATAGCATACAGCTACTGAATATGATAAGGGAATGGATACTATATATCATACAGCTACTCAATATGGCAATGCAATGGATGCTATATCATACAGCTACTCAATATGGCAATGCAATGGATGCTATATCATACAGCTACTGAATATGACAAGGCAATGGATGCTATATCATACATCTACTAAATATGACAAGGCAATGGGTCCTATATCATACAGCTACTGAATATGACAAGGCAATGGATGCTATATCATACAGTTACTAAATATGACAATGCAATGGATGATATATCATACAGCTACTGATTATGACAAGGTAATGTATGCTATATCATACAGCTACTGAATATGACAAGGGAATGGATGATATATCATACAGCTACTGAATATGACAAGGTAATGGATGCTATATCATACAGCTACTAAATATGACAAGGCAGTGGATGCTATAGCATACAGCTACTGACTATGACAAGTCAGTGGATGCTATAGCATTCAGCTACAAAATATGACAAGGCAATGGATGCTATATCATACAGCTACTAAATATGACAAGGCAATGGATGCTATATCATACAGCTACTCAATATGACAAGGCAATTGGTGCTATATCATACATCTACTCAATATGACAATGGAATGAATGCTATATCATACAGCTACTCAATATGACAAGGCAATGGATGCTATATCAGACAGCTTCTCAATATGACAAGGCAATGGATGCTATATCATGCAGTTACTAAATATTACAAGGCAATGGATGCTATATCATACAGCTACTCAATAAGACAAGGCACTGGATGCTATATCATGCAGTTACTAAATATTACAAGGCAATGGGTGCTATATCATGCAGCTACTAAATATGACAAGACAATGGAAGCTATATCATACAGCTACTAAATATGACAAGGCAATGGATGCTATATCATACAGCTACTGAATATGACAAGGTAGTGGATGCTATATCATACAGCTACTCAATATGACAATGCAATGGATGCTATATCATACAGCTACTCAATATGACAAGGCAGTTGATGTTATAGCATACAGCTACTCAATATGGCAATGCAATGGATGCTATAGCATACAGCTACTCAATATGGCAATGCAATGGATACTATATCATACAGCTACTCAATATGACAAGGAAATGGATGCTATATCATACAGCTACTGAATATGACAAGGCAATGGATGCTATATCATACAGCTACTCAATATGACAAGGCAATGGATGCTATATCATACAGCTACTCAATATGACAAGGCAATGGATGCTATATTATGAAGTTACTAAATATTACAAGGCAATGGATGCTATATCATACAGCTACTCAATATGACAAGGCAATGGATGCTATATCATGCAGTTACTAAATATTATAAGGCAATGGGTGCTATATCATACAGCTACTAAATATGACAAGGCAATGGATGATATATCATACAGCTACTAAATATGACAAGGCAATGGATGCTATATCATAGAGCTACTGAATATGACAAGGCAGTGGATGCTATAGCATACAGCTACTCAATATGGCAATGCAATGGATGCTATAGCATACAGCTACTCAATATGACAATGGAATGGATACTATATCATACAGCTACTGAATATGACAAGGCAGTGGATGCTATATCATACAGCTACTGAATATGACAAGGCAATGGATGCTATATCATACAGCTACTGAATATGACAAGGCAATGGATGCCATATCACACAGCTACTAAATATGACAAGGTAATGGCTACTATATCATACAGCTACTGAATATGACAAGACAGTGGATGCTATATCATACATCTACTAAATATGACAAGGCAATGGGTCCTATATCATACAGCTTCTGAATATGACAAGGCAATGGATGCTATATCATACAGTTACTAAATATGACAAGGCAATGGATGATATATCATACAGCTACTGATTATGACAAGGTAATGTATGCTATATCATGCAGTTACTAAATATTACAAGGCAATGGGTGCTATATCATGCAGCTACTAAATATGACAAGACTATGGATGATATATCATACAGCTACTAAATATGACAAGGCAGTGAATGCTATATCATACAGCTACTGAATATGACAAGACAGTGGATGCTATATCATACCTCTACTAAATATGACAAGGCAATGGGTCCTATATCATACAGCTACTGAATATGACAAGGCAATGGATGCTATATCATACTGCTACTGAATATTACAAGGGAATGGATGATATATCATACAGCTACTGAATATGACAAGGAAATTGATGCTATATCATACAGCTACTAAATATGACAATGCAGTGGATGCTATAGCATACAGCTACTAAATATGACAAGGCAATGGATGCTATATCATACAGCTACTCAATACGACAAGGCAATGGGTGCTATATCATACAGCTACTCAATATGACAAGGCAATGGTTGCTATATCATACAGCTACTCAATATGACAACGCAGTTGATGCTATAGCATACAGCTACTGAATATGACAATGCAATGGATTCTATATCATACAGCTACTCAATATGACAAGGAAATGGATGCTATATCATACAGCTACTCAATATGACAAGGCAATGGATGCTATATCATACAGCTACTCAATATGACAAGGCAATGGATGCTATATCATGCAGTTACTAAATATTACAAGGCAATGGATGCTATATCATACAGCTACTCAATATGACAAGGCAATGGATGCTATATCATACAGCTACTCAATATGACAAGGCAATGGATGCTATATCATGCAGTTACTAAATATTACAAGGCAATGGATGCTATAGCATACAGCTACTAAATATGACAAGGCAATGGATGCTATATCATACAGCTACTCAATATGACAAGGCAATGGATGCTATATCATACAGCTACTCAATATGACAAGGCAATGGATGCTATATCATACAGCTACTAAATATGACAAGGCAATGGATGCTATATCATACAGCTACTAAATATGACAAGGCAATGGATGCTATATCATACAGCTACTCAATATGACAAGGCAATGGATGCTATATCATACAGCTACTAAATATGACAAGGCAATGGATGCTATATCATACAGTTACTAAATATGACAAGGCAATGGATGCTATATCATACAGCTACTAAATATGACAAGGCAATGGATGCTATATCATACAGCTACTCAATATGACAAGGCAATGGATGCTATATCATACAGCTACTGAATATGACAAGGCAGTGGATGCTATATCATACAGCTACTGAATATGACAAGGCAATGGATGCTATATCATACAGCTACTGAATATGACAAGGCAATGGATGCTATATCATACAGCTACTGAATATGACAAGGCAATGGATGCTATATCATACAGCTACTAAATATGACAAGGCAATGGATGCTATATCATACAGCTGAATATGACAAGGCAATGGATGCTATATCATACAGCTACAAATGACAAGGCAATGGATGCTATATCATACAGCTACTAAATATGACAAGGTAATGGTCTATATCATACAGCTACTAATATGACAAGGCAATGGATGCTATATCATACAGCTACTAAATATGACAAGGCAATGGATGCTATATCATACAGCTACTGAATATGACAAGGCAATGGATGCTATATCATACAGCTACTAAATATGACAAGGCAATGGATGCTATATCATACAGCTACGATATGACAAGGTAATGGATGCTATATCATACAGCTACTAAATATGACAAGGCAATGGATGCTATATCATACAGCTACTAAATATGACAAGGCAATGGATGCTATATCATACAGCTACTGAATATGACAAGGCAATGGATGCTATATCATACAGCTACTAAATATGACAAGGCAATGGATGCTATATCATACAGCTACTAAATATGACAAGGCAATGGATGCTATATCATACAGCTACTAAATATGACAAGGCAATGGATGCTATATCATACAGCTACTGAATATGACAAGGCAATGGATGCTATATCATACAGCTACTAAATATGACAAGGCAATGGATGCTATATCATACAGCTACTGAATATGACAAGGCAATGGATGCTATATCATACAGTACTAATGACAAGGCAATGATGTATATCATACAGCTATGATATGACAAGAATGATGCTATATCATACAGCTACTGAATATGACAAGGAATGGATGCTATATCATACAGCTACTAATATGACAAGGCAATGGATGCTATATCATACAGCTACTGAATATGACAAGGCAATGGATGCTATATCATACAGCTACTAAATATGACAAGGCAATGGATGCTATATCATACAGCTACTCAATATGACAAGGCAATGGATGCTATATCATACAGCTACTCAATATGACAAGGCAATGGATGCTATATCATACAGCTACTAATATGACAAGGCAATGGTCTATATCATACGCTACTAATATGACAAGGCAATGGATGCTATATCATACAGCTACTCAATATGACAAGGCAATGGATGCTATATCATACAGCTACTCAATATGACAAGGCAATGGATGCTATATCATGCAGCTACTAAATATGACAAGGCAATGGATGCTATATCATACAGCTACTAATATGACAAGGCATGCTATATCATGCAGCTACTAAATATACAAGCAATGGATGCTATATCATACAGCTACTAAATATGACAAGGCAATGGATGCTATATCATACAGCTACTAATATGACAAGACAATGGATGCTATATCATACATCTACTAAATATGACAAGGCAATGGGTGCTATATCATACAGCTACTGAATATGACAAGGCAATGGATGCTATATCATACAGCTACTAAATATGACAAGGCAATGGATGCTATATCATACAGCTACTGATTATGACAAGGCAATGGATGCTATATCATACAGCTACTAAATATGACAAGGCAATGGATGATATATCATACAGCTACTGAATATGACAAGGCAATGGATGCTATATCATACAGCTACTAAATATGACAAGGCATGGATGCTATATCATACAGCTACTGAATATGACAAGGCAGTGGATGCTATAGCATTCAGCTACTAAATATGACAAGGCAATGGATGCTATATCATACAGCTACTCAATATGACAAGGCAATGGATGCTATATCATACAGCTACTCAATATGACAAGGCAATGGATGCTATATCATACAGCTACTAACTATGACAAGGCAATGGATGCTATATCATACAGCTACTAAATATGACAAGGCAGTGGATGCTATATCATACAGCTACTCAATATGGCAATGCAATGGATGCTATAGCATACAGCTACTCAATATGGCAATGCAATGTATGCTATATCATACAGCTACTCAATATGACAAGGAAATGGATGCTATATCATACAGCTACTGAATATGACAAGGCAATGGATGCTATATCATACAGCTACTCAATATGACAAGGCAATGGATGCTATATCATACAGCTACTCAATATGACAAGGCAATGGATGCTATATCATGCAGTTACTAAATATTACAAGGCAATGGATGCTATATCATACAGCTACTAAATATGACAAGGCAGTGGATGCTATAGCATACAGCTACTGACTATGACAAGGCAGTGGATGCTATAGCATTCAGCTACTAAATATGACAAGGCAATGGATGCTATATCATACAGCTACTCAATATGACAATGGAATGAATGCTATATCATACAGCTACTCAATATAACAAGGCAATGGATGCTATATCATACAGCTACTAACTATGACAAAGCAATGTATGCTATATCATACAGTTACTAAATATGACAAGGGAATGGATACTATATCATACAGCTACTGACTATGACAAGGCAATGGATGCTATATCATACAGCTACTCAATATGACAAGGCATTTGATGCTATAACATACAGCTACTCAATATGGCAATGCAATGGATGCTATAGCATACAACTACTCAATATGGCAATGCAATGGATACTATATCGTACAGCTACTGAATATGACAAGGAAATGGATGCTATATCATACAGCTACTCAATATGACAAGGCAATGGTTGCTATATCATACAGCTACTCGATATGACAACGCAGTTGATGCTATAGCATACAGCTACTGAATATGACAATGCAATGGATGCTATAGCATACAGCTACTGAATATGGCAATGCAATGGATTCTATATCATACAGCTACTCAATATGACAAGGAAATGGATGCTATATCATACAGCTACTCAATATGACAAGGCAATGTATGCTATATCATACAGCTACTCAATATGACAAGGCAATGGATGCTATATCATGCAGTTACTAAATATTACAAGGCAATGTATGCTATATCATACAGCTACTCAATATGACAAGGCAATGGATGCTATATCATACAGCTATTCAATATGACAAGGCAATGGATGCTATATCATGCAGTTACTAAATATTACAAGGCAATGAATGCTATAGCATACAGCTACTAAATATGACAAGGCTATGGATGCTATGTCATACAGCTACTCAATATGACAGGGAAATGGATGCTATATCATACAGCTACTGAATATGACAAGGCAATGGATGCTATATCATACAGCTACTCAATATGACAAGGCAATGGATGCTATATCATGCAGTTACTAAATATTACAAGGCAATGGGTGCTATATTATGCAGTTACTAAATATTACAAGGCAATGGATGCTATAGCATACAGCTACTAAATATGACAAGGCAATGGATGCTATATCATACAGCTACTCAATATGTCAATGGAATGGATACTATATCATACAGCTACTGAATATGACAAGGCAGTGGATGCTATATCATACAGATACTGAATATGACAAGGCAATGGATGATGTATCATACAGCTACTGAATATGACAAGGCAGTGGATGCTATATCATACAGCTATTACATATGACAAGGCAATGTATGCTATAGCATACAGCTACTGAATATGACAAGGGAATGGATACTATATATCATACAGCTACTCAATATGGCAATGCAATGGATGCTATATCATACAGCTACTCAATATGGCAATGCAATGGATGCTATATCATACAGCTACTGAATATGACAAGGCAATGGATACTATATCATACAGCTACTAAATATGACAAGGCAATGGATGCCATATCACACAGCTACTAAATATGACAAGGTAATGGCTACTATATCATACAGCTACTGAATATGACAAGACAGTGGATGCTATATCATACATCTACTAAATATGACAAGGCAATGGGTCCTATATCATACAGCTACTGAATATGACAAGGCAATGGATGCTATATCATACAGTTACTAAATATGACAAGGCAATGGATGATATATCATACAGCTACAGATTATGACAAGGTAATGTATGCTATATCATGCAGTTACTAAATATTACAAGGCATGGGATGCTATATCATACAGCTACTCAATATGACAAGGTAATGGATGCTATATCATACAGCTACTGAATATGACAAGGCAATGGATACTATATCATACAGCTACTAAATATGACAGGACAATGGGTGCTATATCATACATCTACTAAATATGACAAGGGAATGGATGCTATATCACACAGCTACTAAATATGACAAGGTAATGGCTACTATATCATACAGCTACTGAATATGACAAGACAGTGGATGCTATATCATACATCTACTAAATATGACAAGGCAATGGTCCTATATCATACTGCTACTGAATATGACAAGGCAATGGATGCTATATCATACAGTTACTAAATATGACAAGGCAATGAATGATATATCATACAGCTATTGATTATGACAAGGTAATGTATGCTATATCATACAGCTACTGAATATGACAAGGGAATGGATGATATATCATACAGCTACTGAATATGACAAGGTAATGGATGCTATATCATACAGCTACTAAATATGACAAGGCAGTGGATGCTATAGCCAACAGCTACTGACTATGACAAGGCAGTGGATGCTATCGCATTCAGCTACTAAATATGACAAGGCAATGGATGCTATATCATACAGCTACTCAATATGACAAGGCAATGGGTGCTATATCATACAGCTACTCAATATGACAATGGAATGGATGCTATATCATACAGCTATTCAATATAACAAGGCAATGGATGCTATATCATACAGCTACTAACTATGACAAGGCAATGTATGCTATATCATACAGTTACTAAATATGACAATTGAATGGATTCTATATCATACAGCTACTGACTATGACAAGGCAGTTGATGCTATAGCATACAGCTACTCAATATGGCAATGCAATGGATGCTATAACATACAGCTACTCAATATGGCAAAGCAATGGATACTATATCATACAGCTACTCAATATGACAAGGCAATGGATGCTATATCATACAGCTACTCAATATGACAAAGCAATGGATGCTATATCATACAGCTACTCAATATGACAAGGCAATAGATGCTATATCATGCAGTTACTAAATATTACAAGGCAATGGGTGCTATATCATGCAGCTACTAAATATGACAAGACAATGGATGCTATATCATACAGCTACTAAATATGACAAGGCAGTGGATGCTATATCATACAGCTACTGAATATGACAAGACAGTGGATGCTATATCATACATCTACTAAATATGACAAGGCAATGGGTCCTATATCATACAGCTACTGAATATGACAAGGCAATGGATGATATATCATACAGTTACTAAATATGACAAGGCAATGGATGATATATCATAGAGCTACTGATTATGACAAGGTAATGTATGCTATATCATACAGCTACTGAATATGACAAGGGAATGGATGATATATCATAGAGCTACTGAATATGACAAGGTAATGGATGCTATATCATAGAGCTACTAAATATGACAAGGCAGTGGATGCTATATCATACAGCTACTCAATATGACAATGGAATGGATGCTATGTCATACAGCTACTCAATATAACAAGGCAATGGATGCTATATCATACAGCTACTAACTATGACAAGGCAATGTATGCTATATCATACAGTTACTAAATATGACAAGGGAATGGATACTATATCATACAGCTACTGACTATGACAAGGCAATGGATGCTATATCATACAGCTACTCAATATGACAAGGCAGTTGATGCTATATCATACAGCTACTCAATATGGCAATGCAATGGATGCTATAGCATACAGTTACTCAATATGGCAATGCAATGGATACTATATCATACAGCTACTCAATATGACAAGGATCTGGATGCTATATCATACAGCTACTGAATATGACAAGGCAATGGATGCTATATCATCATACAGCTACTCAATATGACAAGGCAATGGATGCTATATCATACAGCTACTCAATATGACAAGGCAATGGATGCTATATCATGCAGTTACTAAATATTACAAGGCAATGGATGCTATATCATACAGCTACTAAATATGACAAGGCAGTGGATGCTATAGCATACAGCTACTGACTATGACAAGGCAGTGGATGCTATAGCATTCAGCTACTAAATATGACAAGGCAATGGATGCTATATCATACAGCTACTCAATATGACAATGGAATGAATGCTATATCATACAGCTACTCAATATAACAAGGCAATGGATGCTATATCATACAGCTACTAACTATGACAAAGCAATGTATGCTATATCATACAGTTACTAAATATGACAAGGGAATGGATACTATATCATACAGCTACTGACTATGACAAGGCAATGGATGCTATATCATACAGCTACTCAATATGACAAGGCATTTGATGCTATAACATACAGCTACTCAATATGGCAATGCAATGGATGCTATAGCATACAACTACTCAATATGGCAATGCAATGGATACTATATCGTACAGCTACTGAATATGACAAGGAATTGGATGCTATATCATACAGCTACTGAATATGACAAGGCAATGTATGCTATATCATACAGCTACTCAATATGACAAGGCAATGGATGCTATATCATACAGCTACTCAATATGACAAGGCAATGGATGCTATATCATGAAGTTACAAAATATTACAAGGCAATGGATGCTATATCATACAGCTACTCAATATGACAAGGCAATGGATGCTATATCATGCAGTTACTAAATATTACAAGGCAATGGGTGCTATATCATGCAGCTACTAAATATGACAAGGCAATGGATGATATATCATACAGCTACTAAATATGACAAGGCAATGGATGCTATATCATAGAGCTACTGAATATGACAAGGCAGTGGATGCTATAGCATACAGCTACTCAATATGGCAATGCAATGGATGCTATAGCATACAGCTACTAAAGATGACAAGGCATTGGATGCTATATTATGCAGTTACTAAATATTACAAGGCAATGGATGCTATAGCATACAGCTACTAAATATGACAAGGCAGTAGATGCTATATTATACAGATATTGAATATGACAAGGCAATGGATGATATATCATACAGCTACTGAATATGACAAGGCAATGGATGATATATCATACAGCTACTGAATATGACAAGGCAGTGGATGCTATATCATACAGATATTGAATATGACAAGGCAATGGATGATATATCATACAGCTACTGAATATGACAAGGCAGTGGATGCTATATCATACAGCTTTTACATATGACAAGGCAATGTATGCTATAGCATACAGCTACTGAATATGACAAGGGAATGGATACTATATATCATACAGCTACTCAATATGGCAATGCAATGGATGCTATATCATACAGCTACTCAATATGGCATGCAATGAATGCTATATCATACAGCTACTGAATATGACAAGGTAATGGCTACTATATCATACAGCTACTGAATATGACAAGACAGTGGATGCTATATCATACATCTACTAAATATGACAAGGCAATGGGTCCTATATCATACAGCTACTGAATATGACAAGGCAATGGATGCTATATCATACAGTTACTAAATATGACAAGGCAATGGATGATATATCATACAGCTACAGATTATGACAAGGTAATGTATGCTATATCATGCAGTTACTAAATATTACAAGGCAATGGGTGCTATATCATGCAGCTACTAAATATGACAAGACTATGGATGCTATATCATACAGCTACTAAATATGACAAGGCAGTGGATGCTATATCATACAGCTACTGAATATGACAAGACAGTGGATGCTATATCATACATCTACTAAATATGACAGGGCAATGGGTCCTATATCATACAGCTAATGAATATGACAAGGCAATGGATGCTATATCATAGAGCTACTGAATATGACAAGGCAGTGGATGCTATAGCATACAGCTACTCAATATGGCAATGCAATGGATGCTATAGCATACAGCTACTAAAGATGACAAGGCATTGGATGCTATATTATGCAGTTATTAAATATGACAAGGCAATGGATGATATATCATACAGCTACTGATTATGACAAGGTAATGTATGCTATATCATACTGCTACTGAATATGACAAGGGAATGGATGATATATCATACAGCTACTGAATATGACAAGGAAATGGATGCTATATCATACAGCTACTAAATATGACAAGGCAGTGGATGCTATAACATACAGCTACTAAATATGACAAGGCAATGGATGCTATATCATACACCTACTCAATATGACAAGGCAATGGGTGCTATATCATACAGCTACTCAATATGACAATGGAATGGATGCTATATCATACAGCTACTCAATATAACAAGGCAATGGATGCTATATCATAGAGCTACTAAATATGACAAGGCAATGGATGCTATATCATACAGCTACTAACTATGACAAGACAATATATGCTATATCATACAATTACTAAATATGACAAGGGCATGGATTCTATATCATACAGCTACTGACCATGACAAGGCAATGGTTGCTATATCATACAGCTACTCAATATTACAAGGCAGTTGATGCTATAGCATACAGCTACTCAATATGGCAATGTAATGGATGCTATAGCATACAGCTACTCAATATGGCAATGTAATGGATGCTATAGCATACAGCTACTCAATATGGCAATGCAATGGATAGTATATCATACAGCTACTCAATATGACAAGGAAATGGATGCTATATCATACAGCTACTCAATATGACAAGGCAATGGATGCTATATCATACAGCTACTCAATATGACAAGGCAATGGATGCTATATCATACAGCTACTCAATATGACAAGGCAATGGATGCTATATCATGCAGTTACTAAATATTACAAGGCAATGGATGCTATATCATACAGCTACTCAATATGACAAGGCAATGGATGCTATATCATGCAGTTACTAAATATTACAATTCAATGGATGCTATATCATACAGCTACTCAATATGACAAGGCAATGGATACTATATCATACAGCTACTGAATATGACAAGGCAATGGATGCTATATCATACAGATACTGAATATGACAAGGCAATGGATGCTATATCATACAGCTACTGAATATGACAAGGCAATGGATGCTATATCATACAGCTACTAAATATGACAAGGCAATGGATACTATATCATACAGCTACTGAATATGACAAGGCAATGGATGCTATATCATACAGCTACTCAATATGACAAGGCAATGGATGCTATATCATACAGCTACTGAATATGACAAGGCAATGGATGCTATATCATACAGCTACTAAATATGACAAGGCAATGGATGCTATATCATACAGCTACTGAATATGACAAGGCAATGGATGCTATATCATACAGCTACTAAATATGACAAGGCAATGGATGCTATATCATACAGCTACTGATATGACAAGGTAATGTATGCTATATCATACAGCTACTGAATATGACAAGGGAATGGATGCTATATCATACAGCTACTGAATATGACAAGGTAATGGATGCTATATCATACAGCTACTAAATATGACAAGGCAGTGGATGCTATAGCATACAGCTACTGACTATGACAAGTCAGTGGATGCTATAGCATTCAGCTACAAAATATGAAAAGGCAATGGATGCTATATCATACAGCTACTCAATATGACAAGGCAATGGGTGCTATATCATACATCTACTCAATATGACAATGGAATGGATGCTATATCATACAGCTACTCAATATGACAAGGCAATGGATGCTATATCATACAGCTACTCAATATGACAAGGCAATGGATGCTATATCATTCAGCTACTCAATAAGACAAGGCACTGGATGCTATTTCATGCAGTTACTAAATATTACAAGGCAATGGGTGCTATATCATGCAGCTACTAAATATGACAAGACAATGGAAGCTATATCATACAGCTACTAAATATGACAAGGCAATGGATGCCATATCATACAGCTACTGAATATGACAAGGTAGTGGATGCTATATCATACAGCTACTCAATATGACAATGCAATGGATGCTATATCATACAGCTACTCAATATGACAAGGCAGTTGATGTTATAGCATACAGCTACTCAATATGGCAATGCAATGGATGCTATAGCATACAGCTACTCAATATGGCAATGCAATGGATACTATATCATACAGCTACTCAATATGACAAGGCAATGGATGCTATATTATGAAGTTACTAAATATTACAAGGCAATGTATGCTATATCATACAGCTACTCAATATGACAAGGCAATGGATGCTATATCATGCTACTAAATATGACAAGGCAATGGATGCTATATCATACAGCTACTAATATGACAAGGCAATGGATGCTATATCATACAGCTACTAATATGACAAGGCAATGGATGCTATATCATACAGCTACTGAATATGACAAGGCAATGGATGCTATATCATACAGCTACTCAATATGACAAGGCAATGGATGCTATATCATACAGCTACTAAATATGACAAGGCAATGGATGCTATATCATACAGCTACTAAATATGACAAGGCAATGGATGCTATATCATACAGCTACTAAATATGACAAGGCAATGGATGCTATATCATACAGCTACTAAATATGACAAGGCAATGGATGCTATATCATACAGCTACTGAATATGACAAGGCAATGGATGCTATATCATACAGCTACTGAATATGACAAGGCAATGGATGCTATATCATACAGCTACTAAATATGACAAGGCAATGGATGCTATATCATACAGCTACTAAATATGACAAGGCAATGGATGCTATATCATACAGCTACTAAATATGACAAGGCAATGGATACTATATCATACAGCTACTAAATATGACAAGGCAATGGATGCCATATCACACAGCTACTAAATATGACAAGGTAATGGCTACTATATCATACAGCTACTGAATATGACAAGACAGTGGATGCTATATCATACATCTACTAAATTGGTGGATGTATATCATACACTACTATATGACAAGGCAATGGGTCCTATATCATACAGCTTCTGAATATGACAAGGCAATGGATGCTATATCATACAGTTACTAAATATGACAAGGCAATGGATGATATATCATACAGCTACTGATTATGACAAGGTAATGTATGCTATATCATGCAGTTACTAAATATTACAAGGCAATGGGTGCTATATCATGCAGCTACTAAATATGACAAGACTATGGATGATATATCATACAGCTACTAAATATGACAAGGCAGTGAATGCTATATCATACAGCTACTGAATATGACAAGACAGTGGATGCTATATCATACCTCTACTAAATATGACAAGGCAATGGGTCCTATATCATACAGCTACTGAATATGACAAGGCAATGGATGCTATATCATACTGCTACTGAATATTACAAGGGAATGGATGATATATCATACAGCTACTGAATATGACAAGGAAATTGATGCTATATCATACAGCTACTAAATATGACAATGCAGTGGATGCTATAGCATACAGCTACTAAATATGACAAGGCAATGGATGCTATATCATACAGCTACTCAATATGACAAGGCAATGGGTGCTATATCATACAGCTACTCAATATGACAATGGAATGGATGCTATATCATACAGCTACTCAATATAACAAGGCAATGGATGCTATATCATACAGCTACTAACTATGACAAGACAATGTATGCTATATCATACAGTTACTAAATATGACAAGGGAATGGATTCTATATCATACAGCTACTGACTATGACAAGGCAATGGTTGCTATATCATACAGCTACTCAATATGACAACGCAGTTGATGCTATAGCATACAGCTACTGAATATGACAATGCAATGGATGCTATAGCATACAGCTACTGAATATGGCAATGCAATGGATTCTATATCATACAGCTACTCAATATGACAAGGAAATGGATGCTATATCATACAGCTACTCAATATGACAAGGCAATGGATGCTATATCATACAGTTACTAAATATGACAAGGCAATGGATGCTATATCATGCAGTTACTAAATATTACAAGGCAATGGGTGCTATATCATGCAGCTACTAAATATGACAAGACAATGGATGCTATATCATACAGCTACTAAATATGACAAGGCAGTGGATGCTATATCATACAGCTACTGAATATGACAAGACAGTGGATGCTATATCATACAGCTACTAAATATGACAAGGCAATGGATGCTATATCATACAGCTACTCAATATGACAAGGCAATGTATGCTATATCATACAGTTACTCAATATGACAAGGCAATGGATGCTATATCATACAGCTACTGAATATGACAAGGCAATGGATGCTATATCATACAGCTACTCAATATGGCAATGCAATGGATGCTATAGCATACATCTACTGAATATGGCAGTGCAATGGATACTATATCAAACAGCTACTCAATATGACAAGGAAATGGATGCTATATCATACAGCTACTGAATATGACAAGGCAATGGATGCTATATCATACAGCTACTCAATATGACAAGGCAATGGATGCTATATCATACAGCTACTCAATATGACAAGGCAATGGATGCTATATCATGCAGTTACTAAATATTACAAGGCAATGGATGCTATATCATACAGCTACTCAATAAGACAAGGCACTGTATGCTATATCATGCAGTTACTAAATATTACAAGGCAATGGGTGCTATATCATGCAGCTACTAAATATGACAAGACAATGGATGCTATATCATACAGCTACTCAATATGGCAATGCAATGGATGCTATATCATACAGCTACTAAATATGACAAGGCAATGGATGCTATATCATACAGCTACTGAATATGAAAAGGTAGTGGATGCTATAGCATACAGCTACTCAATATGACAATGCTATGGATGCTATATCATAGAGCTACTAAATATGATAAGGCAATGGATGCTATATCATACAGCTACTCAATATGTCAAGGCAATGGATGCTATAGCATACAGCTACTAAATATGACAAGGCAATGGATGCTATATCATACAGCTACTCAATATGACAATGGAATGGATACTATATCATACAGCTACTGAATATGACAAGGCAGTGGATGCTATATCATACAGCTACTGAATATGACAAGGCAATGGATGCTATATCATACATCTACTGAATATGACAAGGCAGTGGATGCTATATAAGGCAGTTACTAAATATTACAAGGCAATGAATGCTATATCATACAGCTACTCAATAAGACAAGGCAATGGATGCTATATAAGGCAGTTACTAAATATTACAAGGCAATGGGTGCTATATCATGCAGCTACTAAATATGACAAGACAATGGATGCTATATCATACAGCTACTAAATATGACAAGGCAATGGATGCTATATCATAGAGCTACTGAATATGACAAGGCAGTGGATGCTATAGCATACAGCTACTCAATATGGCAATGCAATGGATGCTATATCATACAGCTACTAAATATGACAAGGCAATGGATGCTATATCATACAGCTACTGAATATGACAAGGTAGTGGATGCTATAGCATACAGCTACTCAATATGACAATGCAATGGATGCTATATCATACAGCTACTAAATATGACAAGGCAATGGATGCTATATCATACAGCTACTCAATATGACAAGGCAATGGATGCTATATCATTAAGTTACTAAATATTACAAGGCAATGGATGCTATAGCATACAGCTACTAAATATGACAAGGCTATGGATGCTATGTCATACAGCTACTCAATATGACAATGGAATGAATACTATATCATACAGCTACTGAATATGACAAGGCAGTGGATGCTATATCATACAGCTACTGAATATGACAAGGCAATGGATGCTATATCATACAGCTACTGAATATGACAAGGCAGTGGATGCCATAGCATACAGCTACTCAATATGGCAATGCAATGGATGCCATATCATACAGCTACTAAATATGACAAGGCAATGGATGCTATATCATACAGCTACTGAATATGACAAGGCAGTGGATGCTATAGCATACAGCTACTCAATATGACAATGCAATGGATGCTATATCATACAGCTACTAAATATGACAAGGCAATGGATGCTATATCATGCAGTTACTAAATATTACAAGGCAATGGATGCTATAGCATACAGCTACTAAATATGACAAGGCAATGGATGCTATATCATACAGCTACTCAATATGACAATGGCATGGATACTATATCATACAGATACTGAATATGACAAGGCAGTGGATGCTATATCATAGAGCTACTGAATATGACAAGGCAGTGGATGCTATATCATACAGCTATTACATATGACAAGGCAATGTATGCTATATCATACAGTTACTAAATATGACAAGGCAATGGATACTATATAGCATACAGCTACTAAATATGACAAGGCAATGGATACTATATCATACAGCTACTAAATATGACAAGGCAATGGGTCCTATATCATACAGCTACTGAATATGACAAGGCAATGGATGCTATATCATACAGTTACTAAATATGACAAGGCAATGGATGATATATCATACAGCTACTGATTATGACAAGGTAATGTATGCTATATCATACAGCTACTGAATATGACAAGGCAGTGGATGCTATAGCATACAGCTACTCAATATGACAATGCAATGGATGCTATATCATACAGCTACTAAATATGACAAGGCAATGGATGCTATATCATACAGCTACTCAATATGACAAGGCAATGGATGCTATAGCATACAGCTACTCAATATGACAAGGCAATGGATGCTATATCATACAGCTACTGAATATGACAATGCAATGGATGCTATATCATACAGCTACTCAATATGACAAGGCAATGGATGCTATATCATACAGCTACTGAATATGACAAGGCAATGGATGCTATATCATACAGCTACTCAATATGACAAGGCATGGATGCCATAGCATACAGCTACTCAATATGGCAAGGAAATGGATGCTATATCATACAGCTACTAATATGACAAGGCAATGGATGCTATATAATACAGCTACTCAATATGACAAGGCAATGGATGCTATATCATACAGCTACTCAATATGACAAGGCAATGGATGCTATATCATGCAGCTACTAAATATGACAAGGCAATGGATGCTATATCATAGAGCTACTGAAAATGACAAGGCAGTGGATGCTATAGCATACAGCTACTCAATATGGCAATGCAATGGATGCTATATCATACAGCTACTAAATATGACAAGGCAATGGATGCTATATCATACAGCTACTGAATATGACAAGGTAGTGGATGCTATAGCATACAGCTACTCAATATGACAATGCAATGGATGCTATATCATACAGCTACTAAATATGACAAGGCAATGGATGCTATATCATACAGCTACTCAATATGACAAGGCAATGGATGCTATATCATGCAGTTACTAAATATTACAAGGCAATGGATGCTATAGCATACAGCTACTAAATATGACAAGGCTATGGATGCTATGTCATACAGCTACTCAATATGACAATGGAATGGATACTATATCATACAGCTACTCAATATGACAAGGCAGTGGATGCTATATCATACAGCTACTGAATATGACAAGGCAATGGATGCTATATCATACAGCTACTGAATATGACAAGGCAGTGGATGCCATAGCATACAGCTACTCAATATGGCAATGCAATGGATGCCATATCATACAGCTACTAAATATGACAAGGCAATGGATGCTATATCATACAGCTACTGAATATGACAAGGCAGTGGATGCTATAGCATACAGCTACTCAATATGACAATGCAATGGATGCTATATCATACAGCTACTAAATATGACAAGGCAATGGATGCTATATCATGCAGTTACTAAATATTACAAGGCAATGGATGCTATAGCATACAGCTACTAAATATGACAAGGCAATGGATGCTATATCATACAGCTACTCAATATGACAATGGCATGGATACTATATCATACAGATACTGAATATGACAAGGCAGTGGATGCTATATCATAGAGCTACTGAATATGACAAGGCAGTGGATGCTATATCATACAGCTATTACATATGACAAGGCAATGTATGCTATATCATACAGTTACTAAATATGACAAGGCAATGGATACTATATAGCATACAGCTACTAAATATGACAAGGCAATGGATACTATATCATACAGCTACTAAATATGACAAGGCAATGGGTCCTATATCATACAGCTACTGAATATGACAAGGCAATGGATGCTATATCATACAGTTACTAAATATGACAAGGCAATGGATGATATATCATACAGCTACTGATTATGACAAGGTAATGTATGCTATATCATACAGCTACTGAATATGACAAGGTAGTGGATGCTATAGCATACAGCTACACAATATGACAATGCAATGGATGCTATATCATACAGCTACTAAATATGACAAGGCAATGGATGCTATATCATACAGCTACTCAATATGACAAGGCAATGGATGCTATATCATGCAGTTACTAAATATTACAAGGCAATGGATGCTATAGCATACAGCTACTAAATATGACAAGGCTATGGATGCTATATCATACAGCTACTCAATATGACAATGGAATGGATACTATATCATACAGCTACTGAATATGACAAGGCAGTGGATGCTATATCATACAGCTACTGAATATGACAAGGCAATGGATGCTATATCATACAGCTACTGAATATGACAAGGCAGTGGATGCCATAGCATACAGCTACTCAATATGGCAATGCAATGGATGCCATATCATACATCTACTAAATATGACAAGGCAATGGATGCTATATCATAGAGCTACTGAATATGACAAGGCAGTGGATGCCATAGCATACAGCTACTCAATATGGCAAGGAAATGGATGCTATATCATACAGCTACTCAATATGACAAGGCAATGGATGCTATATAATACAGCTACTCAATATGACAAGGCAATGGATGCTATATCATACAGCTATTCAATATGACAAGGCAATGGATGCTATATCATGCAGTTACTAAATATTACAAGGCAATGGATGCTATATCATACAGCTACTAAATATTACAAGGCAATGGATGCTATATCATACAGCTACTAAATATGACAAGACAATGGATGCTATATCATACAGCTACTAAATATGACAAGGCAATGGATGCTATTGCATACAGCTACTGATTATGACAATGGAATGGATGATATATCATACAGCTACTGAATATGACAAGGTAATGGATGCTATATCATACAGCTACTAAAAATGACAAGGCAGTGGATGTTATATCATATAGCTACTACATATGACAAGGCAATGGGTGCTATATCATGCAGCTACTAAATTTGACAAGGCAATGTATGCTATATCATACAGCTACTGAATATGACAAGACAATGGATACTATATCATACAGCTACTCAATATGACAAGACAATGGATACTATATCATACAGCTACTCAATATGACAAGACAATGGATGCTATATCATACAGCTACTCAATATGACAAGGCAATGGATGCTATATCATGCAGTTACTCAATATGACAAGGCAATGGATGCTATATCATGCAGTTACTCAATATGACAAGGCAATGCATGCTATATCATGCAGTTACTCAATATGACAAGGCAATGGATGCTATATCATGCAGTTACTCAATATGACAAGGGAATGGATGCTATATCATACAGCTACTGAATATGACAAGGCAATTGGTGCTATATCATACAGCTACTAAATATGATAAGGCAATGGATGCTATATCATACAGCTACTAATTATTATAAGGCATTGGATGCTATAGCATACAGCTACTAACTATGACATGGCAATGGATGCTATATCATAAAGCTACTAAATATGACAAGGCAATGTATGCTATATCATATAGCTACTAAATATGACAAGGCAATGGGTGCTATATCATGCAGCTACTAAATATGACAAGGCAATGGATACTATATCATACAGCTACTAAATATGACCAGACAATGGATGCTATATCATACAGCTACTAAATATGACCAGACAATGGATGCTATATCAGGCAGCTACTAAATATGACAAGGCAATGGATATTATATCATACAGCTACTCAATATGACAAGGCAATGTATGCTATATCATACAGCTACTAAATATGACAAGGCAATGGATACTATATCATACAGCTACTCAATATGACAAGGCAATGGATGCTATATCATGCGGTTACTCAATATGACAAGGCAATGGATGCTATATCATGCAGTTACTCAATATGACAAGGCAATGGATGCTATATCATACAGCTACTCAATATGACAAGACAATGGATACTATATCATACAGCTACTCAATATGACAAGACAATGGATGCTATATCATACAGCTACTCAATATGACAAGGCAATGGATGCTATATCATGCGGTTACTCAATATGACAAGGCAATGGATGCTATATCATGCAGTTACTCAATATGACAAGGCAATGGATGCTATATCATACAGCTACTCAATATGACAAGACAATGGATACTATATCATACAGCTACTCAATATGACAAGACAATGGATGCTATATCATACAGCTACTCAATATGACAAGGCAATGGATGCTATATCATGCAGATACTCAATATGACAAGGCAATGGATGCTATATCATGCAGTTAATCAATATGACAAGGCAATGGATGCTATATCATACAGCTACTCAATATGACAAGGCAAGGGATGCTATATCATACAGCTACTAAATATGACAAGGCAATGGATGCTATATCATACAGCTACTAAATATGACAAGACAATGGATACTATATCATACAGCTACTAAATATGACAAGACAATGGATACTATATCATACAGCTACTAAATATGACAAGACAATGGATACTATATCATACAGCTACTAAATATGACAAGACAATGGATACTATATCATACAGCTACTAAATATGACAAGACAATGGATACTATATCATACAGCTACTAAATATGACAAGACAATGGATACTATATCATACAGCTACTAAATATGACAAGACAATGGATACTATATCATACAGCTACTAAATATGACAAGACAATGGATACTATATCATACAGCTACTAAATATGACAAGACAATGGATACTATATCATACAGCTACTAAATATGACAAGACAATGGATACTATATCATACAGCTACTAAATATGACAAGACAATGGATACTATATCATACAGCTACTAAATATGACAAGACAATGGATACTATATCATACAGCTACTAAATATGACAAGACAATGGATACTATATCATACAGCTATTATATATATATGCATGCATGATATTGTTGGACATTAAATGACCTGAAACTCGACAACTCATAATTGCGGATTTAAGATTTATATTTCTTAAATTTATTTCTATATGCACGATCATACCAGGAAATCTAAATATATATGGGCAAAACAATTTAATAACTCTTGCATAATTGAATGATTAAGTTGTCACTGCATATCGGAACACCAAGAACCTACCTAGGATTCCCGATGCAGCAACCTTATACATACGCTGATTAACATAGACACACGCCAAGCTATGAGCACGCAACGCACGATGTACGTCGGGTAATAACAAACACAGTATGACCTCTCTACAACATCGGTCCGCCTCCGTGGTCGAGTGGTTAAGGTCGCTGACTGTAACCTTTTGTTTTTATTCTCTGTGTGCACTGAATCCGCCTCCGTGGTCGAGTGGTTAAGGTCGCTGACTTGTATACCACTGTAACCTATCATCACTGATGGTCACGGTGTCGAGCCCAGCTCAGACCGTGTTTCATTTATATGAAAAAGTTGGCAGTTTCTTACGGAGGTTGGTGCACCCAAGTACTGGTTAACCACTGGAGCCTGCCCAGGAAAGGTGTTGTTAGGTAAACTGCCCGCCGGCGATATAGTCCAAAAATGGTGCTGATGCAGGCGTAAAACGCGAAATATAACATAATAACATAATCTACAACATCATCGCAACAACACAAGAAAATGTTTCTCACATAACTCTAGTATAATGAACATCAACAACACATCTAGTTGTAATTCTTGAATTACAAGTAGGATAATAGGACACTGAAAGGACCTGCATGCGGAGACCGGGAAAATTGTTTCCCTTGAATGACGTATATAAATAATGTGTAGGCCACCATTCTTGTCAGATTACATTAAGATATTCAGGAAACCACAATACAATGCAAGACGTTAATAATATAGTAACTATTAATATTCATCACCGATGAAAGTAACAAACTTTGTCATATAACATATTTGGAAGAAAAGGTGTAAAATGTAGAGATCTAACTTTTGCATGACAATGTATATAGAAGAAACTTGATGCGGCCTACAAATATATAGGACCAGATTGCTAAATCCTAACCTACGCAGTTTTAACAACGACTGCACAACACAGGTAAAGCAACATGATACAACGATATATAGACTGGGAAACATGAACGCTTAGTACAGATTGATCAACATAAGTTTATAGAAAGAGATCGATATGGAAATTAAACATAGGACAAGAATGTTTAGCAATGTTTGCCCTACACGTATTAGGGAACAGAATGATAAGGTCTTCAAATATAGGACAAGAATGTTTAGCAATGTTTGCCCTACACGTATTAGGTAACAGAATGATAAGGACTTCAAATATAGGACACGAATGTTTAGCAATGATTGCCCTAGTTAGGGAACATAATGCTAAGGTCTTCAAATATAGGACAGGAATGTATAGCAATGTTTGCCCTACACGTAGGGAACAGAATGATATGGTCTTCAAATATAGGACAAGAATGTTTAGCAATGTTTGCCCTACACGTATTAGGGAACAGAATGATAAGGTCTTCAAATATAGGACACGAATATTTAGCAATGTTTGTCCTACACGTATTAGGGAACAGAACGATAAGGTCTTCAATTATAGGACACGAATGTTTAGCAATGTTTGCCCTACACGTAGTAGGTAACAGAATGATAAGGTCTTCAAATATACGACAAGCATGCTTAGCAATTAGCGATACATTTTCTTACAGCTTTCACGAGTGATGCATCTGTTGCTAATCTTGTAGTCAGTGCTCCAGTTGAGTGCTTAGGATCATCGAAATATGACATGTCCTGTCGCATGAAGGCACGGAACGTCTTCAAGCGTAAACGAAATGTCAGCTTCTCTCCCGAATGACCGAAACATGCGGCCTATATAAAAAAAGAACACAAATTAGGGCCTTCGCGGACACCCGTCCACATGGTTGGCGGAGGCGAAGATAAATAAGCTCAATCATCATCATATGCCTTCGCGGCCGATTGAGATGCCCGTTGAATTTAAATTCATTGGCCATCATCGCTGTATGCTCGAATCACTGTGGGGTTTGTCGTACTTTTTCATTTGAGGAAGCTTTTCAGTTAGCCTGCAGAGGATTGGTATATCAACCCGGATGCCCACCCGTGTTTGAAATCATGCAGACGGAGGGTTCCTCCCCGAACAACATCTGGAGAAACCCCAAAACAAATAAAATGGAAAACGTGAACTTATATATATTTAGGATGCTTAATGACAATACAAACATAACATATTAGTATTAGATTAATCGACAATAAAAGTCTGATTGCTTAATATGTTTCCTCATGCTATGGTGATATCATTTTAACTATTAAATATATTTACAATATCATCATACATTATTACCCATGGTTGATTACACCTACATTAATTAATGGAACCCAATAAATATACGTACATAATGATTTATTCTTTATGTCAGTCTCATCGTTGTACAATACATAAACTATACACACCAAATTAGTGTTGCAAAGTACAACATAATTCATTGTAAAAGAATTGTAAGAGAATACATACGTTATTTAATGCCACACTGTACTGGTGTCTTTGGTCAAGAACACCAATAAATGAAAGAACATGTAACTCTTGTAGAAACAGAATTGGGGATGAATTTCACTATTTGTTTGAATGTGAACAATTTACAAATGAAAGAAGACAATATATTAATCCGATGTATTTTCGACCTACAAATATGTTTAAATTAGAGAAATTAATTTGCACCAAAAATAGTTCAGAATTTCAGAAATTATGTAAGTTTATTATGATAATAATGTCACATACAAGAATGTAACAGGTATACTCTTTTTCCAAATTTGTGATATTTGTGTCTATAACTAAAAATACTATTGGAAATATTTATTCACCTTGACAATTGATATATTCTGTTTTGTGCTTTTGTTTTGTAGCCTCGTTTGTATGTCTTGTTTATTGTAAATACCTCATATTTGCATGTTCTGTACATGTATTGAGTGAAATAAAAGAGATGTTCTGTTCTGTTCCGGCAACGGATTCAATGGGATGGCGATTACATATATAATGTGGTGGCGATTACATATATAATGGGATTGCGATTACATATATAATGGGATTGCGATTACATATATAATGGGATGGCGATTACATATATAATGGGATGGCGATTACATATATAATGGGATTGCGATTACATATATAATGGGATGGCGATTACATATATAATGTGGTGGCGATTACATATATAATTGGATGGCGATTACATATATAATGGGATTGCGATTACATATATAATGGGATGGCGATTACATATATAATGGGATGGCGATTACATATATAATGGGATGGCAATTACATATATAATGGGATGACGATTACATATATAATGGGATGGCGATTACATATATAATGGGATGGCGATTACATATATAATGGGATGACGATTACATATACAATGGGATGGCGATTACATATATAATGGGATGGCGATTGGGTGGTACATACCTGCAGAACATTTGTTATCAGCTGAACCACTCCAAGAACAAGAAACATCATACTCCATAGTAAACTATTCTCACCATTGTTCATAAACACCTGAAACAAGCAACCCAAAACGATAGATATAGTTTTCAATTAACGTAGATTGGGGGGTGCTAGTTATATTAAATGTCTCGTGGGGGTCGTGATAGCGCATTGGATGCGCGTTTGCTTCAGGTGCGACAGGTCCGGAGTTCGAGCCCCGCAGGAGCCGTTACGATTGTACCCTTAGGCAAGGCACTTAAATTCCACATTGCCTCTTCTCTCTCCTTCATGGCGATGGATTCCATCAGGAATGAGGTCTTGAGAGTGATTAATATAAGTTGAAAAAAAATTGTTTCGCAATCGAGCTAAAATAAGTTTGTATAAACTAAGACTGGATCAAACTGACTGAAGTCCCCCGTCTGACCCTAATAAAATTAACAGTATTTCAGATGGGACGTTAAACCGAGGTATCGTGTCGGTGCTTTACACCGTGCACGTAAAAGAACCAGAGGAGATTCTGGAATGGTTCTCTGTCTGTATCATTGCACTATCCTCCAAAATCTAAAATTACTAATCTCTTCAGGAGGCGACGCTCATATGGGCAACCGGTAGCGACGATAAATAAACGTAAAAGCACTCACTGACTGAAGTCAGTTCTTAAAATTAACCACATTCATTTCCTAATTCTTAGCCAAATTTCTTGCGGTGTTTTAAAAATTTTATATTGGACGGATGATCATATCTTGGGTAAAGTTGTGTATTTGATTCGAACATGAACAACAATTGAGAGCTCATTCTAGAGGGCGACTTGGGCGAAATAGTCGCTCTAGGGACCCTGCCTTCGCCCCTTATGGGCTCCACTTTTCCCCGATTTTTAATTTTCGTACACACTTGTGTCCCAGTAGAAAGCACTCCTTCTATTCAAATGTTGTATTTAATGGTAATATTGTGAATTTTAGCACTATTGTGTTGACAATTATAAATTATTAAATACCATCATTTAATCCATTTCATTCTGGATACCGTTCAAACAGTATTTGCAAAGAACATAGAGCGAGATCAGCCGCCACGTAACATGCCATCTGATCAGGCTCTATGCTATTTGCTATTAAGATGATCTTGCTAAGACAATTGGCTATGTAGCAAACAACATAGATCCTGATCAGCATGCAGCATCACGCTGTGGCTGATCTGGATCTATGTTTTTTGCATAAGCCTTTGAATGTATCCAGAATGAAATGGGTTAATGATACATGCAATCTTGTGCTTTCTCACTTCTTTCAGAATTAATATGTTACTTTATATATGCTATATAAATAATAAAGTTTAATGTCAGTAACTTCACAGACGGATCTGTAGTCCAGTGGTAACACGGTGGATTGGTAATCCAGGTATCGCAGGTTCTATCCCCCGTCTGACACTAATAAAATTAACAGTCTTTCAGATGGGACGTTAAACCGAGGTCTCGTGTCGGTGCTGTACACCGTGCACGTAAAAGAACCAGAGGAGATTCTGGAATGGGTCTCTGTCTGTATCATTGCACTATCCCCAAAAATCTAAAATGACTAATCTCTTCAGGAGGCGTATATATCGGCAACCGGTAGCGACGATAAATAAACTTAAAAAACAAACACAAAGTCAGTGACTTCGATATTCATGATTTCTGCGATTCATGATGTTCTGATACGAATTCATATTTTATTTATTTTTTCAATCTTAAAACTCTTTTTTTAAGGTTTATTCAGTTCATTATTTACAAATATTTACAAAATAATACACACATGTATTAACACAATAATCATATATTCAAATGCAATGTACATTATAATAATGCATAGATAGATATATATGAATTGAATTAAGATTTCAAAATATTTTCAATTTTCCTAAAGAACAAAGTATTTTTGTTACGTTTAGAATATTCATTCATAATTGTTATTTCACTTTTCTTTATTTTCGAATTAATATTAACATTATAGACTATGACATACTTTGATCATTTCTCCAAAGAATAAGGCAAATGCTGGCATGGTGCAACCGTTAATGGATGCTGATATACATCCCATCACAATGAAAGGCCATTCCGGACTATTCTCGCGCAACATTGGACAAAACTTTCCCCCAGGAGCAGTTTCCTTCAATAAAAACAAAGTGTACATAAATACATATTATAACAATAGCTCATTTAGGTGTATCCTCACGTAACATTGGACAAAACTTGCCCCAGGAGCAGTTTCCTTCAATAAACACAAAGTGTACATAAATATATATTATAACAATAGTTCATTTAGGTGTATCCTCACGTAACATTGGACATAACTTGCCCCACAGGAGCAGTTTCCTTCAATAAACACAAAGTGTACATAAATATATATTAAAACAAAAGTTCATTTAGGTGTATCCTCACGTAACATTAGACATAACTTGCCCCCGGGAGCAGTTTCCTTCAATAAACACAAAGTGTACATAAATATATATTAAAACAAAAGTTCATTTAGGTGTATCCTCACGTAACATTAGACATAACTTGCCCCCGGGAGCAGTTTCCTTCAATAAGCACAAAGTGTACATAAATATATATTATAACAATAGTTCATTTAGGTGTATCCTCACGTAACATTGGACATAACTTACCCCCGGGAGCAGTTTCCTTCAATAAACAAAGTGTACATAAATACATATTATAACAATAGCTCATTTAGGAGTATCCTCACGTAACATTGAACTCAATTGGGCTCCAGTGTCACAGTATGCTATAAATATGCACATTAATAATACTCGTATATATATCACAACAAAGGTCATTCTGTGATACACGAACGTTGTAAGGATTAACTGTACCTGCGCTTTCTCCAGTAAACTGAAAGCAAAAACCATTTTAACCCTTTGCCGAATTGCTTTCCTGTGCGAAATTTGACTCTAAACGCCAATGTGGACATGTATATATATATGTGTGTGTGTGTATGTGTGTGTATCATACTGTAACAATGGAAACGTATCCAGTCATTAAATAACGGATCAGTAAAACAACTAAATTTATCACAAAATAAATTGCCAAAATTGTGCAAAATCAACATATTTTTTAAATAACTGTATAACATTGAATCCAAGTTACTACACATTGCCGTCGTAAATGGAGATATATCCATTAACACCGGCAGCGTATTACTTAAAGCGACATTACAACAGTGAAAACGCAAATGTGTGCATTATGTAATTTCCTATTATATGTTTTTTTCCCCAATATTTGCCTCAAAAACTGAGTATTTCAACAAATAAACAACCGTCGTATACGCGGTTTATTGACATAGCAAACTAATGTATCCTGATTTATCGTACAGATTTACCGTTATATCTCACATTGTGCCTATGCATATTTCTTTGTAGACTAATGTTAGTTAAATTATCTCTAAACGAAAGTACCGCGCGTTTAGTATTGACTCCAATGACAAACAAACGTCATTTCAGAAGCCTGGATGACTGTTATATGATATCCTACTTTCACTTTTGAAAGTTTGTATACCACAACAACACTGTTTATTGATTCAATGTTAGTGTTCGAATGTATTCAGAAGAATTTGTAATAGAAATGCATTTATACGTGAAAACATGCACTTTATTTGCTTTTTGCGATGTAATGTCGCTTTACTTAAGTAATGAATCACGGGTTAATGGCTTTAATCGTGGTAGTTTTGGTGTTGTATGTGGTTAAAGTTTGTGGAGGCCTAAGCCATCCACGATACCATTAAACTAGCCCATTGTAGTTCATACCCCGATGGTAACTATTAGCCCGTGCTTCATTACATATATTTACATTAATTATTCTATGCTGCGTAAATAGCCAGACACGCTTTTTCTGGCGAGGACCGCTGCCCGGCATTGTGATTGCGAATGATCATAACGCACCAGAAGTGCGCACGACAGCTGCATATCATTAGTGAGAATATTCATGCGAAAATGGAAACAAACAGGACATATACGTTCATAGAAGGAAATGTAATAGCGATGTAAATAGTATACCTTGTCGTTCAACTCATTTGCCTTCTGCTCCGTCAATGCAGCCTTTGCCAATTGAGTTGACGTCTGTGTAGACAACTGCTTTGATATTTGCCTTGTCATTTTATTTCCAGAAATAGTTCTCTTCCTTGTGAGTCCATTGGGCACTGTGTCCTCATTTTCTGTAAGTAAATGCATAGCAAAAATCTAAAATTACTAATCTCTTCAGGAGGCGTCGCTCATATGGGTAACCGGTAGCGACGATAAATAAACGTAAAACACACAAGTATTGTAGGCAAATCCACAATTATTTTGATTGATATCAGCATAACACGGATCTATAGTCAATCGGTTAACACGCTGGGCTGGTAATCCAAGGATCGCAGGTGTGATCCCCCATCTGACCATACTAAGATTAACAGTCTTTCAGATGGGACTTCAAACCGAGGTCTCGTGTCGGTGCTTTACACCGTTCACGTAAAAGAACCATAGGAGACAATGGAATGGGTCTCTGTCTGTATCATTGCACTATCATCCACACATCTAAAATGACTAATCTCATCAGGAGGCGTCGCTCATATGGACAACCAGTAGCGACGATAAATAAACGTAAATCACAAACATCAGTCTGTTGTTTTCAGAAGTAAATGTAGATACTATTAAGCACTAGTTTCTTATTCAAATACATAGCACAAAGTCCAGCACCAAAGCATTCCATTAATCATACCATCTTTCTCTGCTTCATCTATTTCATCGTCCTCCTCTATCAGCATCTGTACCGTGACTAACTGATGATACACTCCTTTTCTTGCCATCAGCTCCGCGTGCTTTCCCGACTCTACGATCTCACCATCTTGTACAACATTGATCACATCTGCATTTACGATAGTTGATAATCTATGGGCAATTACTATTGTTGTTCGTCCCTGTCGTGCCTGATAAATATCATTATATATCGATTAAATCTTTGGTAATATGTGTATGTATATTGTTGTCGTTATTCGTTGTGGTCACTGATAACTACAACTTAAATCAAACATCGTGAACAATGTTCGACTGAAAGTTACACAGGAAAGAGATATGTACATGTTCTTATTTGATGAGTATGTAATGAATAAAAAAAATTTAAAAATTTAAAGTTTCTGACTTTCACCAAAAATAATTAAAACAGTAAATAATTTAAAAGATACAACTTTAGTCAAGCTCAATTGCGAAACACGTTCTTACAAGTAATAAGCTACTAGCTTCCGATTTAATCCATCTGTTATTGTATATTAATGTTACAACATGATGTAAATATTGATAAAATAAAATATGTTTAAATTAAATAAGTTCTCGAGACCTCATTCCTGAAGTAATCCATCGTCATGAGGGAGATTAAAAGACATTTGACCAATTGTCTCAACATGCTTGTAACTGAAGTATCGTATACAGCTTCCCCAATGTGGAAATCCATGGCGAATGCTATATACTCCGTACATGGTTCGCCTTGTACAATTACCTCTTTAAATGCATCAAAGGTCCAGATAATTATATATATTATCTTGTCCAAAGCTTCTTGCACAATTTTCTCACTACATTATCTACTATCTATACATCCACATTGTCTACTATATATACATCTACATTGTCTACTATATATACATCTACATTGTCTACTATATATACATCTACATTGTCTATTATATATACATCTACATTGTCTACTATATATACATCTACATTGTCTACTATATATACATCTACATTGTCTACTATATATACATCTACATTGTCTACTATCTATACATCCACATTTTCTACTATCTATGCATCTATCGTGTCTAAAGCTTCTTGTACAATTCTCTCACTACATTGTCTACTAAATACACATCCACATTGTCTACTATATATGCATCTACCTTGTCTAAAGCTTCTTGTACAATTCTCTCACTACGTGTGTCTAGTGCGGAAGTAGCCTCATCTAACAGCAGTATCTTCGGGTCCCTTATCAGCGCTCTTGCGATGGCTACCCGCTGTTTCTGGCCACCTGAAAGCTGGGCCCCTCTTTCACCGACCAATGTCTCGTATCCCTTTAAAATAGCATTTATTGAACACTATTAGAAAACGTATAATGCTTTTCGAGTCATTGGAGGTACGCTGTTGGCAGAGTCAGGAAATCATTAGAGATGATGAAGAATTGACGCAGTAATATGTATATTGGTCCTAAATGTTGAGATGTATTAACTGGACACATAAGAAAGAAATCGCTTGTTTTCATTGGCTGGATACAATGACGTATAAACAGGGCAACGCACATACCACTTATAGAAACACCAGCTATAATAATGTCCCACATCTCAACAGGGCGATAGTTTTGTAGACCAACACGTACTCATAAAAGAGGTACATAGGGTTTGCTTGTTTTCGATTGATCATGAAGTGTACACATGTGTCAACAATCGCTAATTTGCTATTTGTCTTAAATGCAATTAGTCGCAATATTGCTATGAATAATACAATCAAGACGTCAACACTATTGGGATTTTGACTGCTATGCATTAGGTCAATCGACATATTAACAATATTGGGAATTTGACGTTGCATATATATAAATATAGACATATTGGCTATGTGCTGAATAAATGATCATATTATCTTGTTCATTTATAATAATACTAAGATATACATTTCCAAGGCTCAGCATTAACAGTGGCTCGTTAGCCCGAGGCTACTTAATTTCCATAAGGACCACAACGGTTTCCAAATTGAGGCTCCCGTTAGGCTAACATGAAATTGTCTAGATGTCCAAATGCACGTAAGTTAAAGAAACAAAATGACACAATTTACAATATTTATATGCAACACGAAAGCACTGACCATATTTAAGATGTGTGAAAGTCGTGAGAGCGCAGTGGTAGCGCGTTCGCTTCAGATGCTACTTAGGCACGCCCCCCATAGTTACCGATGCTCGCTGTAACCACGCGAGACAAGCTATCTAACAAAATGGCGTCTAACGCAGTCCTGCATCGAGTTAATCTAGATAAAATTCCGTCGAATTTCTCGGTTTTATTTCACCCAGATAAGAATATCTCGTTGAAAGCAAGACAGCAATGGATTAAGTTTTTCAGTGAAGGTTATTTCTCTAAAGTACATATATATTTAACGGATGAGGACGTGTTAAGTGTTCGTGGAAAATGCTTTCGCAGTCAATGGAAGAGTGAACAACCATATCGTGTCAACTTTGACATCAAAAGAAATGAAATATGCCACCGTCTTGAGAGACTCGACCCTATGCCTCCTAGAAGACTCGAACAAATGGCCCAAAAACTGAACACCAGTACGTTCACTGAGCTAATATGGGAATCCCACAGCTCTGCACATGAATGGGTACAATTACTACTATCTGATCCCTAGTCCACCATCCACGACAATATGTATGAACCAAATGTATAATTGTAATCGCCATTATACTCACATATCTCTTGTGAACAGTAAATCTATAAATGCAGAATATATTTTTTCGAAATATTTGATTATGCATAACTAAATTAATTTTAACTTACTTTTGTGCAAATATATCTGTTTGCATTAATTTTGGATGTATTCAGCTGGTCGTCCACACAACTTAATTCACCTTAGACATGTTTCAAGATTTGTCTTAGGTTTTGGAAATGGCACGAATTTAACGTCACCTATCAATCGATCTGGATATCTACTATCACTGTCACACATACGTAGCTACATCTTTTCACCATTGTCAATGACAGACAGCATTAATTAATTTGTAATTATTTTTCAAAACATAATTTCAGATCAAGATCACTCGTTTTCAGATTTGATTAAAACTTTACTAAATAACTCGTTTGTCTGACAGAACGATAAAACAATAACTCGGTGTAGTAATCAATGCTATAATTATGTGCACACATTTTATAATTGACCAGTTAGCACACTCAGTGCTAAATTCCGATGTGCAATACTTTGATCTTGATAATAGCAGTAGGCCCCTATCGGGGTATTATAAAGTCGGCAGTCTCTGTGGTGTACCGGTAGTCGATAAGTTGTTGATTACTCCCAATAAACAGTGTGACACGCTTAAATTTGATTGCTGTGTTTGCTAGAAAAGAATGCCTATATGAGGTCAGTCGGTGTTTTTATAGATGCATTGTTTTTAAAGCAGCTGTCTGGTATTTTGTGGTTCATATTTGTCCAAGGAATTTGAAATGGGTTGAATTTAACGTCGATCGCCAGGATATCGACTAATTTTGTACTATAACTAACCCACACACCAAAGCTACACATTTTCAACATCATTAAAACAATTTTAAACCAGTATTTTCGATCAAATTCACGCCTTTCAACTTTGTCTACTCGTTACTAGGTTGTCTAATATGCATTGTTTGTCTAACAAGATGGCGGCGATAAGCCGTTGCCGGGAGTGTGCGCGAATGGTGCGATGCGATTGGCTAACGCCAGCTGTCAATCAAAATCGGCAGAAAGGTCAATTCGGGCCTCGCTGGAGCCGTTACGATTGAGTCCTTAGGCAAGGCATTTAATTCCACGCTGCTCTTCTCTCTGCCTCGTGGCGATGGATTCCATCAGGAATGAGGTCTCGAGAGTGATTAATATAAGTTGTAAGAACTTGATTCTCAATCGAGCTAAACTAAAATTGTATAAACTAATATTTAACATGTTAACGAACTAGTGTCAGAATTGTCAATACTTTGTATTTTGTCGTGATCATAATTGTATGCTTCTTATCGACTTTTAACACTTGTTTAGATCTGTATGAAAATGAGGACTACGGAGCTTTGGCAAGGACAACACTAATTTCCAAGATTATAGTCCTGCAGGTTACCTCTTATAATGTTAGTGCCCCCTGCATTTCAGGAATTAAAGCACAATGCATGCAGTATAACCGTCAATAGTTATCACATATTGTTAAACATACAACATGTAATTCTACACATACCTGAGATAACTTTGAAACAAAATCATGACAGTTCGCAGCCTTCGCTGCCAGTATGAGTTCGTCGTTTTTGGCCTCTGGGCAACCGAGTAAGATATTTTCTCTGACCGAAACACCAAACAAAATAGGCTCTTGTGAAACTATTCCAATGTTGTCTCTTATGCTTTTCAAATTTAGATTTCGTATATCTGTTCCATCGATATGTATCTGAAATAATAAACACAAACAACTGAAATATAATCATTACATACGGATCTGTAGTGCAGTGGTAACACGCTGGACTGGTAACCCAGGGATCGCAAGTTCGATCCCCCGTCTGACCCTAATAAAATTAACAGTCTTTCAGATGGGACTTTAAACCGAGGTCTCGTGTCGGTGCTGTACACCGTACACGTAAAAATATCAGAGGAGAATCTAGAATGGGTTACTGTCTGTATCGTTGCACTATCCTCCACAATATTAAGCTGACTAATATCTAAAGGAGGCGTCGCTCATATGGGCAACCGGTAGCGACGATAAATACACGTAAAACACATAATATAATCATTCATGTAAAGAAATTAAGTAAGCATGCCAATGAATGAATGTACAGTCTACATCTGTTATGTCAAAGTCGGTTATGTCGAATTCTCCGGTTAGTCGTATCTAAGTCCAGTTTCACACACACATTTGCTATATAACTGGATCTGTTTATATCGAATTTCGTTAAGTCAACCTTCGGCTATGTCGAAGTATTTTGTTAGGTCCGACGGAATTCGACATATCAGATGTAGACTGTATATCTGAATGATTATAATGTAATGAAATTAGTCAGTATCTCGTGAATCGACATAAATTATACCAATGGTTCAATTGTAAAAAAAGTTCCGCTTCCGTGGTTGAATTATTAAGGTCGTTGACTTGTATACGACTGTAACCTATCATCACTGATGGTCACGGGTTCGAGCCTCGCCCAGGCCGTGTCTCATTTATATGAACAGGTTGAGGTTTCTTATGGAGATTGGTGCACCAAGAACTGGTTAACCACTGGAACGGTGTTGTTAGGTAAACTGTTCGTCGCTACAATGGGCAACCGGTAGCGACGATATATAAACTTAAATAAAAATTAATTTGCAAAGATTTAAATTGTTCACATAATCATAAGAGTAAAGTCTACAAACTGATGCTATAATTACAGACATTGATATCTATCTGAATTCTGCACATCACCATCTATAATATAAACATACACTTCCACTCTCTGGGTCGTAGAATCTTTGTATAAGGTTCACTACTGTAGATTTACCACACCCACTTGGTCCAACTAGGGCCACGGTTTGGCCAGGTTTTATCCTCAAATTTAGCCCTTTTAACACCTGAAAATAGGTAGAATATTACATATTATATACATATTATGACTTACGAATTTCCTGACTGTAACCATCAATTAGCGGTAGGTAATTGGGTAATGTTGGGTAGTGCTGCAGATTAATAAATATGTGATGGGACCTTCCGGATATAAGTTGCTCCGTCCATTTCAGGTAGGAATTTTGTTCATACACACATTAACCCATTCAACACAAGGTAACTGCGATGGACTGGTCCATGCCATTTTCAGATCAATATATTAATCAGAAAATTAACATTTGGACAGAAAATTACATTTATACAGAAAATTACATTTAGACAGAAACTTACATTTATACAGAACATTACATTTAGACAGAAAATTACAAAATTACATTTAGACAGAAAAAGTTCAGTTATCAAAATGGGTAATTTTGTCTAACAATAAATAAATTTCAGGCAAACTTCAGATCCTCAAGAAACGACTCATCTGGGTCTATACTTTTTGTAAGCCTATTTAGAGGCATATATTGTTGACATGTTTAAATACTAAGTAACACTTTTAAGCGATATTTTGTTTCTTTTGCAAACAATCCTCTAGTGATTAAGACGTCTACATCACGTTTGTGACGTCCAAATCATGATATAGGCATGTTTGGCAAGGCACTTTTTCCCATAACATTTATTTTAAACAAGTATTCATTATTATTGTAACGTATATCTTAACTATATAATTTTATCCCAAGTGTTTTTATTACTCTTCCGGAGTTCAGCAATTGGTGCTTTAATAGGAAAGATAAAAATAAACACATCATAATTATAAACTGACACAATAAAAAAAACTGTGCACTTTTATATTGAGCGTTACTTTTTCGTTACAACTTTTAAAATTATGGATTTTACTATCATGGGTGAAGAAAAAAATCGTTCACACATTGCACAAATTTACACAATATTTAAGCGCGTATACGTCCAAATTTGCCGATATTTTTTCGAAAAGGATATACATTTTACCTCCAAGGCAAGTGCACAGATTCTCTTTGGTGTCTGTATATAACCAGTACTAGTAGACACGTGTCCATGGAGACAATGAAAATTCATTAAGGAGTCTAATAGTATTTGCATGCACATGGCTGTCCGATTAGCGCAGTGGTTAGCGAGCTCGCTTCTCACCAATGTAACCCGGGTTCGATCCTCGGAGAGGGAAGTATGTGAGATGGTACGGTGGTCGCCAGATCAGACAGGTGGGTTTTCTCCGGTTACTACGGTTTCCTCCCACAATAATGACCACATTTACGCTCTCATCCGTGCCAATGAGAGTGATTAATATAAGTTGTTAAAACTTGCTTCGCAATCGTTGTAAAATAAATAAAGTTTATAAAAAACATGCACATATGGTATACATATACATCACACAAATCATCCACTGACATTCGTGTTGTAGATTCTGACTTGGATGCAAGACATACAAGTTGTGTAATTATTTTGTATTGAATGTTTATGTTTGCATAAATGATGTCATTTTAATAAAACGAATAAAACTTACGTATACACGCAAGTTTACCTAATAATTGGTTGATGCTATATTTACCGGTACATCTTTTCTAGTAGTATATGTGAAATGGACATCTCGAAGTTCTATATCACCCTTTAGCTGTGTAATGACCTCACCATCCAGAGAACTAGCATCGATATCAGGAGTCTAGAACGATACAGTATCCACAGTAACGCCGTACAATATGATGGGGTTAATATACTAGAGGACATAGAAAACGTACACCTACATAATATACTAGAGGACATAGAAAACGCACACATACATTATATACTAGAGGACATAGAAAACGCACACCTACATTATATACTAGAGGACATAGAAAACGCACACCTACATTGTATACTAGAGGACATAGAGAAGGCACACCTACATTATATACTAGAAGACATAGAAAACGCACACCTACATTATATACTAGAGGACATAGAAAACGCACACCTACATTATATGATCAGTATTACATGAAAACGAAATACGAAGGATTCCATCAAAGATATATCACATCTGTATTACAAAACACAAACTGAACAACTAAAACTATTCCAAAATGTTTAAAACTATGTATTAATTTAGTTATTGTTTTTCATGCAAAATACACGTATCCGAAGTGTGCGTTTTCTATGTCCTCTAGTATATGATATTAAACTTAAATAAAGGTGACACACCTTTGATAGGTGGTAGATGCACCTGTGGCAAACGTGCTAATGGTTCCCGTATGTAATGTAAAGCTAAATATTATTCTAGAACATAATTATATCACGACATTACGAATTATACATAATTGCGAACACTATTATTAATAATATTATTTTTTAAAAAGACATATGTTGCAGATGATCACTCGTTCCAATTTGTTATATATAATGATACATGGCGATGGTCCTCGTTCCAACTTGCTATATATAATTGTGGAATTCAGGTGCGAAAGGTCCGGAGTTCAAGCCCCGCTGGAGCCGTTACGATTGTGCCCTTAGGCAAGACATTTAAATTCCACGTTGCCTCTTATCTCTCCCTCGTGGTGATGGATTCCATCAGGAATGAGGCCTCGAGAGTGATTAATATAAGTTGTAAGAACTTGTTCGCAATCGAGCTAAAATAAAGTTGTAGAAAATAAATTAACACTTTAATAATGATAACTGCGATGCTTTTGTCTGTCTGTTTGAGTCTGTATCAGCCTGTTTGGGCGTTTCACAGTCTGTATAAGTCTTTCACACAATTTGTGTGATTCTGTGTAGGTCTTTGTCAGTATGTGTGGGTCTTTGTCAGTCTGTGTAGGTCTTTGTCAGTCTGTGTAGGTCTTTGTCAGTCTGTGTAGGTCTTTGTCAGTCTGTGTAGGTCTTTGTCAGTCTGTGTGGTTATTTGTTAGCATGTGTTGGTCTTTGTCAGTCTGTGTAGGTCTTTGTCAGTCTGTGTAGGTCTATGTCAGCCTGTGTTGGTATTTGTCAGTCTGTGTGGTTATTTGTTAGCATGTGTGGGTCTTTGTCAGTCTGTGTAGGTCTTTGTCAGTCTGTGTAGGTCTTTGTCAGTCTATGTAGATCTTTGTCAGTCTGTGTAGGTCTTTGTCAGTCTATGTAGATCTTTGTCAGTCTGTGTAGGTCTTTGTCAGTCTGTGTGGTTATTTGTTAGCATGTGTGGGTCATTGTCAATCTGTGTAGGTCTTTGTCAGTCTGGGTAGGTCTTTGTCAGTCTGTGTAGATCTTTGTCAGTCTGTGTAGGTCTTTGTCAGTCTGTGTTGACATTTGTCAGTCTGTGTGGACATTTGTCAGTCTGTGTGGACATTTGTCAGTCTGTGTGGGTCTGTGTCAGTCTGTGTGGATATTTGTCAGTCTGTGTGGGTCTTTAATGTTCAAGCTTTGTATGGACAGTGTAATTCTTAGAGCTTAGTAGTACAGGCTAATGCCTAAGTGCGGCCGTTCATGATAAATTAACTTACATTGTCAATAATGTCAATTAATACTGCGGCGGCACCTTTTGCTCCGGCGATTGTGGTAACGTGTGGTGTTATGTTGCCGATAGAAAGTGTACCAATCAATACACAGAAAAACACCTGCAACGAAAAAAAATGTGCATCTATATAATTATAACATTCAGCAAATCAGGGATCATTTTAGAATGAGCGAAATAGTTATCTTCATAGTCGCCTCCGCCGAGGCATTTGGGCGACTGGTTTCTCTAGATTACGTTGTCATCTAAGTTGCTTATGTAGCCAACTGGAAAGGCATAATTATTCGTTGGGCGACTGGTTTCTCTAGATTACGTTGTCATCTAAGTTGCTTATGTAGCCAACTGGAAAGGCATAATTATTCGTTGGGCGACTGGTTTCTCTAGATTACGTTGTCATCTAAGTTGCTTATGTGGAAAGGCATATTCGTTCTTCTCAGGGTGACAAATCCTGTATCCTATCTTTCGAAGGGGTTTTCCACGATTTGTCAGCTCACAGTAGCAATAATGGTTTCTTCCCTGGGGTCCTCTCGTCATCAAGAAGGCAACGTCCCATCGTCTTCCTTGAAGGAGAACCGTCCCCCTGAAGGAGCTGGCTCACAATTAAACCAGCTATCCGCCGTCGCGAGCACCGAGTGTTGCTGTCTCGCCAAGTAGGTAAGTTACTGTGTTAATGTGATTAATATGCAGTCTACAACAGTTAGGTCAAAGTCGGTTATGTCGAATTATCCGGCTATCTCGAAGTACATTATAGTAAAGTATATACTAACTGGTTACAATACAATATTAGTGGATGATTAATATGCAGTATGCAACCGTTAGGTCAAAGTCGGTTATGTCGAATTCTCCGGTTATCCGAGGTACATTATGTTGAAGTATTTAATAGTACTCACAGTGAGAACATCTCCCCCTTTCATGTCACCAGATTTCACTTGTTCCGATCCGTACCTTAAATGAAACGGTAGACAGCATAATGATTTGGTTTGGTTTTATTCCAATCGCAGTGCACCTACTTTGTATATGAGTCTTAAAGACATTGGGCCGACCACGATTGTCAAATTGTTATATGTTATATTTCGGGTTTTACGCCTGCATCAGCACCATTTTGGGCTATATCGCCGGCGGGCAGTTGACCTAACAACACCTTTCCTGGGCAGGCTCCAGCGGTTAACCAGTACTTGGGTGCACCAACCTCCGTAAGAAACTGCCAACTTTTTCATCTGTCAAATTGAATACTAGTAACACATTGAGGCACAGACAGAGTTATCGATAATCAATTAACTGCTACGATCAATATGGTACATATAAAAACCACATAAAGTTATGTTATAAAACACAGACGGATCTGTAGTCCAGTGGTTAACACGTTGGACTGGTAATCCACGGATCGCAGTTTCGATCCCCCGTCTGACCCTAATACAATTAACAGTAGTTCAGTCGGTTTTCTCCGGGTACTCCGGTTTCCTCCAACACGAATGACCACATATACACATATAATAATTCATCCGCGCCAACGAAAGTGAATAATATAAATTGTTAGAACTTGCTTCACAATCGTTGTAAAATAAATAGAGTTTAGACTCTAGTAATACAAATCAAACAATACTCTCGCAGCCAAATGTGTGTTCGAAGCTTCACTCTTTCAGCATCAGATCAGCCGTGGTCTTATCATGTTCTATGTTGTTTGCTATTCGGACATGTGCTTCAGCTCCACTGTCTGAAGAGCAATCAGCATACAGCCTGATCAGACGGCACGTTCTGTTGTGTCTGATCGGGTTCTCTGATTTGATCAAAGGCGTTTTTATGCGGCATTTAACATTGAGAGAGTTCACAAATAAAAGTAAATATGTATCATTAAGAATGTGCTTAACTCGTCTTCGAATGATATGTAGAGCAATCAACTGAATTACAGTTATGTCAAAGTCGGCTATGTCGAATTCTCCGGTTATCTCGACGTCGGATCAAATTCCCTTTTCAGACACTATCATTGTACATATAACTGAATTACAGTCTATAACCGTGGTTAAGTCGAATTCTCCAGTTATCTCGAAGTAGGATCAACGTCCCGTTTCAGACAGTATCATCGTACATATAACTGAATTACAGTCTAAACAGTTATTTCAAAGTCGGTTATGTCAAATTCTCTGGTTATCCCGAAGTCGGATCAAAGTCCAGTTTCAGACACTATTATTGTACATATAACTGAATTACAGTCTATGAACGTTAAGCCAACGTTCGGTTATGTCGAAGTATTTTGTTCGGTCCGACGGAATTCGACATTACGGACGTATACTGTATATCAGATAGATATTTACCAAAAGGCGAGCGCATATGTCGAGAACATAACAAGCATGGTGAATCCCATGCTCAATCCGGATACATACGATTTCCGTATACCAAGGTTTTTGCTTTGCTCGAGGGAAGTTTCGTATCTGAAATTAAACATGTTTATTGGTTTAATAATAGTTTATCAGGATCATTGTAGAGGGCGATGTGGGCAAACTAGTCGTCCTCGCCCTAGGGACACTGACTTCGCCTTCTGACTTCAACTTTTTTTAACCTCTTAAGATCCTGACTAAAAGTAACGGTTCTGATGCACGACAATACATTATCTCCATTCCCAAACACACGAAGACATTTATAATTTGTATTTAAAACAATAACCTCTTAAGGTCCTGACTCTGCCCATTAAAAGAAGTAACGGTTCTGATGCACGACAATACCTCCTCGGCAACACTTCCTGCTCCAGCGTACGTGTCCTGCTCTCTCTTCGAAAAATTTGCAATCATCTGAAATACATATTGTAAAGATGCTATTCTATTTCAGAAGATGACTGCTTGTTCCTGGTTGTTACATGACGTTTCAAATTACATTTACCAACAAAAAAGAGATATGTAACCAAGACTGATCCTATTATAGCCCACAACGTTTATACGGACATGTATCAACATTTACAGAACAATCTTCACAATTTCAACATAGATCTCGAAACCCTCCTATCAGGAAATCCGGCCCTATCCGACCAGGAAAACACTCTCATATTCACACATGTTCATACCTATATATCTGATAGTAAGCGATTTGAATAATAGTATTAATAACGATTATTGTTACATGAGACATACATTCTCTCCTCTCTTATCTTCTTATCACCTTCTTCTCATTACATTCTTTTTTCTCTCTCTCTCACACTCACCATCCACTATATTATGATCTTTATTAATGTTTAACATGTAGTTATTTTCGCATGTTTTCATGTTAAACCTTTCCTAACTCTATAACACAATTACAAAAGCCAACCGAAATACATACAATCTTTGAAGAGGAGAAGAATTATATAAGACTCTGTCTTCCATTCTAATCCTGTTTCTGTATTCTGATTATGCGTGGTGTATGCATTGTTCAATATGTATTATATTGGGAAATAAAATATGTTTAAACTATCAACATTTATTTTTTAAAAATGTCTACAGTCAAACCTGTGCTAAGCAGCCAGCCAAGGGATTAACAGGAAGTGACTGCGTAACACAGGTTTCTGCTTAATAGACGTCATATGTATAGCACATGTATATTGGGAATCTGAAACTGGCTGCTTAATGCAGGTTGGCTGCTTAATAGAGGTGATCACTTTAACACAGGTTTGACTGTATTGGGAAAGTGGTAACTGGCTGCTTAATGCAGGTTGGCTGCTTAATAGAGGTGACCATTTTAACACATGTTTGACTGTATTGGGAAAGTGGTAACTGGCTGCTTAATGCAGGTTGGATGCTTAATAGAGGTGACCACTTTAACACAGGTTTGACTGTATCTGTAACGAAGACATTTAGAAGAACAAGGAAGCAATTGGAGAACTAGCAAGGACACCATTACACATATAATTATACACAATTCCCAATCGGTACATATGTGTTTTACAGTATTTGGAGCAAACTAATAACACCACGGCTGTCCGATTAGCGCAGTTAAGCACTTCTCACCAATGCAACCCGGGTTCGATCCTCGGACCGGGAAATATGTGAAATGGTACAGTGGCCGCCACATCAGATATGTGGGTTATCTCCGGGTACTCCGGTTTCCTCTCACACGAATGACCACATATACGCTTTCATCCGCGCCAACGAGAGTGATTAATATAAATTGTTAAAACTTGCTTCGCAATCGTTGTAAAAAAATAAAGTTTTAACTTGTTTTTATTTTTTTTACAGTATTATATCTATATTGAAATAATCTTATTTGCTACAGCCATGTTATTTCAGATCTTTATGCAGTGACTTACTTTATAATCATCTGGAAGAATATGCATTCAATGACAAGAAGGACCTGTTTATGTTGTATGATTTTGGAGGAGGGCACTCGCTAATGTTGGTAAAACTTGTTGCCCAACCCATTAAATCATTTGCTTCTAGATTTTATTCGTGCACTGTGCAAGTATAAGCATAGCATTGCAGTTGTATCAGTTTGCTTATATATTTACCATGTTTATATTTGTAATTAACTGTATTGTAAATAAATAAGCATTGCAGTTGTATCAGTTTGCTTATATATTTACCATGTTTATATTTGTAATTAACTGTATTGTAAATAAATAAGCATTGCAGTTGTATCAGTTTGCTTATATATTTACCATGTTTATATTTGTAATTGTATTGTATATAAACAAGCATTGCAGTTGTATCAGTTTGCTTATATATTTACCATGTTTATATTTGTAATTGTATTGTATATAAACAAGCATTGCAGTTGTATCAGTTTGCTTATATATTTACCATGTTTATATTTGTAATTGTATTGTATATAAACAAGCATTGCAGTTGTATCAGTTTGCTTATATATTTACCATGTTTATATTTGTAATTGTATTGTATATAAATAAGCATTGCAGTTGTATCAGTTTGCTTATATATTTACCATGTTTATATTTGTAATTGTATTGTATATAAACAAGCATTGCAGTTGTATCAGTTTGCTTATATATTTACCATGTTTATATTTGTAATTGTATTGTATATAAATAAGCATTGCAGTTGTATCAGTTTGCTTATATATTTACCATGTTTATATTTGTAATTGTATTGTATATAAATAAGCATTGCAGTTGTATCAGTTTGCTTATATATTTACCATGTTTATATTTGTAATTGTATTGTATATAAACAAGCAATAAAATATGATTAAACTATTGTATGATTATTAGCGGGCTCCATTTGTTATAAAACACCAGATGCATATATGTAAGTACTGTTATAAAACACCAGATGCATATATGTAAGTACTGTTATAAAACACCAGATGCATAAATGTAAGTACTGTTATAAAACACCAGATGCATATATGTAAGTACTGTTATAAAACACCAGATGCATATATGTAAGTACTGTTATAAAACACCAGATGCATATATGTAAGTATTGTTATAAAACACCAGATGCATAAATGTAAGTACTGTTATAAAACACCAGATGCATATATGTAAGTACTGTTATAAAACACCAGATGCATATATGTAAGTACTGTTATAAAACACCAGATGCATATATGTAAGTACTGTTATAAAACACCAGATGCATATATGTAAGTACTGTTATAAAACACCAGAGGCATATATGTAAGTACTGTTATAAAACACCAGATGCATATATGTAAGTACTGTTATAAAACACCAGATGCATATATGTAAGTACTGTTATAAAACACCAGATGCATATATGTAAGTACTGTTATAAACACCAGATGCATATATGTAAGTACTGTTATAAAACACCAGATGCATATAGTAAGTACTGTATAAAACACCAGATGCATATATGTAAGTACTGTTATAAAACACCAGATGCATATATGTAAGTACTGTTATAAACACCAGATGCATATATGTAAGTACTGTTATAAAACACCAGATGCATATATGTAAGTACTGTTATAAAACACCAGATGCATATATGTAAGTATTGTTATAAAACACCAGATGCATAAATGTAAGTACTGTTATAAAACACCAGATGCATATATGTAAGTACTGTTATAAAACACCAGATGCATATATGTAAGTACTGTTATAAAACACCAGATGCATATATGTAAGTACTGTTATAAAACACCAGATGCATATATGTAAGTACTGTTATAAAACACCAGATGCATATATGTAAGTACTGTTATAAAACACCAGATGCATATATGTAAGTACTGTTATAAAACACCAGATGCATATATGTAAGTACTGTTATAAAACACCAGATGCATATATGTAAGTACTGTTATAAAACACCAGATGCATAATGTAAGTACTGTTATAAAACACCAGATGCATATATGTAAGTACTGTTATAAAACACCAGATGCATATATGTAAGTACTGTTATAAAACACCAGATGCATATATGTAAGTACTGTATAAAACACCAGATGCATATATGTAAGTACTGTTATAAAACACCAGATGCATATATGTAAGTACTGTTATAAAACACCAGATGCATATATGTAAGTACTGTTATAAAACACCAGATGCATATATGTAAGTACTGTTATAAAACACCAGATGCATAAATGTAAGTACTGTTATAAAACACCAGATGCATATATGTAAGTACTGTTATAAAACACCAGATGCATATATGTAAGTACTGTTATAAAACACCAGATGCATATATGTAAGTACTGTTATAAAACACCAGATGCATATATGTAAGTACTGTTATAAAACACCAGATGCATATATGTAAGTACTGTTATAAAACACCAGATGCATATATGTAAGTACTGTTATAAAACACCAGATGCATATATGTAAGTACTGTTATAAAACACCAGATGCATATATGTAAGTACTGTTATAAAACACCAGATGCATATATGTAAGTACTGTTATAAAACACCAGATGCATATATGTAAGTACTGTTATAAAAACACCAGATGCATATATGTAAGTACTGTTATAAAACACCATATGCATATATGTAAGTACTGTTATAAAACACCAGATGCATATATGTAAGTACTGTTATAAAACACCAGATGCATATATGTAAGTACTGTTATAAAACACCAGATGCATATATGTAAGTACTGTTATAAAACACCAGATGCATATATGTAAGTACTGTTATAAAACACCAGATGCATATATGTAAGTACTGTTATAAAACACCAGATGCAAAAATGTAAGTACTGTTATAAAACACCAGATGCATATATGTAAGTACTGTTATATAAAACACCAGATGATATATGTAAGTTCTGTTATAAAACACCAGATGCATATATGTAAGTACTGTTATAAAACACCAGATGCATATATGTAAGTACTGTTATAAAACACCAGATGCATATATGTAAGTACTGTTATAAAACACCAGATGCATATATGTAAGTACTGTTATAAAACACCAGATGCATATATGTAAGTACTGTTATAAAACACC
>CM026392.1:6997893-7022893 GCA_014843695.1 Archivesica marissinica
GAATTTGATCGAAAATACTGGTTTAAAATTGTTTTAATGATGTTGAAAATGTGTAGCTTTGGTGTGTGGGTTAGTTATAGTACAAAATTAGTCGATATCCTGGTGATCGTCGTTAAATTCAACCCATTTCAAATTCCTTGGACAAATTGTGTGTATGAACCACAAAATACCAGACAGCTGCTTTAAAAACAATGCATCTATTAAAACACCGACTGACCTCATATAGTCATTCTTTTCTAGCAAACACAGCAATCAAATTTAAGCGTGTCACACTGTTTATTGGGAGTAATCAACAACTTATCGACTACCGGTACACCACAGAGACTGCCGACTTATAATATCCCGATAGGGGCGGGGCTACTGCTATTATCAAGATCAAAGTATTGCACATCGGAATTTGGCACTGATTGTGTTAATTGGTCAATTATAAAATGTGTGCACATAATTATAGTATTGATTACTACACCGAGTTATTGTTTTATCGTTCTGTCAGACAAACGAGTTATTTAGTAAAGTTTTAATCAAATCTGATAACGAGTGATCTTGATCTGAAATTATTTTTTGAAAAATAATTACAAATTAATTAATGCTGTCTGTCATTGACAATGGTGAAAATATGTAGTTACGTGTGTGTGACAGTGATAGTAGATATCCAGATCGATTGTTTTTTTTTTTGTGTTGGGTTTTTTTTTTTTTGGTTTTGTGGTTGGGGGGGGGGGTGGTTTTGTTGTGGTGTGGTGGTTGATAGGTGACGTTAAATTCGTGCCATTTCCAAAACCTATGACAAATCTTGAAAAATGTCTAAGGTGGATTAAGTTGTGTGGACGACCAGGCTGAATACATCCAAAATTAATGCAAACAGATATATTTGCACAAAAGTAAGTTGAAATTAATTTATTTATGCATAATAAAATATATTCTGCATTTATAGATTTACTGTTCACAAGAGATATGTGAGTATAATGGTGATTAAAATTATACATGTGGTTCATACATATTGTCGTGGATGGTGGACTAGGGATCAGATAGTAGTAATAGTACCCATGCATGTGCAGAGCTGTGGGATTCCCATATTAGCTCAGTGAACGTACTGGTGTTCAGTTTTTGGGCCTAATGTTCGAGTCTTCTAGGAGGCATAGGGTCGAGTCTCTCAAGACGGTGGCATATTTCATTTCTTTTGATGTCAAAGTTGACACGATATGGTTGTTCACTCTTCCATTGACTGCGAAAGCATTTTCCACGAACACTTAACACGTCCTCATCCGTTAAATATATATGTACTTTAGAGAAATAACCTTCACTGAAAAACTTAATCCATTGCTGTCTTGCTTTCAACGAGATATTCTTATCTGGGTGAAATAAAACCGAGAAATTCGACGGAATTTTATCTAGATTAACTCGATGCAGGACTGCGTTAGACGCCATTTTGTTAGATAGCTTGTCTCGCGTGGTTACAGCGAGCATCGGTAACTATGGGGGGCGTGCCTAAGTAGCATCTGAAGCGAACGCGCTACCACTGCGCTCTCACGACTTTCACACATCTTAAATATGGTCAGTGCTTTCGTGTTGCATATAAATATTGTAAATTGTGTCATTTTGTTTCTTTAACTTACGTGCATTTGGACATCTAGACAATTTCATGTTAGCCTAACGGGAGCCTCAACTTGGAAACCGTTGTGGTCCTTATGGAAATTAAGTAGCCTCGGGCTAACGAGCCACTGTTAATGCTGAGCCTTGGAAATGTATATCTTAGTATTATTATAAATGAACAAGATAATATGATCATTTATTCAGCACATAGCCAATATGTCTATATTTATATATATGCAACGTCAAATTCCCAATATTGTTAATATGTCGATTGACCTAATGCATAGCAGTCAACATCCCAATAGTGTTGACGTCTTGATTGTATTATTCATAGCAATATTGCGACTAATTGCATTTAAGACAAATAGCAAATTAGCGATTGTTGACACATGTGTACACTTCATGATCAATCGAAAACAAGCAATCCCCCTATGTACCTCTTTTATGAGTACGTGTTGGTCTACAAAACTATCGCCCTGTTGAGATGTGGGACATTATTATAACTGGTGTTTCTATAAGTGGTATGTGCGTCGCCCTGTTTATACGTCATTGAATCCAGCCAATGAAAACAAGCGATTTCTTTCTTATGTGTCCAGTTAATACATCTCAACATTTAGGACCAATATACATATTACTGCGTCAATTCTTCATCATCTCTAATGATTTCCTGACTCTTCCAACAGCGTACCTCCAATGACTCGAAAAGCATTATACGTTTTCTAATAGTGTTCAATAAATGCTATTTTAAAGGGATACGAGACATTGGTCGGTGAAAGAGGGGCCCAGCTTTCAGGTGGCCAGAAACAGCGGGTAGCCATCGCAAGAGCGCTGATAAGGGACCCGAAGATACTGCTGTTAGATGAGGCTACTTCCGCACTAGACACACGTAGTGAGAGAATTGTACAAGAAGCTTTAGACAAGGTAGATGCATATATAGTAGACAATGTGGATGTGTATATAGTAGACAATGTAGTGAGAGAATTGTACAACAAGCTTTAGACAAGATAGATGCATAGATAGTAGACAATGTGGATGTATAGATAGTAGACAATGTAGATGTATATATAGTAGACAATGTAGATGTATATATAGTAGACAATGTAGATGTATATATAGTAGACAATGTAGAGGTATATATAGTAGACAATGTAGATGTATATATAGTAGACAATGTAGATGTATATATAGTAGACAATGCAGATGTATATATAGTAGACAATGTAGAGGTATATATAGTAGACAATGAAGATGTATATATAGTAGACAATGTAGATGTATAGATAGTAGACAATGTAGTGAGAGAATTGTGCAAGAAGCTTTGGACAAGATAATATATATAATTATCTGGACCTTTGATGCATTTAAAGAGGTAATTGTACAAGGCGAACCATGTACGGAGTATATAGCATTCGCCATGGATTTCCACATTGGGGAAGCTGTATACGATACTTCAGTTACAAGCATGTTGAGACAATTGGTCAAATGTCTTTTAATCTCCCTCATGACGATGGATTACTTCAGGAATGAGGTCTCGAGAACTTATTTAATTTAAACATATTTTATTTTATCAATATTTACATCATGTTGTAACATTAATATACAAGAACAGATGGATTAAATCGGAAGCTAGTAGCTTATTACTTGTAAGAACGTGTTTCGCAATTGAGCTTGACTAAAGTTGTATAAACTATCTTTTAAATTATTTACTGTTTTAATTATTTTTGGTGAAAGTCAGAAACTTTAAATTTTTAAAAAAATTTTATTCATTACATACTCATCAAATAAGAACATGTACATATCTCTTTCCTGTGTAACTTTCAGTCGAACATTGTTCACGATGTTTGATTTAAGTTGTAGTTATCAGTGACCACAACGAATAACGTCAACAATATACATACACATATTACCAAAGATTTAATCGATATATAATGATATTTAACAGGCACGACAGGGACGAACAACAATAGTAATTGCCCATAGATTATCAACTATCGTAAATGCAGATGTGATCAATGTTGTACAAGATGGCGAGATCGTAGAGTCGGGAAAGCACGCGGAGCTGATGGCAAGAAAAGGAGTGTATCATCAGTTAGTCACGGTACAGATGCTGATAGAGGAGGACGATGAAATAGATGAAGCAGAGAAAGATGGTATGATTAATGGAATGCTTTGATGCTGGACTTTGTGCTATGTATTTGAATAAGAAACTAGTGCTTAATATTATCTACATTTACTTCTGAAAACAACAGACTGATGTTTGTGTTTTACGTTTATTTATCGTCGCTACTGGTTGTCCATATGAGCGACGCCTCCTGATGAGATTAGTCATTTTAGATGTTTGGATGATAGTGCAATGATACAGACAGAGACCCATTCCATTGTCTCCTATGGTTCTTTTACTTGAACGGTGTAAAGCACCGACACGAGACCTCGGTTTGAAGTCCCATCTGAAAGACTGTTAATCTTAGTATGGTCAGATGGGGGATCACACCTGCGATCCTTGGATTACCAGTACAGCGTGTTAACCGATTGACTATAGATCCGTGTTATGCTGATATCAATCAAAATAATTGTGGATTTGCCTACAATACTTGTGTGTTTTACGTTTATTTATCGTCGCTACCGGTTACCCATATGAGCGACGCCTCCTGAAGAGATTAGTAATTTTAGATTTTTGCTATGCATTTACTTACAGAAAATGAGGACACAGTGCCCAATGGACTCACAAGGAAGAGAACTATTTCTGGAAATAAAATGACAAGGCAAATATCAAAGCAGTTGTCTACACAGACGTCAACTCAATTGGCAAAGGCTGCATTGACGGAGCAGAAGGCAAATGAGTTGAACGACAAGGTATACTATTTACATCGCTATTACATTTCCTTCTATGAACGTATATGTCCTGTTTGTTTCCATTTTCGCATGAATATCCTCACTAATGATATGCAGCTGTCGTGCGCACTTCTGGTGAGTTATGGTCATTCGCAATCGCAATGCCGGGCAGCGGTCCTCGCCAGAAAAAGCGTGTCTGGCTATTTACGCTGCATAGAATAATTAATGTAAATATATGTAATGAAGCACGGGCTAATAGTTACCATCGGGGTATGAACTACAATGGGCTTGTTTAATGGTATCGTGGATGGCTTAGGCCTCCACAAACTTTAACCACATACAACACCCAAACTACCACGATTAAAGCCATTAACCCGTGATTCATTACTTAAGTAAAGCGACATTACATCGCAAAAAGCAAATAAAGTGCATGTTTTCACGTATAAATGCATTTCTATTACAAATTCTTCTGAAACATTCGAACACTAACATTGAATAAGTAAACAGTGTTGTTGTGGTATACAAACTCTCAAAAGTGAAAGTAGGATATCATATAGCAGTCATCCAGGCTCCTGCAATGGCGTTTGTTTGTCATTGGAGTCAATACTAAACGCGCGATAATTGAACTAAAATTAGTCTACAAATAAATATGCATAGGCACAATGTGAGATATAACGGTAAATCTGTACGATACATTAGTTTGCTATGTCAATAAACCGCGTATACGACGGTTGTTTATTTGTTGAAATACTCAGTTTTTGAGGCAAATATTGGGGGAAAAAAACATATAATAGGCAATTACATAATGCACACATATGCGTTTTCACTGATGTAATGTCGCTTTAAGTAATACGCTGCCGGTGTTAATGGATATATCTCCATTTACGACGACAATTAGTAGTAACCTGGATTCAATGTTATACAGTTATTTAAAAATATGATGATAGCACAATTTTGGCAATTTATTTTGTGATAAATTTAGTTGTTTTACTGACCCGTTATTTAATGACTGGATACGTTTCCATTGTTACAGTATGATACACACACATACACACACACACACATATATATATACATGTCCACATTGGCGTTTAGAGTCAAATTTCGCACAGGAAAGCAATTCGGCAAAGGGTTAAAATGGTTTTTGCTTTCAGTTTACTGGAGAAAGCGTTTCTAAATGAATAGCAAAGTCGCAGGTACAGTTAATCCTTACAACGTTCGTGTATCACAGACTGACCTTTGTTGTGATATATATTCGAGTATTATTAATGTGCATATGTATAGCATACTGTGACACTGGAGCCCAATTGAGTTCAATGTTACGTGAGGATACTCCTAAATGAGCTATTGTTATAATATGTATTTATGTACACTTTGTTTATTGAAGGAAACTGCTCCCGGGGGCAAGTTATTTCCAATGTTACGTGAGGATACACCTAACTGAACTATTGTTATAATATATATTTATGTACACTTTGTGCTTATTGAAGGAAACTGCTCCTGGGGGCAAGTTATTTCCAATGTTACGTGAGGATACACCTAAATGAACTTTTGTTTTAATATATATGTATGTACACTTTGTGTTTATTGAAGGAAACTGCTCCTGTGGGGCAAGTTATGTCCAATGTTACGTGAGGATACACCTAAATGAACTATTGTTATAATATATATTTATGTACACTTTGTGTTTATTGAAGGAAACTGCTCCTGGGGCAAGTTTTGTCCAATGTTACGTGAGGATACACCTAAATGAGCTATTGTTATAATATGTATTTATGTACACTTTGTTTTTATTGAAGGAAACTGCTCCTGGGGGAAAGTTTTGTCCAATGTTGCGCGAGAATAGTCCGGAATGGCCTTTCATTGTGATGGGATGTATATCAGCATCCATTAACGGTTGCACCATGCCAGCATTTGCCTTATTCTTTGGAGAAATGATCAAAGTATGTCATAAACTATAATGTTAATATTAATTCGAAAATAAAGAAAAGTGAAATAACAATTATGAATGAATATTCTAAACGTAACAAAAATACTTTGTTCTTTAGGAAAATTGAAAATATTTTGAAATCTTAATTCAATTCATATATATCTATCTATACATTATTATAATGTACATTGCATTTGAATGTATGATTATTGTGTTAATACATGTGTGTATTATTTTGTAAATATTTGTAAATAATGAACTGAATAAACCTTAAAAAAAAGAGTTTTAAGATTGAAAAAATAAATAAAATATGAATTCGTATCAGAACATCATGAATCGCAGAAATCATGAATATCGAAGTCACTGACTTTGTGTTTGTTTTTTAAGTTTATTTATCGTCGCTACCGGTTGCCGATATATACGCCTCCTGAAGAGATTAGTCATTTTAGATTTTTGGGGATAGTGCAATGATACAGACAGAGACCCATTCCAGAATCTCCTCTGGTTCTTTTACGTGCACGGTGTACAGCACCGACACGAGACCTCGGTTTAACGTCCCATCTGAAAAACTGTTAATTTTATTAGTGTCAGACGGGGGATAGAACCTGTGATACCTGAATTACCAATCCACCGTGTTACCACTGGACTACAGATCCGTCTGTGAAGTTACTGACATTAAACTTTATTATTTATATAGCATATATAAAGTAACATATTAATTCTGAAAGAAGTGAGAAAGCACAAGATTGCATGTATCATTAACCCATTTCATTCTGGATAAATTCAAAGGCTTATGCAAAAAACATAGATCCAGATCAGCCACAGCGTGATGCTGCATGCTGATCAGGATCTATGTTGTTTGCTACATAGCCAAGTGTCTTAGCAAGATCATCTTAATAGCAAATAGCATAGAGCCTGATCAGATGGCATGTTACGTGGCGGCTGATCTCGCTCTATGTTCTTTGCAAATACTGTTTGAACGGTATCCAGAATGAAATGGATTAAATGATGGTATTTAATAATTGTTAGTAATTTTAGATTTTGGAGGATAGTGCAATGATACAGACAGAGAACCATTCCAGAGTCTCCTGTGGTTCGTTTACGTGCACGATGTAAAGCACAGACACGAGACCTCGGTTTAACGTCCCATCTGAAATACTGTTAATTTTATTAGGGTCAGACGGGGGACTTCAGTCAGTTTGATCCAGTCTTAGTTTATACAAACTTATTTTAGCTCGATTGCGAAACATTTTTTTTCAACTTATATTAATCACTCTCAAGACCTCATTCCTGATGGAATCCATCGCCATGAAGGAGAGAGAAGAGGCAATGTGGAATGAATTTAAGTGCCTTACCTAAGGGCACAATCGTAACGGCTCCAGCGGGGCTCGAACTCCGGATCTTTCACACCTGAAGCAAAGGCGCATCCACTGCGCTATCACGACCTCCACGAGATATTTAATATAACTAGCACCTCCCCAATCTACGTTAATTCTCTCGAGACCTCATTCCTGATGGAATCCATCGCCATGAAGGAGAGAGAAGAGGCAATGTGGAATTTAAGTGCCTTGCCTAAGGGTACAATCGTAACGGCTCCTGCGGGGCTCGAACTCCGGACCTGTCGCACCTGAAGCAAACGCGCATCCAATGCGCTATCACGACCCCCACGAGACATTTAATATACCTAGCACCCCCCAATCTACGTTAATTGAAAACTATATCTATCGTTTTGGGATGCTTGTTTCAGGTGTTTATGAACAATGGTGAGAATAGTTTACTATGGAGTATGATGTTTCTTGTTCTTGGAGTGGTTCAGCTGATAACAAATGTTCTGCAGGTATGTACCACCCAATCGCCATCCCATTATATATGTAATTGCCATCCCATTATATATGTAATCACCATCCCATTATATATGTAATCGCCATCCCATTATATATGTAATCGCCATCCCATTATATATGTAATCGCCACCACATTATATATGTAATCGCCATCCCATTATATATGTAATTGCCATCCCATTATATATGTAATTGCCATCCCATTATATATGTAATCGCCATCCCATTATATATGTAATCGCCACCACATTATATATGTAATCGCAATCCCATTATATATGTAATCACCATCCCATTATATATGTAATTGCCATCCCATTATATATGTAATCACCATCCCATTATATATGTAATCCCCACCCCATTATATATGTAATCGCCATCCAATTATATATGTAATCGCCATCCCATTATATATGTAATCGCAATCCCATTATATATGTAATCGACATCCCATTATATATGTAATCGCAATCCCATTATATATGTAATCGCCATCCCATTATATATGTAATCGACATCCCATTATATATGTAATCGCCATCCCATTATATATGTAATCGCCATCCCATTATATATGTAATCGCAATCCCATTATATATGTAATCGCCATCCCATTATATATGTAATCGCCATCCCATTATATATGTAATCGCAATCCCATTATATATGTAATCGACATCCCATTATATATGTAATCGCAATCCCATTATATATGTAATCGCCACCACATTATATATGTAATCGCCACCACATTATATATGTAATCGCCATCCCATTATATATGTAATCGCCATCCCATTATATATGTAATCGCCATCCCATTATATATGTAATCGCCATCCCATTATATATGTAATCGCCATCCCATTATATATGTAATCGCAATCCCATTATATATGTAATCGCCACCACATTATATATGTAATCGCCACCACATTATATATGTAATCGCCATCCCATTATATATGTAATCGCCATCCCATTATATATGTAATCGCCATCCCATTATATATGTAATCGCAATCCCATTATATATGTAATCGCAATCCCATTATATATGTAATCGCCACCACATTATATATGTAATCGCCACCACATTATATATGTAATCGCCATCCCATTATATATGTAATCGCAATCCCATTATATATGTAATCGCCACCACATTATATATGTAATCGCCACCACATTATATATGTAATCGCAATCCCATTATATATGTAATCGCAATCCCATTATATATGTAATCGCAATCCCATTATATATGTAATCGCAATCCCATTAATATGTAATCGCCACCACATTATATATGTAATCGCCACCACATTATATATGTAATCGCCATCCCATTATATATGTAATCGCAATCCCATTATATATGTAATCGCCACCACATTATATATGTAATCGCCACCACATTATATATGTAATCGCCACCACATTATATATGTAATCGCCACCACATTATATATGTAATCGCCACCACATTATATATGTAATCGCCATCCCATTATATATGTAATCGCAATCCCATTATATATGTAATCGCCACCACATTATATATGTAATCGCCACCACATTATATATGTAATCGCAATCCCATTATATATGTAATCGCAATCCCATTATATATGTAATCGCAACCTTTTTGTAATCGCCACCACATTATATATGTAATCGCCATCACATTATATATGTAATCGCCATCACATTATATATGTAATCGCCACCACATTATATATGTAATCGCCATCCCATTATATATGTAATCGCAATCCCATTATATATGTAATCGCCATCACATTATATATGTAATCGCCACCACATTATATATGTAATCGCAATCCCATTATATATGTAATCGCAATCCCATTATATATGTAATCGCCATCCCATTATATATGTAATCGCCACCACATTATATATGTAATCGCAATCCCATTATATATGTAATCGCAATCCCATTATATATGTAATCGCCACCACATTATATATGTAATCGCCACCACATTATATATGTAATCGCAATCCCATTATATATGTAATCGCCATCCCATTATATATGTAATCGCAATCCCATTATATATGTAATCGCCATCCCATTATATATGTAATCGCCATCCCATTATATATGTAATCGCCATCCCATTATATATGTAATCGCCATCCCATTATATATGTAATCGCAATCCCATTATATATGTAATCGCAATCCCATTATATATGTAATCGCCATCCCATTATATATGTAATCGCCATCCCATTATATATGTAATCGCAATCCCATTATATATGTAATCGCAATCCCATTATATATGTAATCGCCATCCCATTATATATGTAATCGCAATCCCATTATATATGTAATCGCCATCCCATTATATATGTAATCGCCATCCCATTATATATGTAATCGCAATCCCATTATATATGTAATCGCCATCCCATTATATATGTAATCGCAATCCCATTATATATGTAATCGCCACCACATTATATATGTAATCGCCACCACATTATATATGTAATCACCATCCCATTATATATGTAATCGCCATCCCATTATATATGTAATCGCAATCCCATTATATATGTAATCGCAATCCCATTATATATGTAATCGCAATCCCATTATATATGTAATCGCCACCACATTATATATGTAATCGCCACCACATTATATATGTAATCGCAATCCCATTATGTATGTAATCGCAATCCCATTATATATGTAATCGCAATCCCATTATATATGTAATCGCCACCACATTATATATGTAATCGCCATCCCATTGAATCCGTTGCCGGAACAGAACAGAACATCTCTTTTATTTCACTCAATACATGTACAGAACATGCAAATATGAGGTATTTACAATAAACAAGACATACAAACGAGGCTACAAAACAAAAGCACAAAACAGAATATATCAATTGTCAAGGTGAATAAATATTTCCAATAGTATTTTTTGTTATAGACACAAATATCACAAATTTGGAAAAAGAGTATACCTGTTACATTCTTGTATGTAACATTATTATCATAATAAACTTACATAATTTCTGAAATTCTGAACTATTTTTGGTGCAAATTCATTTCTCTAATTTAAACATATTTGTAGGTCGAAAATACATCGGATTAATATATTGTCTTCTTTCATTTGTAAATTGTTCACATTCAAACAAATAGTGAAATTCATCCCCAATTCTGTTTCTACAAGAGTTACATGTTCTTTCATTTATTGGTGTTCTTGACCAAAGACGCCAGTACAGTGTGGCATTAAATAACGTATGTATTCTCTTACAATTCTTTTACAATGAATTATGTTGTACTTTGCAACACTAATTTGGTGTGTATAGTTTATGTATTGTACAACGATGAGACTGACATAAAGAATAAATCATTATGTACGTATATTTATTGGGTTCCATTAATTAATGTAGGTGTAATCAACCATGGGTAATAATGTATGATGATATTGTAAATATATTTAATAGTTAAAATTATATCACCATAGCATGAGGAAACAGATTAAGCAATCAGACTTTTATTGTCGATTAATCTAATACTAATATGTTATGTTTGTATTGTCATTAAGCATCCTAAATATATATAAGTTCGCGTTTTCTATTTTATTTGTTTTGGGGTTTCTCCAGATGTTGTTCGGGGAGGAACCCTCCGTCTGCATGATTTCAAACACGGGCGGGCATCTGGGTTGATATACCAATTCTCTGCAGGCTATCTGAAAAGCTTCCTCAAATGGAAGAATTCGACAAACCCCACTGTGATTCGAGCATACAGCGATGATGGCCAATTAATTTAAATTCAACGGGCATCTCAATCGGCCACGAAGGCATATGATGATGATTGAGCTTATTTATCTTCGCCTCCGGCCAACCATGTGGACGGGCGTCCGCGAAGGCCCTAATTTGTGTTCTTTTTTTATATAGGCCGCATGTTTCGGTCATTCGGGAGAGAAGCTGACATTTCGTTTACGCTTGAAGACGTTCCGTGCTTTCATGCGACAGGACATGTCATATTTCGATGATCCTAAGCACTCAACTGGAGCACTGACTACAAGATTAGCAACAGATGCATCACTCGTGAAAGCTGTAAGAACATGTATCGCTAATTGCTAAGCATGCTTGTCGTATATTTGAAGACCTTTTCATTCTGTTCCCTAATACGTGTAGGGCAAACATTGCTATACATTCCTGTCCTATGTTTGAAGACCATATCATGCTGTTCCCTAATACGTGTAGGGCAAACATTGCTAAACATTATTGTCCTATATTTGAAGAACTTAGCATTCTGTTCCCTAATACGTGTAGGGCAATCATTGTTAAACATTCTTGTCCTATGTTTAATTTCCATATCGATCTCTTTCTATAAACTTATGTTGATCAATCTCTACTAAGCGTTCATGTTTTCCAGTCTATATATCGTTGTATCATGTTGCTTTACCTGTGTTGTGCAGTCGTTAAAACTGCATAGGTTAGGATTTAGCAATCTGGTCCTATATATGTGTAAGCCGCATTCAGTTTCTTCTATATACGGTGTCATGCATAAGTTAGATCTCTACATTTCCCACCTTTTCTTCCAAATATGTTATATGACAAAGTCATGTTTGTTACTTTCATCGGTGATGAATATTAATAGTTGCTTTATTATTAACGTCTTACGTTGTAATGTGGTTTCCTGAATATCTTAATGTAATCTGACAACAATGGTGGCCTACAAATTATTTATATACGTCATTCAAGGGAAACAATGTTCCCGGTATCCGCATGCAGGTCCTTTCAGTGTCCTATTATCCTACGTGTAATTCACGAATTACAACTAGATGTGTTGTTGACGTTCATTATACTAGAGTTATTTGAGAAACATTTTCTTGCTGTTGCGACGATGTTGTAGAGAGGTCATACTGTATGTGTTATTACCCGACGTACACCGTGCGTTGCATGCTCATAGCTTGGTGTGTGTCTATGTTACTAAACGTATGTATAAGGTTGCTAGATAGGTTCTTGGTGTTCCGATATGCAGTGACAACTTAATCATTCAACTATGCAAGAGTTATTAAATTGTTTGGCCCATATATATTTAGCCTTCATGGTATGATCATGCATATAGAAATAAATTTAAGAAATATAAATCTTAAATCCGCAAATATGATTTGTCGAGTTTAATGTCCAACAATATCATGCATATATATATATATATATATATATATATATATATATATATATATATATATATATATATATATATATATATATAGTAGATGTATGATATAGCATCCATTGCCTTGTCATATTCAGTAGCTGTATGATATAGCATCCACTGCCTTGTCATATTTAGTAGCTGTATGATATACACCCATTGCCTTGTCATATTTAGTAGCTGTATGATATAGCATCCATTGCCCTGTCATATTTAGTAGCTGTATGATATAGCATCCATTGCCTTGTCATATTTAGTAACTGTATGATATAGCATCCATTGCCGTGTCATATTTAGTAGCTGTATGATATAGCATACATAGCCTTGTCATATAGAGTAGCTGTATGATATAGCATCCATTACCTTGTCATATTTAGTAGCTGCATGATATAGCATCCATTGCCTTGTCATATTTAGTAGCTGTATGATATAGCATACATTGCCGTGTCATATTTAGTAGCTGTATGATATAGCATACATAGCCTTGTCATATAGAGTAGCTGTATGATATAGCATCCATTGCCTTGTCATATAGAGTAGCTGTATGATATAGCATACATTGCCTTGTCATATACAGTAGCTGTATGATATAGCATACATTGCCGTGTCATATTTAGTAGCTGTATGATATAGCATACATAGCCGTGTCATATTTAGTAGCTGTATGATATATCATACATTGCTTTGTCATAGTTAGTAGCTGTATGATATAGCACCCATTGCCTTGTTATATCTTCAGGCTACAGGGATCCGCATATCGACATCGATACAGGCATTATTTGGACTGGTAGCTGCTCTTGTTATTGCCTTCTACTACGGTTGGAAATTGGCTTTAGTTGTCTTGGGTTGCGTTCCATTGATGGCAATATCAGGTTTATATTTATACTCTTAATAAATCAATAACATTGACGGCCATAGCACATCAGCTACATTTGTCTTATTTTCGAGAACAATACTATCACCAACAAGTTTCCTAAGCCTTAAAATTACGATCTTGAATAAAGGACATACATATATCAGTGTTATTGAGATTTCACAGAAAAACACAATGAAGATGTTATATACCGTATTCTTATAATGTGTTGTATTCTTTGTTGATGAATACCTACATGTACATGACTAAATCATGATGATATATGTTATTACTAAGAAGGTATATACTTATCTTAGTCGCAAAATCGACATTAAATGCATTTCGAAAAGTTAGTTTCAACCAAAATCTGCTTCTCGTGTCAATGTACGAATTAATATAAATACAAATTTTGGTGGTTACCATTTGAATACATAATTATGTATGTACAGTTTACATTAGTGCTCATTCTATAGGGCGACATGGGCGAATTAGTCGTCATCAGGACCCTGAATTCGCCCCTGGGGGCCCCACTTCTTCCTAAACAAAATAATTCTCATAAGTCAGAAATGGATGGCCCTATAAATAGGGGGTTACACTACAATAAACAAACACAATACTTACTTTACTTTACTCACTCCTTGCATTAATAATATACAGGCGCCATGCAGATGAAGATGGTAATGGGATCTCAGAAGAAAGATAACACTAAACTAGAAGCGGCTGGAAAGGTAAAGTTTCATAACTGTGTAAATTGACAATATTTCAAATTTCTGGAAACCCAATTTTCAGAATGAACAGCATCATGACATACGCTGTGTTGAGTGAGAAACCTGATACAAGTTTTGCATTGAAGCTAAAATACATTTTGTATATTCAATACTAAAGTGTCGCAGCTCTTCTGCTACACATCTGCAGGGTATTCAATATACGTAATTAAGGTCATTAGATGACCGTTTTCGCACCTGATTTCAATGATGTGCATACAGTTAAGGCCACATTAGTGCTCTATATGACAGTGTTCGCACCTGATTACAATGGTGTGCACACAGTTAAGGCCAGTAGATGACCGTGTTCGCACCTGATTACAATGGTGTGCACACAGTTAAGGCCAGTAGATGACAGTGTTCGCACCTGATTACAATGGTGTGCACACAGTTAAGGCCACAATAGTGCTCTATATGACAGTTTTCGCACCTGATTTCAATGATGTGCATACAGTTAAGGCTACAATAGTGCTCTATATGACGGTTTTCGCACCTGATTTCAATGATGTGCATACAGTTAAGGCCACAATAGTGCTCTATATGACAGTTTTCGCACCTGATTTCAATGATGTGCATACAGTTAAGGCCACAATAGTGCTCTATGACAGTGTTCGCACCTGATTACAATGGTGTGCACACAGTTAAGGCCACAATAGTGCTCTATATGACAGTTTTCGCACCGGATTTCAATGATGTGCATACAGTTAAGGCCACACTAGTGCTCTATATGACAGTGTTCGCACCTGATTACAATGGTGTGCACACAGTTAAGGCCACACTAGTGCTCTATATGACAGTGTTCGCACCTGTTTACAATGGTGTGCACACAGTTACGGCCACACTAGTGCTCTATATGACAGTGTTCGCACCTGCTTTCAATGGTGTGCACACAGTTAAGGCCACACTAGTGCTCTATATGACAGTGTTCGCACCTGATTACAATGGTATGCACACAGTTAAGGCCACACTAGTGCTCTATATGACAGTGTTCGCACCTGATTACAATGGTGTGCACAAAGTTAAGGCCACAGTAGTGCTCTATATGACAGTTTTCGCACCTGATTTGAATGGTGTGCACACAGTTAAGGCCACAATAGTGCTCTATATGACAGTTTTCGCACCTGATTTGAATGGTGTGCACACAGTTAAGGCCACAATAGTGCTCTATATGACAGTTTTCGCACCTGATTTGAATGGTGTGCACACAGTTAAGGCCACAATAGTGCTCTATATGACAGTTTTCGCACCTGATTACATGGTGTGCACACAGTTAAGGCCACAATAGTGCTCTATGTGACAGTTTTCGTACCTGATGTCAATGGTGTGCACACAGTTAAGGCCATAATAGTGCTCTATATGACAGTTGTCGCACCTGATTTCAATGGTGTGCACACAGTTAAGGCCACAATAGTGCTCTAGATTACACTTACCATGTATGCTATCAAGTTGTATTATATTCCATTAAATTTCAGACTGCGAGTGAAGCGATTGAAAATATTCGCACGGTTCAATCTTTGACACGGGAACCAAATTTCTATAACAAATATGCAGGGTCTTTGAATGTACCATACAAGTGAGTAGTCATGTCTGTGTAAAACTCTGATTATGTCTAATATTTGAAGCTTACATGATCGCAGGTTATGCATAATTATCTAAATATTGACACGGTAAATTATAGAAACCGCCTATTAATCCTACAATGTTGTGCAGAAAAAGTGACCTCTGTTGGTCTAGTTATTTAGGTAATTATTTGTCCCTTTTTGGTTCGAATACAAATGTGAGTGAGACATATATTTTGCAAAATGAATTTATAGTGTAACAGCAACATGTACACGTGATCATCCTTTTTTATTATGTGAGATATAACTATTCCTATTGAAGCAACTGTAGGCAACTAGCCAAATAATTTGTAGTGCAACAGCGTACATGTACAAGTTATCATATTGTAGATATAACTATTCATATTGAAGCAACTGTAGGCAACTAGCCAAATAATTTATAGCGCAACAGCATACATGTACAAGTTATCATATGTTAGATATAACTATTCATATTGAAGCATATGTAGACAACTAGCCAAATAATTATGATGCTATGTTTTCAGGACCAATTTAAGAATGGCCCAACTTACAGGATTAACAGTCGGCTTTGCACAGGGGATAATATTCATATTATACGCAGGAGCATTCCGATTTGGAGCCTATATGGTCACCACAGGGGATATGACCCCAGACAATGTGTTTAAGTGAGTACCATTCTTTATTCGCTGCATCCTTCGATTTTATTGGAAAATGATATAAAACTAGCTAACTATATGATTGTAGAAATTGACGATACTTTTGCTTTGTTTGTGGAAATCAAATTCCTTATTCATTTCATGCCTTGATTTGTAAGTAGGTTATTGGCAAGCAATGCTGAGTAATTCAGCAAATCTCACGGTTTTCATCCATTGTTTGATATCTTCATATTCGTGTTGGTTATCCACGTGACTGAATTCTTCTGATATGACTCGTTGCTTTACGACTTATAATGAAATTAGTGTTATTTATTTCTTTAACGAATATCTCAAAACAGTTTGTCAGGATAGGTTAATAACGTTAAAAGTAATGTTCTGAAAGCTTTACTAAAATCCGAATACATACCTTTTCTCGGTTTGATTAACAACAAGTCCCACTGGAGCCGTTACGATTGTGCCCTTAGGCAAGGCATTTAGATTCCACGTTGCCTCTTCTCTCTCCCTCGTGGCGATGGATTCCATCAGGAATGAGGTCTCGAGAGTGATTTATATAAGTTGAAATAACTTGTTTCGCAATCGAGCTAAAACTAAATTTGTATAAACTAAGCAACAAGATGGAATCAACACCCGAATCATAATGGTTGATGTTTCTAAATCTCTACGATCTGGTGTCAAAATCAGTAATGGTTTAGGTGGTCGCTTCATAATTATATATTGTTATCGCAAGCTGGTCAAGCCTATGGAACCCACGGTAATTTAAAGTGTGTCCTTAATTTTGCGGAAATAACTAGTCCACTTATTGTTTCCAATGTTTTCAGCGCTATGAATGTTAATATGTTAATCGGATCATGCAGCTTGTGTATGTTTTCAGAGTTTTCTTTGCTATATCTATCACTGGTCTGACTATTGGTCAGACAAGTTCGTTTCTGCCAGACTACTCAAAAGCAGCCACTGCAGCGGGTCTCATTTTTAAAGTACTGGGTACAGTTCCACTTATAGACGTGTTCTCTAAGCGTGGAGAGCATCTGGTAAATAATATTAATTAGTATATTGATGTTTATTCTCGTGGTTTGTTCGTGTTTTCTCATCACATGGCATCCGTGGCCGAGTTGCTAAGATCGTTGACTTCTAATAATGTGCCCTTCACTGCTGTAGGTTCGAATTCCACTGGGGTTTCGAAATAGTCCATGTGAGGAAGCTATCTAGCTGACATACGGTAGGTATGTGGTTCTACCAGGGTACCCATCCACGCCTGCAATACTGCACAGATGGTCACCTGGGTCGTCCTCCACCAATCATAACTGGGTCGCAGTATGACCTAAGCTGTTGGTATTACTTTAAACACCCAAACCAAACAAACATATTTTTTATTTTATCAACACATTTTTCATTTCATATGCGATCTTAGTTAATATCTTCGTTGTTCTGTTCACTGCAAATGTAAAGCTACATGGCACTCACTATTCGACTGTTATGTGTTTGTTATATAGTTGGTTGCTGAATGGCTACGATTACTTAAATTCACTTGTCTCTCGCTACTGTATGTTCTAATACCACTGGTAGTGTCGTATTATTTCAAGTGAGGAAGCTATCCCGAAGCTATCCCGAAGCTATCCCGAAGCCATCCCGATAGCTTGCGGAAGCTCAGTTTTTCTACCGGAGTGACCGGGTGCCTCTTCCTTGACCAATAACAGCTGAACAGTTGCCATATTGATCTAAGCTGTTAATGCAATTTAAACCCCAAACAAATAAAAAGCAAGCACATGGTTATGTAGTTTAATATGTGTGCTGGTCGAAACATATCATGTGTTGGTCGTAACATATCAATAATTATTGCTGGTCGTAAAATATCATTTTCTGTTCTTATTATATCATTTGCTGGTCGTCACATATCATTTGCTGGTCGTCACATATCATTTGCTGGTCGTAACATATCCTTTTCTGGTCGTACCATGTTATTTGCTGATCGATCACATAAATACACGTCCTATCTACTTGACATGTGTGGTTGTAAAACAACAAATAAATTGCCTATTGAATACATAGTAAAAAGTAAAAACATATGGTATGTTCATACATAGTTCCAATCTTTCATTTCTTTAGATACCACATCCACTTTGTGGAAGTCGTGATGGCGCAGTTGATGGGCGTTCGCCTCAGGTGCGAAAGGTCCGGAGTTCGAGCCCTGCTGGAGCGGTTACGATTGTGCCCTTAGGCACGGCATTTAAATTCCACGTTGCCTTTTCTCTCCCTCGTGGCCATGGATTCCATCAGGAATGAGGTCTCGATAGTGATTAATATAAGTTGTAAGAACTTGTTTCGCAATCGAGCTAAATAAATGTGTATATCATCCAACTATAATGTTTCGCATAGCCAGTACTAACCTGTGAATAACGTCACTGTGTTTACACACTGTATTCTTCTGCCAAATAATACAGAGTATACAAACCTTCAGTCTGCAATGGCCTGATTTCTTATAACACTTATTTTCTTACACATCACATCAACTAGTCTGAAGTCTTCTCAAGTCACATAATTTCTCAAAAAACACAAAAACTATGCACTGTCTGTCATGAAAATGCAGTTATACCAAAAAGAAAAATGCACTTATTATGAAGTTATTTGGAATACAATCATCGCGGATGCACTTCTGCATATGTACCTGTTGCTGGTATGTCCCTTTCATTTACAGTTAATATAAGTATTAGTTAGTAGTGGCAGTATTGTGTTTTTAAGTTGTTTAATATATTGTCGTCGTTATTTCCTTTGCACCACATCCTATCAAATCCCACCTGTGTGTAACTCATCAGATGTCTTGCAGGATTAGGCGACTGCAAATATAGTTTGAGCCCAACATAATTGCTACAAAAGGTTTCTCAACGGTTTTCTATAGTATTAAGTGTGCTTAATAACATACTAAAAGTCTACCACAATCTGACCACTGAAAAGGTATAATGTTCAACATGGCGTCCAATATGGCAGTCAAATCATTAAAATCTCAATTGCATCTTCATTATTTATCCTAGATGAGTAATGTTGATGTCTAACCCATGTTTAGGGGATCTAGGAATCCAATTAGCATATTTAAATAATAGCGAAGTGATTACATAATTGTGAATTCAGTGGTTAGATTGTAGTAGACTTTTAGTATGGTATTAACCTTTTGTAGCAATTTGTTTAGGTAGGGTGGCCTTTTTTATGTATGCAGCCGCCTAGATATCCAACAGACAAATAATTGATAGTTTAGTACAACAATTGTTAACAATTTAATAAGCCTGATTTTGATAAAATCACATTTATCATTTCGCAACATCTGGTTTGGGAACCACAGTAAGCTCAAAGGAATACTACAAATATGACCGGTATGCATTTCGGGATAACTCTGTCTCTATCTGCCAAAGGATGTGATAGACAAACAATAGTATATCTCATATATACTATGATTATAACTTCAATACATTATTTCAGTCTAAGCTTTCTGGACATATTTCGTTTAAAGATGTACAATTTCGCTACCCAATGCGGCCAGATGTACCTGTTCTTAAAGGAATCAACATACGGGTTGAGCCTGGACAAACTGTAGCTCTTGTAGGACCGAGTGGGTGTGGTAAATCTACGCTGGTACAACTCCTCCAGCGATTCTATGATCCTACCGAAGGAGCCATTGTAAGATATTTATACAGATAAGTCAATAAGCTCAATACGTTTTTCTTTTTAATTTCCTTTCATGTCATTGCAATGTCAAATTACACACATATCTATATACATACATACACACACATGCACGATAGTCCGCATCGGTGGTCGAGTGGTTAAGGTCGCTGACTTGTATACCACTGTAACCTATCATCAATGATTATCCGCCGTGGTCGAGTGGTTAAGGTCGCTGACCTGTATACCACTGTAACCTATCATCACTGATTATCCGCCTGCGTGGTCGAGTGGTTAAGGTCGCTGACTTGTATACCACTCTAACCTATCATCACTGATGGTCCGCCTCCGTGGTCGAGTGGTTAAGGTCGCTGACTTGTATACCACTGTAACCAATCATCACTGATGGTCCGCCCCTGTGGTCGAGTGGTTAAGGTCGCTAACTTGTATACCACTGTAACCAATCATCACTGAGGATTCGAGCCCTGCTCAGACCGCTTCTCTTTATATGAATACGCTGGCAGTTTCTTACGGAGGTTGATGTACCAAGTATTGGTTAACTGCTGGAGCCTTCCCAGGAAATGTGTTGTTAGGTAAACTGTCCGTCGCTCAAATGGACAACCGGTAGCGACGTTAAATAAACTATAAAATGCACGTTTTAAACATTTCAGTTGGTTTATTTAATTTAGAATAACGTGTCATGAAATAATATATAAATACTATGTTTATTAATTAAGGTTTTATACTTTTTGTTGCACACACATGCACATAAAATAGTTATAAGTTGCGCACACATGCACATAAAGCATTTACAAGTTACGCACAAATGCACATAAAACATTTACAAGTTGCGCACAAATGCACATAACACATTTATAAGCTGCGCACAATTGCACATAAAACATTTACAAGAACCATTTCCATGTATTAAATGTTTACCACCATGTATGTGTGATGACGCCCATCATCAATACACGACTGATTTTGATTATAATCTAGCAATTAATAGAATGCATGTTTTACGTTTATTTATCGTCGCTACCGGTTACCCATATGAGCCACGCCTCCTGAAGAGATTAGTTATTTTAGATATTGGAGGATAGTGCAATGATACAGACAGAGACCCATTCGGGAGTCTCCTCTGGTTCTTCTACGTGCACGGTGTAAAGCACCGACACGAGACCTCGGTTTAATGTCCCATATGAAAGACTGTTAATTGTATTAGAGTCAGACGAGGGACCGAACCTACGATCCCAGGATTACCAGTCCAGCGTGTTACCACTGGACTACAGATCCGTCTGTATGTATTTGAATAAACATAGTCAAGTATAAATACTATGTACATAGGAGAAATACATAAGAAGAAAGCAACCTGCTTGTATGATTACCTCTGTGTTTGTTTGTTTGTTTGTTTGTTCAATTACAGTGTTGTTTTTGTCAACCTTTCAAAAGTGAAAGACTGTTAATTTTATTAGGGTCAGACGGGGGATCGAACCTGCGATCCCTGGATTACCAGTCCAGCGTGCTACCACTGGGCTACAGATCCGTCGGTATTTAATAGAATGCATTCATGTCACAGGTATGTAACACTATTCTCTTTATGAAAGTTGAACATAAATTATAATGCCTCACTCAACTCTGTGTATGCATTGATTTGTTTTCAGGAGGTGGACGGAACCAACATCAGAGATATAAATCTTATAAGACTGAGATATCTTATCAGTGTTGTCAGCCAGGAACCAATCTTGTTTGCATGCAGCATAAAAGAGAATATAACATACGGCCTGGACGCCCCATTATCCATGGATGACGTCATAGCAGTTGCTCGAGCTGCTAACATACACGAGTTCATATCTAATCTACCAAGAGTTAGTATAATTATGACATACTAGATGTAGCAGGTAGGAGGGCATTCTGTGCTATTGAGTCATAGCTGGACCAAAATGGGTATTATTATGTCCAACATACCTTATCCATGTATGACATATATATATGCATACATAAATCAATCAAAAGTTCATGTGCAATCAATGACGCGGCCGACTGAAATCGGTGGCAGTATTGTATACCATTGTATACCATTGTATATCATTGTATACCATTGCCATTCTTGTTGTGCCCCAATGTGAGGGACTCACTCTGCTCTTGTGTGTGCGTGCGTTCGACTGGTTTGTTTGTACTACCGCGCTATTAGGTCACAGTAATGGACCTTGTCAGTGTATATAAGAAAAGAAGCTGGGTCAAAAATAAATAACAAAGACAAAAGAAATTCATTAGAACATATTACTTTATAACTAAGCGTTTTAAGATTGTCTAAAGCTCACTAAAATACAAAAGTACACCCAGTGAAGCATGAGCAGCGGGCAAGAACTTGCCAACTTCGAATGTGTCGTTGAAAGATAGCATTTCACTGAGAAACACGGTTATTTATTACTAATCTTAAAAGGAATGTTTATTCTTAATCATTTTGTGTATATTCGTTGTGTATACGATTTTATTTATTTCTTGGTACCAAATTCGCCCAAGTTTAAAATACCCATGTCAGCACTCCGTTTACGTCTATGGTTTAAAGGTATCATTTACACACGGAACAATCGATTCTTTCAATAGCAGACTAAGTTTAAGCTTGATTTATTTTACAACGATTGCGTAACTGTGGTCATTCATGTGGGGGGTAACCGGAGTACCCGGAGAAAACCCACCTGTCCGATCTGGCGACCACCGTACAAGCTCACATTATTCCCGGTCCGAGGATCGAACCCGGGTTGCATTGGTGAGAAGCGAGCGCGCTAACCACTGCGTTAATCGGACAGCGGCTTTGGAAATTGAAGACTAACAGGTGCATCTCAGCGTGCTATGCATATTTGAGCCGTTTGACAATATGATCTGCCATTGTTGGTGAAAATCTTTCCCATATTAAATGTTACAGGGTCAATCTAGTATGCCTTGGGTTGTGTCATTTATGAGCATCTCGGTGTGGTGTACATATTGTTTGTAGGCTGGTATCTAGTGCACGTTTGTTATGACCTTTTTCTGCCAGACTAGCAGTTTCCATGTGTGTGTATTAGTAGATTAGATATTAATTATAAACGATTTATAATGGAGCAAGCTATATTTGTTAGGGTTACGACACAGAAGTAGGAGAAAAGGGTACACAGTTATCCGGCGGACAGAAACAAAGGGTTGCCATTGCCAGAGCATTAATAAGAAATCCAAGAATTCTGCTCCTGGACGAGGCGACAAGTGCTTTAGATACAGAAAGTGAACAGGTATGTATGGAGCATGTAATAATGATAATTCTACTCCTGGACGAGGCGACAAGTGCTTTAGATACAGAAAGTGAACAGGTATGTATGGTGCATGTAATAATGATAATTCTGCTCCGGGATGAGGCGACAAGTGCTTTAGATACTGAAAGTGAACAGGTATGTATGGTGCATGTAATAATGATAATTCTGCTCCAAGACGAGGCGACAAGTGCTTTAGATACAGAAAGTGAACAGGTATGTATGGTGCATGAAATAATGATAATTCTGCTCCGGGACGAGGCGACAAGTGCTTTAGATACAGAAAGTGAACAAGTATGTACTATTTAGTAAATAATGTGAATTGTGTCCCTGGAGTAGGCCACGACTGCTTTATATACAGAATGTGAACAAGTATGTACTATTTAGTGTGAATTATGTTCCTGGAGGAGGCCACGAATGTTTTATATACAGCAACTGAACTAGTATGTACTATTTAGTAAATAATGTGAATTCTGTTCCTGGAGTAGGCGATGAGTGCTTTAGATACAGAAACTAAACAAGTATATACTATTTAGTAACTAACGTGATTTCTGTTCCTGGGCGAGGCGATGCGTACTTTAAATATAAACTTTATTTATTTTACAACGCTTGCGAAACAAGCTGTAGCAACTTATATTAATCACTCATGTTGGCTCGGATGACAGGGTATTTGCGGTCATTCGTGTGGGAGGAAACCGGAGTACCCGGAGAATACCCACATGTTCGAGCTGTCGACCAACATACCATCTCACTTACTTCCAAGTTCGACATTCGAACCCGGGTTGCATT
>CM026392.1:7027893-7029078 GCA_014843695.1 Archivesica marissinica
CGTCTTGTTTTTCTGCTAAGTAACGTTTCAGTTACTATTCTGTACAGTTTTATTTGACAAAATAAATAAAATTATTGATCAGTTACAACTTTTGTTCATTTGTGCACTAGATTGATATTTTCCATAAAAACTAACGTCATCACCCCTTACGCGGGAGGACATTTCGAAAGTCAAATGCAGCGGCGTTTAAAGAAAATACTCATTTGATTCTCGTCTAAAATTATTAGAAGTTAGTCGTTTTAGAATCGAAATAATAAGTATCAACCGTGGTATATCGCAGGGGAAGGCCTTCGTGATATATTTCTACGCATAAGAACTTCAAACTCTGGTTATTCTGCGATATACCACGGTTGATACTTATTATTTCTTAAATACCAGGCGCGTAGTTGCCTTTACGCCACAATGCCCGGCTTGCACATTATATTCAGGAAGTGTTTTTTTGCTAGATATACAGTAGTAGATGACAAACTGAACTTTTCCTATGTGTTTATTAGTGTATAAACGTCCCTTAAAGGTGCCAGAGTGCACCATTTGATGTCTAGGTTTCAAAGAATTAGTGGGGACGATGCCCCAGATCCCCTACCGGTTTCGCACACACGGTGCTTAATAGTTCAAATAGGCTTGCACATCATTTCCAGCTGCCTACGCCTCTGAATACAGTTGATATAAAATGTTGCACATTGAACGTGTCCACTTCACGGCGATTGTGTCGACTAGTGATAACTAGAATTACGAAGCCCCATTACAAGAACGCCTGTGCTGTCCGAATAGCGCAGTGGTTAGCGCAGCTCACGTCTCACCAATGCAATCCGGGTTCGATCCTCGGACCAAACCCGGATTCGACCCTCGGACCGGGAAGTATGTGAGATTGTACGATGGTCGCCAGGTCGGATAAGTGGGTTTTCTCGCATTGGTGAGAAGCGAGCGCGCTAATCACTGCGCTTATTGGACAGCCAATCATAATTATACAGTTGTATATGAATCTATTTCAGAAGTGCAATCCTAAACCATAGAAACCAAGAAACAAAACCAAGAAATTATCATGTGTGAAAGTACATTGTACATGTAGTAATATTATCATACTTTGGTGTTCTTGACCAAACTCGATAAAGAGACCACCCCGCTAATAAGACCACATTATGGAAGTCCCATAGATGGGCTTATTATAGGGGTTTTACGTATACA
>CM026392.1:7030078-7068956 GCA_014843695.1 Archivesica marissinica
CCTCATAGTGTATGTGCTATTGGTACTGATGTGGTGGCCGTGTCTCTGTACATCGACATGAAAATACATGTTGTTTCTGTAGGAAGGACACTCACATTGACAAGATCATTCACTGTTGGTGATTATTGCAGAGGGATTGTTTATATGGGTGGGAACTTGTATGTCTGCTGCGGAGATGTAGGTGATGCATCTTCAGGTCGTATAGAAGTATATAACAACGCCGGAGTACTTCAACACTATATTCCATGTTCACAATCACGTCTGTCGTCCGTACCATTATGCATCACCGCCAGTGACGACGATCGGCATCTCTTTGTTACTAGCTACGACAATGACGACATAACTATGTTGGATCTTGCTGGTAATGTGATCAATACTTTCAACGACAAGGACTTATTTACAGCGCAAGGAATATGTACAGATAACCTAGGTCACGTGTTTGTCTGTGGGCAGGAGAGTAACACAGTCGTACAGCTGTTACCGGAGCACAATACGATAGATGTGATGCTAAGGGAGACAGATGGGATTGAGAGTCCATGTGCAGTATGCTATGATAGGAAAACATCAAGACTATTACTCGGATCTGTTGATTCAAATATTCTGTCAGTATTCAAAGTAACACAAGACAACATCCCATGAAATAAACACACCATCACTAAATTATGTGAATTGCCGAAAATATTTGGAGCCAACATTTATTTTGTCCATAATTGACTTTTTATTCAGTGCTGTAAGCAGCCGAATATATCTCATGTTATGTTGGTGAAGTTATTTACTGTCTCTTTCTGCCAGCATGTAAGGCACAACATTCGGCTCTTCTGCATTAAACGAATAGTAAAATACCCAGACTATTCACACCTTTACGACACGTACCTGCGCTCGCACCTTTACTTTCGTTTTTTATACCTCCATACTTCCAAAAACATGGTAGTAGCTTGTAAATAGTATCTTTGGATAATTAGAGCTCATATCTGTACAATATATCATGTTATTCAGGATACACACATTACATTACGCATGAGTGTCGACCCTATTTACATTATTTTGTTATGTCAACAAACGTCGTATACGACGCTTGTTTATTAGTTGAAATACTCAGTTTTTGAGGCAAATATTCGGAAAACATTTATAACATATAATAGGGAAGTACATTCCAACGAAAATGACCAATATACATATCAAGATAAAATAAATAATGTTATTTGCAAATTTATGTTTTGTTTAATTAGCTTTTACGCCATCCACCATCTTAATTGGACAAACAAGTGGAAGTTGTGATATCGCAGTGGTAGCGCGTTTGTTTCAGGTGCGAATGGCCTGAATTTAGCGACAAGCTGTAGCTGCTACAATTGTGCCATTAGGCATGGCATTTAAATTCATCATTTCTATTCTCTCTCCCTCGTAGGAGATCTCGAAGAGAGGTTAATATAAGCTATAAGAACTTGTTTCGGAATCGAACGTAGGTGCACAGTCCCTCCTTCTAAATGTGTGAGAACGTAGGTCGCACAATCCTTCCCTCTAATTGTGTAAAAAACCTAGGTGCACACTTTCCCTCCATCTAAGTGTATGAAAACCTAGGTGCACACATTCCCTCCATCTAAGTGTATGAAAACCTAGGTGCACACATTCCCTCCATCTAAGTGTATGAAAACCTAGGTGCACACATTCCCTCCATCTAAGTGTATGAAAACCTAGGTGCACACATTCCCTCCATCTAAGTGTATGAAAACCTAGGTGCACACTTTCCCTCCATCTAAGTGTATGAAAACCTAGGTGCACACATTCCTTCCCTCTAAGTGTATGAAAACCTAGGTGCACACATTCCTTCCCTCTAAGTGTATGAAAACCTAGGTGCACACATTCCCTCCATATAAGTGTATGAAAACCTAGGTGCACACATTCCCTCCCTCTAAGTGTGTGAAACCCTAGGTGAGCATCATCCCTCCCTCTAATTGTGTGATAACATAGGTACACACCATCACTCCCTCTAATTGTGAGAGAACCTAGGTACACACCATCACTCCCTCTAATTGTGTGAGAACCTACGTACACACCATCCCTCCCTCTAATTGTGTGAGAACCTAGGTACACACCATCACTCCCTCTAATTGTGTGAGAACCTAGGTACACACCATCACTCCCTCTAATTGTGTGAGAACCTAGGTACACACCATCCCTCCCTCTAATTGTGTGAGAACCTAGGTACACACCATCACTCCCTCTAATTGTGTGAGAACCTAGGTACACACCATCACTCCCTCTAATTGTGTGAGAACCTAGGTACACACCATCCCTCCCTCTAATTGTGTGAGAACCTAGGTACACACCATCCCTCCCTCTAATTGTGTGAGAACCTAGGTACACACCATCCCTCCCTCTAATTGTGTGAGAACCTCGATACACGCCATTTCTTAATTGTGTGAGTGAACCTAGGTACAAGCCACTTCTCTAATGTGTGTGGAGGCTAAGGCCCAGATATAAGCCACTTCTTAATTGTGTGAGTAAGGCCCCGATATAAGCCACCTCTTATTGTGTGGAGTGAACCCCGATTGCCACTTCTTAATGTGTGTGGAGCTAGGCCCGATATAAGCCCTTCTTGATGTGTGTGGAGGTGAAGGCCCCGATATAAGCCACTTCTTAATGTGTGTGGAGGCTGAAGGCCCCGATATAAGCCACTTCTTGATGTGTGTGGAGGCTGAAGGCCCCGATGGAAACTACTGCTTAATGTGTGTTGAGACTGAATGCCCCGATAGAAACTACTGCTTAATTTGCGTTGAGACTGAAGGCCCCGATGGAAGCTACTGACTACTGTACACATTGACCTACGATTGTGTTCTACCTAGGGGTAGTACAGACTATTATACACATTGACCTATGATTGTGTTCTACCTAGGGGTAGTACAGACTACTGTACACATTGACCTATGATTGTGTTCCACCTAGTTGTAGTACAGACTACTGTACACATTGACCTATGATTGTGTTCTACCTAGTGGTTGTAAAGACTACTGTACACAGTGATCTTTGGTTTACCCCTATGATTGTGTTCTACCTAGGGGTAGTACAGACTACTGTACACAGTGTCCTGTGATTGTGTTCTACCAATGGATAGTACAGACTACAGTGTCCTGTGATTGTGTTCTACCTATGGATAGTACAGACTACAGTGTCCTGTGATTGTGTTCTACCTATGGGTAGTACAGATTACAGTGTCCTGTGATTGTGTTCTACCTATGGGTAGTACAGATTACAGTGTCCTGTGATTGTGTTCTACCTATGGGTAGTACAGATTACAGTGTCCTGTGATTGTGTTCTACCTATGGGTAGTACAGATTACAGTGTCCTGTGATTGTGTTCTACCTATGGGTAGTACAGATTACAGTGTCCTGCGATTGTGTTTTACCTATGGATAGTACAGACTACAGTGTCCTGTGATTGTGTTCTACCTATGGGTAGTACAGACTACAGTGTCCGGTGATTGTGTTCTACCTATGGGTAGTACAGACTACAGTGTCCTGTGATTGTGTTCTACATATGGATAGTACAGACTACAGTGTCCTGTGATTGTGTTCTACCTATGGGTAGTACAGACTACAGTGTCCTGTGATTGTGTTCTACCTACGGGTAGTACATACTACTGTAGGACGTTCACATGAGTGTGACATATGTAAGAAGATTTTCAGTCAGTCGATCACATTTAAACAGCGCATGCGCATTCATACAGGAGAACGTCATCATGTTCTTGTATGTGTACGGTGTAAAGCACCGACACGAGACCTCGGTTTAAAGTCGCATCTGTATGATGACTGTTCATTTTATTAGGGTCAGATGTTGGATCGAACCACAGGGATTCGGCACGTTTGGGGGTACTAGTATATATATTTAAGTACAGGGATTCTACTCTGTGGGATGTGAGATTTCGCATCGATCAGTAAAATTGCCCTATCTGAAACAATTTTGAACAAATCTGTCCAAATATAACGCCGATCCCGAGTCTTTATATTGTTCTTCAAATAAAACACAACTTTAAGCTGCATGCATGTATACTTTGCAAACAATTGCCACATACATTGGCCATAGCAGGTCACATTTCCATACTAAGACACGGGTTCTGTCAGCAACAAAAAATCTTCGATGGGAGAGTTTTAACAGTGAATAACATTATCAATAAAATCTGACATCCCACAGAGTAGAATCCATGTACTTAAATATATATACTAGTACCCCACCCCCAAACGTGCTGAATCCCTGTGGGTCAGACGGGGGATCGAACCTGCGATCCCTGCATTACCAGTCCAACGTGTTAACCACTGGACTACAGATCCGTCTGTATAAAACAATGTATTTCACACGCACGCACGCACGCACGCACACACACACACACACACACACACACACACACACAGTGTAATAGAAACACTGTACATAGACTCATATTGCGAAACATTCTGTGCAATTATAAACTATTCAGATGATAGTACACGATGGATCTGGCTTCAATTCGGTTGTGTTTCCAGAGCATTCGATGCCTCCAAACATCGGACCATAGCATTTCCTACTTCGCACACGTTTGTGGTTAGCGCGAATATAGCAATACCATGGGGACCAGTCCGACCAAAACCCATTTACTGAAAAATAGAACATAATTGCATCGAAACCAGACAGAGCGAGGAGTTGTATTGTGTATGTTTCTACTTTAATTAATGTAGACAATCACAATGGTGTTGGCAACATTTTAATGATGATTTAGTGAATACAACCAAGACGAGCTGAGTGCTCAAATACAGAGGTTATTAAACCGCGGAGATGGGCCATTTGTGGATATTGGCGCTCCCTATATAGATATTGGCCCGAAGGCCGTTACAGTCAAGAGACAACAATATGTCAGACAACGACTTTAATGTTGCTTCGGCGGCCATGTTTACACAATGTAGTTACTATGTTGTTGCTACCTGTGACACGTGCAGAGCCGAACATCGAAATATATTGCCCGCGTCGACCAGATATTTTGCTTTTCTACCATTAAATTTGTTACTATTTATAGTAACGTATGCAATACTATTTAATACTAGTTTGTCCGGTTAGCACTCTCGCTTCTCACCAATGCAACACGGACTATGTAGGATGGCACGGTGGTCTTCAGATCGGACATGTGGTTTTTTTCTCCGGGTATTGCGGTGCACTCCCACAACAATGACCACCGCGCCAACGAGAGCTAGTGTTTAATATAAGAACAACTGTTGCTAAAGCTTGTTTCGAGATCGTAAAATAAATAGGTTTATACTTGTTTTATTTATTTACTACAATTTATCGAAATCCTCAAGAGGCAGTACATGTATAGGCCTACGTACCTCAAATACAAGAAACGTACATGTATATGTATGGCGTTGTATTTATTCATCATTTATTCACTTTACAAAATATATCAACTACCAGCACAATAATAACAGACGGATCTGTAGTCCAGTGGTAGCACGCTGGACTGGTAATCCGGGGACAATTAACAGTCTTTCAGATGGGACATTAAACCGAGGTCTCGTGTCGGTGCTGTACACCGTGCACGTAAAAGAATCAGAGGAGACTCTGGAATGAGTCTCTGTCTGTATCATGCACTATCCTCTAAAATGACTAATGATAATCTCTTCAGGAGGCGTCGCTTATATGGGCAACCGGTAGCGACGATAAATAAACGTAAAACACACAATAATAACTCGGCAAAACAACAATTGATCTTCGTACTACTTTTATCCTCGCCATCACATAGACACAGCACGTAGTCGTATGCCTGCCCCATATGGCATTATTGTTGACTAGAGAGGTGATTTTAACTTTCGATCCGAATTTAATAATTCATTTCGTGACTGTGTTTGAACAGCACCCTCTCTGCACGCTAACGGTGAAAGTCAAATGTGTAATGCAATGACATTGGAATTGTGACATATTTCCAGAGCGTTGAGTTGCCAATAAGAAAGACATCAATGAACGCGTTTAAAAACAGTCTAGACAAACATTTCAATGAGAAACAATACGCCGCCTGGACGGCCTACACACAGAGTTACGGTACATAAGAGCTCGTTATAAGCTTTTACGCTTGTAACCTTCTACCGGATATGCATGTATGTATGTAATGAATTGTCGTCTGATTAAATTATTTGAACTGGCTATTGCCTTTATTTTACGAGTTAACGAATATTATCAAATGTCATTAAATTCTTTTCAACCTACTTGCACATGGATTATCATTGATACACAGTGTGTAGTCGTTTGCGTCTCCTTGGCAACCCCTACCAAGCACCGAGGCTTTTGGGTTTGAGCACGTCCGTGTTCTCTTAGCAAGGCCCGGTCCACATGTTGTGGAGCAACTTTGCCAGCTACCCCATACGGCCCAATTCCCATTCACTGTAAATATATATGAACTCGTCTAGTATAGCGGGGACATGTCTTGCTTTCGGTTTTGAGGCTTCAGTGGCAGAGTGGTTGTGCTAGTGGAGCTGGAGGTGCTGAGTTATTTCTTGTGAATATGCCACCCAGCTGGTTTGCGAAAGGGCGGTGGTTGTGCCGTCTGTTGTTACTGTTAGAAGGGGCAAGCGGGACCTTCTTCCACCAATAACAGCTTGAGATACGCCATATGTTGTAATCTGTTGGTGTGACCTTGTGACCTTAGACTGTTAATTATATGAATGAAATTGGGTACAAGTGATAAACTGATAATGTGAGAAAATTACAAGCGGCTTGTGTGAAGCTGGAGAATCAAGTATTGGTGTCTAACAAGGACATGCGAGTGGTCTTCTCCACTACAACAGACTGACTTTGTACATTCATGTTTAAGAGTGGGCTTGCATAAAGCAAAGATTCTAGGCAATCCCAAACATGCCTGTCCGGGGAAAACACTATACATCAATTTAGGATTGCATCCAAATTGTAGACATGGGTTATGGGTTATAGTAGAAATGCGTAGAAATACTTGGACACGAGTCTTGCTGCTTGAGTTGGTCGAACGTTTTGGAACAGGCGGGATCATCATTCAACACTGCTAATATAATCGTCGTTCCCCAGCACACTATAATTATAAATATCAATTAACTACAAAACATATGATCATATAAAATTGGAGGCATTGGGAACACCCTACTCCCCAAACTGAGATTCCCCATATTCCCTTTAATAAAATTAACAATCTTTCAATATGTGACTTTATATGACTTCGTGTCGGTACATACAACCCCAAACTTCTATACCACATACACTTAAATGTGCGCTATTACAGGTACATACAACCCCAAACTTCTATACCACATACACTTAAATGTGCGCTATTACAGGTACATACAACCCCAAACTTCTATACCACATACACTTAAATGTGCGCTATTACAGGTACATACAACCCCAAACTTCTATACCACATACACTTAAATGTGCGCTATTACAGGTACATACAACCCCAAACTTCTATACCACATACACTTAAATGTGCGCTATTACAGGTACATACAACCCCAAACTTCTATACCACATACACTTAAATGTGCGCTATTACAGGTACATACAACCCCACACTTCTATACCACATACACTTAAATGTGTGCTATTACAGGTACATACAACCCCAAACTTCTATACCACATATAATTAAATGTGCGCTATTACGATGTCTGGTGTGAAACTCAAACTGCCCAAACGTAAGCGGAACAAATATGAGTGATTCGCTATTCGATATGTTTGTGCTATAAAATAAAAGATAAAATTCGAAACAAATGTTCATATGAAAATAGAGACACAGGTTTATGTGGATGGACACTTCATTGACCAGTTTCGCTCAACAATGAGTTCCAATTTCGGCAATGACATTGCCTTTGACAATACAGTGTAGGCCGACATACAGAACAGCGTGTACATGACCTGAGAAACAAAATGCAATGTACACACATTACATTGATAATACAGTGTATATTGACATGATGTTTTAAAGTAAACCAGTTAAGATGATCTATTGGCAGAGTGTGAAACAAATTCATCCACATTATAGATAGCATAATAAATATAGATACAGCGTCATTGTATGATAATTAAGGATAGCATACATATTCATTAATACCTATCACGTAATGTTTTCATATGAGCTGGACTAAGCACAAAAGCATACTTAATATAGTTAGGCTACACACATTTATTTGAGCTCGATTGCGAACCAAGTTCTTACAACTTATATTAATCACTCTCGAGACCTCATTCCTGATGGAATCCATCGCCATGAGGGAGAGAGAAGGGGCAACGTGGAATTTAAATGCCTTGCCTAAGGGTACAATCGTAACGGCTCCAGTGGGGCTCGAACTCCGGGAATTTAGCACATGAAACGATTGCGCTACCACTGCGCTATCATGACTTCCTGCATGAATTGAAAGCATGTCTCTAAGCCAATGGTTGTACATTTCAATGAGAAAATCAATCACCCCTCCACAACAATCACCGACATCACACGTACGCACGCAAGCACACACGGAGAGAGAACACACGGACAGCGATATAGAGTATGTCCTGAGAGAGAGATATATATACATGTATATACACTAAATAACACTTGTCTAATCCATGGTCGACTGGTTACGGTCGTGAACTTCAAAGCACTTGCCCTTCACCGCTGCTAATTCGAATCCGACTGTATGTGCCGAATTATTTCATGTGAGGACGTTATTTTTTTTGAGGAAGCTATTCGGCTGGCTTGCTGGAAGTCGGTGGTTCTATAAAGACAACCAAACAAATAAAACACTGAATTGAACTTATACTCACGACTGTAAGCAAAACTTAAAACATTCATTATAAATTAACAATATATATAATTTCAGCAGACGTGATTTATCGCTTGAAACTGTATATAGTTAGATTAAAACCGCAAGGAATTGTCCAAGTAGGTTATATTTCAACCACAATCACGATTTTCTATTATCAGTCGCGTCTTATCTATCTGCTTGGTACTACAATCACAAGCTATGCAACGTTGGCAATCGACCGGTCAATAAGAGTATTGACCGGGCCGGTGGTCAATACTGGTCAATACCGGTCAATACTGGTCAATACTGGTCAATACCGGTCAATACCGGTCAATACTGGTCGATTGAAAATTTCGCTCAAATATGCACTTACAGTGTCCACTTAATTATTCTTAAAGTGTTAGTAGTGTGTTGTAGTTTATTTTCTTATATAGTAAATCATAAAATATTGATCATTGAATGTTTTTTAGTGAATATTGTTAAATATAATTAAATACGTTTTAGTGAATAGCAATATTATAGCATATACCTATTACCATATACTTATTTGTTCAGTGGTCAATACTTGTGCACATGGTCATAACTATGCCTAAGATGCTAGTTAATATACTCCCAACTCAACTCAACAACATCTCAACAAAATTAATTTCATGTCAGACTCTGTGTCACTGCCAAAGGCTCTTGTGCATGAATCAGTCATCAGTCAAACCAAAGCCAAAGTGTGGTGGTCCTCTATTGAGAGATCTAATAGTGTCAGCCAGTCATTGTGCAAGCTAGCCATGAAGATTAGTTCCATGCCATCCAGTTCTGCGGCAATAGAACGTGTGTTCTCGAACTTTGGACTCATTCAGACAAAACTAAGGAACAGACTTGGTCTACAGAAGGCAGCCAAACTAGTGTTTTGCTACCGGTTCCTACGTGGAAATGAGGATCTTGATGACTGGTAGAGTGACTAGACTAGAGTGACTACTCACTAGACTGAGTGACTGGAGTGTGTTTGTGTGACTTTGTAAAAGACAGGTGACTACTGTAAAGACAGTTAAGAGGTATTTGCATAAATAAACATTAATATATGTATGCTTATTTATAGTATTGTGCATGTCTGTTTAAATAAAAATTAAATGTTGAAATGTGAAATTCTTACTTAATAATACCATCTATACTAGAATATGAATACGCTTGGTTGCTCAAGGAAACAAGGCTAGAAAAGTTGTTTCACTTGGTTTATACCAATTTATTTAAGCCCGATTGTGAAAGAAGTTCTAAGATTAATCAAGCTCAAGTCTCAACGCTTGCTTCACTTGCTTGAGTTGCTTCTGCATGACACATTTAATGATTTTAGTAATGATCAGCGATCGACCACCTGAATCGACCAGCAAATATATGCCACTTTGTGAGTATTGACCATACCCAATAGGGTATTACAAACACATGAACAGCCCACAGGTAGCAACACACATTATTGCACAATGCAGAGTATAATGATTGACTAAAATCATAAATTCTTTGTTGAATTTAGTATTGACCACCAATTGACCAGTATTTACCACTGTGTGAGTATAATATTATTGACCACTTCGTGAGTATTGACCCTATAGAGTACAATAATCACATAAATATATTCTCAATACAACCCAAAGTTAGTAACACACATTATAGCACAATGCAGAGTATATAAAACCATTAAATAATGTTTTATTTAATATTGACCACCAATCGACCAGTATTGACCAGTATTGACCACTTTGGGAGTATTGACCGGGGTGGTTTTAACCGGTTAAAACCGCCGGTTTAAACCGCCCCTCGAATCGACCGGCCAACGTTGCTGCTATGGAATTATGAGGAATTAAAGATGGTTTTGCTTTAACAGTTATTGTTGCATATTATGTGATGTTAGTCTCGCTATTATCTCTTTATTATTATCTATTTGGATACGTTTATTTATTATGGTCAGGTGAAGGATCGAACCTACAATACCTCGATTCGCAGCCCAACGTGTTAACCACTCTACTATTGACCCGTTTATAATTTTTATCCCCACTACATCTCGACCTCTCGATGCAGGTCACCGCTTGGCACATACCGCATTGACCATGTGGACGTTTGACATCGTCTTTGAAGGAGGATTCTGGACACTGCTCGTCTAACTGCACTATTTATCTTTCATCCACTTCGGCACTATCTTGTTTATCATGGATTTACGAGGGGATGGATGGATGGATGTGGCAGTGTAAAAGAGAGACACATCGCGGAATCTCTATTGCGCCATTATATCCACCACCGACAAGGGTATATACATGTGCCTACCAATGACGACGCTAACACGTATGTAGTGTCATTGAGCAATGCACCTTACACACATTGCTTAGTACTGGTTAACCACTTAGATCGACTAAACCTGCCCATGAAAACATGTCTAGATCCCCGCAAGGGGTTTGACATTAATGGAACATACATACAGAGAGTCTCCCCTGTTTCTCGTACATGCACTGTGTAAAGCACCGACACAAGACCTCAGTTTAAAGTCCCACATGAAAGACTGTTAATTTTAGTCGCTCGCCCATATGGTTCGCCGGAGCCAAGGGTAAATAAGCTCAATCATCAATGTTAATGTTAGTAGGGTCAGACGGGGGAACGAGCAAAGATCCCTGGACTACCAGTTCAACATGTTAACCACTGGGCTACAGATCCGTATGTAGAGTACGGGCTGGTAAAGATCAGCATGTGCGGCCGTGTGTTGTCTTGTTGTTCAAACTGGTGGCATCATCGTGCTACATTTTGTTAACTATGTTGTGTATAGCATGATCAATGGAATGCCTGGCTTTTCGCGCCTGAAGCGAACGCGCTACCACTGCGCTAACGCGACTACCTATGCTTGCATGTCTCGTTGTCGTTGACATTAACAGGTAGTCTCGCATTACTGAAATCGAATCGTAAATTAAACTTTCCGTGATCAACAAGCAAGCGTTTGTTTGTATAGATTTTCTGGAGATTTGTTTCGATTTATTTGCATATTTGCAGGTCAGACACCGCTATTGCAATTTCCATAGGTCACCATTATAACATACAGTGCCATTATATTTTCCCCCAAAATAGTTTGGCACAAAAGACAGTAGTTTTCAACAGACTGGCCTTTGAGCCACAGGAAAATGTCAAATTTCAATGGGGTTGACCGATTGCGGTTTTTTTATTTCCCACTAAAGGCACCCACCCCCTACTCTGAAGGTAATTTAGTGGTGAATGTTGCACTGACACAAGGGCTTCCCTACACTTTTTCAACCAATCCCAGACCACTATAACAATAACACCGTCTGACCTGCAACCAAGGCGGATCAAATGGAAATGGTAAAACTGAAATTAGCTATGCATTAATTGCCATTCTTGATTTGGTATATGCGAATGAAGACGGAAATTTCTTGCAATCAGGGGTATCTACATACATCTAGGTTTTTAAAATTTTGACCTGTTATTTCGAGGTCTGAAGTAGTCACTACAGGTCCAGGGAACTTACTTATCGGGTACCCTATAGCAGCTACTCTTAACCAGGATAAATACGTCTGATGTGCAGTGTTGTCTGAGCGTCTGCTGCGTTCTTGCTTGGTTGCACAGTTTCCCAGAATGCCACACTTCCGGTCCAGACGGTGTCTCAATCTTCCGCGCCAGACGGTGTCTCTTAATGAACCCAATTGCCATTTACTACACTCCTCCCAACTTTATCGAGAAGAGTGGTACATCAGGGAGGACTTCCTCCACATCATTCTGGCAATGGGTATGTTCTTCAGGCACAATCGGTCTGACCAGCTTGTGACATCTCTCGACGGGAATGATATTCTTTGGACCTACATGGTGTCTGACCCCCAAGTAGGTATCTTCCAAGTTGTCTACTTTTCCTGGGCAGGCTTAGCCAACGTAAGCGGTTAGCCAGTACTCAGTCCATTACTGAACCCCTCTCTGGCTTAGTGCCTTACACCTAAGCTTACATCCACTTTTCCTGGGCAAGCTTAGCCGACGTAAGCGGTTAACCAGTACTAAGTCCATTAATGAACCCATCTCTGGCTTAGTGCCTTACACCTAAGCCATAATTCCATGCATTTCTACTTTTCCTGGGCAAGCTTAGCCGACTTAAGCGGTTCACCAGTACTAAGTACATCACAGGACCCGAATCCAGATCTGGCTTAGTGCCTCACACCTAAGCCATAATTCCATGCAATCCGGTCCTTACGGTCGGCTTACTTGGGAGGTTGATGGTGCAAGTAGAGGCGACGTGCGTTTTCCACTGCCGTCTTCATCACATCATCCCATTTGCCGCCCCTGATCCTGGCCACCTGGGTCGCTTCGCAAGTCTGCACATTTCTCTTTCTGGTTTGAACTTACACCTGCAAAGTTCAGCCTTTTAGCTTGAACTGGCTTGCCACCGTCGTATAACTGATTTTCTGCAGTTCCCTTTGAATCCCCGTACATCGACCAGTTCCCTCCTCGGCTACCCTTAGTACTGATCCCGACGCCGACCTGGGCATTGTCGACCGCGGATCCCTGTACTCTTTGCGAGGTCAAAGGGACTGCAATGTCTACGCTATCAATGGACGATCGTTTATCTCCATAGACCGACCAGTTCCCTCCTCGATTGCCCTTAGTGCTGATCCCGACCTGTGCAATGTCGACCGCGGATCCCTGTACTCTGCGAGGCCAACGGGACTGCAATGTCTACGATCTCGATAAACGATCCCCATTTCTCTTCTGCTTTCAAGCAGTATTCACTCCCGCCACAAGGCAGATCCTCAGGCAGCCTCTTAGCACACGCTTCCTCTCTTGTAGGTATTCTAGACAAGGAATCTGCATTTTCATGCTTATTGCTTGGCCGGTGACGTAGCACCATATTATATTGAGATAGCTCCTCGAGCCAACTGTCCTTGTGGTTCCCTGAACCGCATCAACCAGGTTAGACTCGAGTGGTCAGTCCTAACCGTAAAGGGTCTCTCTAACAGATAGTGTCAATATTGGCGTGTGAACCGCACAACTGCTAAAAGTTCTTTTCATTGTAACAGTACTTGCGCTGCTTGCGATTTACCGCGTTGCTCACCTTTTCGGCGCCATCTTGGATTTGGAGAAGTTCGGCTCCGATTGCTACATCAGATGCATCCATATCCAAGATGAACTCGTCGATATGGTATGAGCTCAGGTTCCACCAATCTGACTGATGGGTCCTCCCCCAGATCACTGCCTGTGTATGTCCTGCTCAGATTCACATGTTACCTGTGCATCTGCATACACATTACTGTCCGTCCACTGGATAGGCTCTGCCGATCTGCATCCCTTTTTTTAACAAGCGGTGTTTATCACTTGGGTTGACAACACACACTATCGGATCTGCCCCTGCACCACACATTACTCTCGGTACAAGGACTTTCAGACTATCTACGGGTTCCACGTAGTACTCGGGCATCTCGCAATTAAGAATACATTTCACCCTCATCACGGAGTTAGGTGGGATGGTCTGGCGTTTGGCCACTGTAACCCGAGCAACCACAGGCGTTTCTGCACTGTTACCTCCATGCAGGTTTATCTCCTGCCTATCAAACACCAATATGCCTCTGTAAACAGTACCGTAGTTGTCAGGGGCGTAGGTAGAATCATATAACTTCAATGGTGCACTCTGGTGCATTTTAATGTACGACTTTTAAATTTCGCTATTTTCAGAGATTTACCCATATCATACTACTCGACAGTTTTTATTGCATTTTCGGAGTTTAGCGTTTTCATTTTCTGGGACAAACTGCACGCCCGGGCCTTCAGTACCATATATTTGCCACGTGCCTGGTTGTAGGTGGGGTGATTTTTCCTGTCGTGTATAAGCACACACTTTCACGGGCAGATCTCGTCAATAAAATATAGTTTGTGCAAATATCTTTCTCACGAAGTCGTACTGTCGGACGGCCATCTATGAAGTGCTTGGAACAAACCTGAATATAGAAAATAACACCATAAAACAGATTGATACATTGTAATTCAGTACAGCAAATGCTTGAAAGTGGATATAAACTGGATTTAATTTACAATATTTAGAGTCGTTAGAGATATCAGTGGCTTATTCGGACCATAGCAGTGAATGATATATCGAAAACAAATCAGCCAGGGTCTGATTTGATGAGTAATGATAAAAAAATTGCTGTCGTGACGACTTAAACAGGCTTTTTAAACAATTTGTGTACACTATTTACTAGATATAATAAATAATTTAATAATCATGTACAGCTAGTTCAACTCACCACTGACTTTCAACCATTGTAGACGATTTTCCCCCGATGTCGGTATACAGTGGAATTTGAATGGTACGAGACATGCACAATCCTCGCCGTTTAAATCATTGTGAATCGGGCATGGTGAATGTTCCCAGTCATAAAGTCTTTTCTGATTATTATTGCAATTAACCACAGCACACTGTCGGCCACCACCGCGTTTATACGGCATTTTATACGATATTTTACTGTTTAAATGGATTATCACTATTTCATTAAGTTTTCACTTCCGTAATGGCGGACATGGAGATTGAAGAGTATTTATCAGGGGAGATCATTCATACAGTACTAAAAAATAGAATCGTCTATTCATACACATGTAGAGTTTCAATATACATGACGTGTACATATTGTACTTAGGATATTCCAGTTTGTTGGTTTGTTTAACTTCATATACGATTGTGTTTGACACACAAAATGGCGGCGTGTAAACGGTTCCTTTATGATGCATACAATAGTTATCTAATGTATATTAATGTTTATATTTATAATATTTATCAAATGTATATCAATGTTTATATTTATAAAATGTATATTAATGTTTATATTTATAATATTTATAAAATGTATATTTATGTTTATATTTATAATATTTATAAAATGTATATGTATGTTTATATTTATAATATTCATAAAATGTATATTTATGTTTATATTTAATAATTTTATAATATGGTATATTAATGTTTATATTTAAATTTTTATAAAATGTATATTAATGTTATATTTATAATATTTAAAAATGTAATATTTATGCTTATTTTATATATTTATATATTTAGGTTTATATTTATAAATGTATTTAATGTTTATATTTATAATATTATGAATGTATATTAATTTTTACTATTTATAATATGTATATTATGTTTATATTTATAATATTTATAATAATGTATATTTATGTTTATATTTATAAAATGTTATTTAATGTTTATTATTTTAATATTTATAAAATGTATATTTATGTTTATATTTTAATATTTATATAATGTATATTATGTTTATATTTTAATATTAATATATGTATTATTAATATTATAAAAGTATATTTATGTTTATATTTATAAGATGTTTATTAATGTTTATATTTATATATTTATTTTTATATTTAAAAATGTATATTAATGTTTATATTTATAATATTTATGATATGTATATTAATGTTTATATTTATAATATGTATATTAATGTTTATATTTATAATATTTATATAATGTATATTAATGTTTATATTTATAATATTTATGATATGTATATTAATGTTTATATTTATAATATGTATATTAATGTTTATATTTATAATATTTATATAATGTATATTAATGTTTATATTTATAATATTTATGTTTATATTTATAAAATGTATATTAATGTTTATATTTATAATATTTATAATATGTATATTAATGAAGATGAAATGTTACAAAATCTTCCTTTAACCTTTTGCTCCTGGTTGGACGCTTCCTTAACAGGGATAATATCAAAATTTGCTACACTTGCATGATGAGTTGCAGCTTCCTCCTTATTGTCATTGGGTTCGCCTGAGCCTGATTCAATAAAATCCCAGGCGAATATAGAATTAAAAGTCTCTTCATCTAAACATTCCAGGTACATATCCTCAATATTGTTAGATTCCAATTTTTATTTATTTAAATTTTGTTATAGCTATAAATTGTTTAAATATAATTATTCAATAGCAGACGGTTGATTTGTTGTTTGTTGTTGTTGTTGTCTAAGCATTTAAAGGGAGAGTAATAGTGCAAGAATAGTGTATTGGGAAGGGAGATAATAAAAAAAAGTAGTCCTGCAGTGAGATATGGATTATATCACACTGATGAGATATGGATTATATCTCACTGATAGAACACTGTATTTCATCAATTAGCATAAAATAAATGCCGTGATCAAAAGGTATCGGTACATCATTCTGTAGATAAGAATTCTTTGAAGTGCCGACAGTCGTTGTCATGATTACTAGTATTATTCACAGGGATTCGGTTAGCCTGGGTGTATGATGCACTGAGTGAATACATTTGATTTGATTTGACTACGAACAGATCAGAATTTCTGAAACTGTGCAAATTCATGAACACAATTTTGCTTGGGATATGATATTGGGATAAGTCCTTTGTACTTATATATTTGCATTACATGTAATATGCTACTGTAAATAAGTGTGATTTATATATTGTTTGTAATGTCGTTCAAAGAGCCTCTTGTAACATATGTACATGTATAACCTCATGTGTTCATGCTAACATGAATTGAGAGAAATAAAGGATTTTGACTTGACTTTTTGACTTTTTTTTTTACTTTTGATTTGGGTCGGTCGATTTGTCACTTTTTAACTTCTGGCAAAATGATCATAAACTCAATACGGCCCAATTAATAGTATCGGTGTTAAAATATATTTATTTGACTGACCAGGCAAAATATATCGACGCCTATTCCCAGGCTAGGATTCGGTGTGTCAAAGCAGATCTAAATATCGTAAAATGTTACAATTTGTTGTCTCTGCAAATAGATGGTGGTCGTGACATTTTCTACATGTATACATGATCCAGCATAGAACTACAACCGTTCGTTCTGGTCGTTATACATGTACAGTCGAACTATGTTAACTAGAACATCACCGTTCAATGTCGTCTGGTCCCGGCGATAATCTCTATATAACGCATATTGTGTTACCTTCGATGATTCGCATCCCCCACCTAACCCTAATCAAATTAACAGTCTTTCAAATGGGATGTTAAACCGAGGTCTCGTGTCGTGTCGTGTACGTAAAAGAACCAGAGGAGACTCTGGAATGGGTCTCTCTGTATCATTACACTATCTGGAATGGGTCTCTCTGTATCATTGCACTATCTGGAATGGGTCTCTCTGTATCATTGCACTATCCAGCAGGAAACACATAAGTTCGAGCATTTATTCTGATGGGAACATGTTGCCGACGGGCATCCTGTTTACTGCTACATATTAATACTAGGGACCGCTGATTGACTTACTTTGATCAACAGATGATAATCCCCTCATAAACTGACGTAACATTTGTGTTTTGTTGCCTTCTGTGCAATAAACAGACAATATTACATGTGGTCTTTACAAAGATACTGTGATCATGCAGTGACCTATGACCCATGACATAGATTTATAAATACCATGTTTACATAGATAGATAGATTCTTTATTATCCTCCATTATAGGAGAGCTATCACATACATGTTCCTCGGTTTTAATATGTAAATATAATAATATGTCGATAGATTGTGATAGTTTGATTATCTGTGATTACATTAGTCTCTTATAATTCTTTTATAATGAATGGTGTTGTACTTTGAAACGATAACTTGTTGTGTATATTTTATGTATTGTACAACGATGAGACTGAAATAAAGAATAAATCTCTACATGTATAATACAGATACATTTATAATATTATCGAATACGAACAAACATTGTGATCATGTAATTAAACTATATACATGTAATTACAAAAACCATATAACATATATGCAACATTGTGACAAGAATTTGCAGCCTCGCATAACAAAATGGAACATTGAATTAACTATAATATCGCATCCCGAGAGTGCACCTTACCGAAACGAAACATAAGGTGTAAACAGGAACTCAAATATTAAAAACGTAAGTTGACGAACTGTTTCAGAACACAGCCCCACAGGGATACGGCAGGTTCTTCATATAAAAAACCCATCTTGTTACATTCTAATAATCCAATCAGAACGCTCGTTTCAACGCTCGTTTCAACGCGAATTGGGCCGCTTTAGAAATTTTCAAAACAAATTGAAAATTCTACGAAATCTCTTTTTGACGTACATTTTTGCAGAATAAACCTACACGTTAATGGAAACACATTTTATTGATAATGTTATTCACAGTTAAAACTCTCCCGTCGAAGATTTTTGTTTGTTGCTGACAGAACCCGTGTCCTAGTATGGAAATGTGACCTGCTATGGCCAATGTCTGTGGCAATTGTTTGCAAAGTATACATGCATGCAGCTTAAAGTTGTGTTTTATTTGAAGAACAATATAAAGACTCGGGATAGGCGTTATATTTGGACAGATTTGTACAACATTGTTTCAGATAGGGCCATTTTACTGATCGATGCGAAATCTGACACCCCACAGAGTAGAATCCCTGTACTTAAATATATATACTAGTACCCCCAAACGTGCCGAATCCCTGTGCACAGCCCTGCACTAGAATAGAATAATGTAGAGTATATGAGATGAACCCATGCTAATTCCCATCACCTCCACATATACATTATACAGTTACAAGCTAATTTTATTTGTAAACAAACTATTTATTCGACGCAGATATGTATTATCTTCGAATAATGTTTGGATTTTTGCATTTACGCTTTGCACAAAAGGCATTAATTATTTTCAGAAAATTCTTCAATAGAAACAATATGTTTTTTGGACGGTAATCAATTTGAACATGTTATATGTTGATATTAATCCACTTATCGGGAGTCTGTTTGCAATCGTGGGTTATTTGGGGGGGGGGGTGGGCATTTAAAGTAGCAGGCGTAGAAAGGCCTTAGGCGTATATATGGGGCTAACGTAGGCCTACATGCGTAGAATGGCGTATATATGAAATAATCGATACACTCTGCACTGGATAGCGGACAGAGGCGTAGAAAGACGTGTGTACATGGGGCATATAGTTAATATATTCGAAATGACTGAGTCAAGCATTCATGATTTGTAGCAGGACTGTGTAAATACAATGTAGTAGTGTAAGATGGTGATATGGTACAGGATGTACATGTATGCAGACGGGGCTCAGATATACCGTCCGTATTTCTGTAATTACGCTGTTTTATGTAAACCATGTGTGTTTTACGTTTATTTATCGTCGCTACTGGTTGCCCATACGAGCGACGGCTCCTGAAGAGATTAGTAATTATATATATACGGGTGTGATACATATGCATGATATATCCGAATTGCTATGACTCATCATATACGTGTTTATTGTGTGCTTAGGCTGTCGTTATGCATTACGCTAATCCAGAATCTGGTCCAGGTTAAATAAATAAGAATTAAACTTTTCGTAAAATTTAAATTGTGAATTGTATCTTTTAATTATAGCCCGACCTGCCCCGGTACCTCACGCCAAGCGAGTTCCCCAACTACGTACACTACAATAGAACCTCGCCCAACGACAAAAATCCGCGCTACGTCAAATTGCCGTGTTCCGGCATATTTGAGTTTTCCTCCTGACGTGTACTGTACATTTGGGCGTGCTTAAAGTGTGTGGAGGCGAACTTCCTTCTTGCTATCTTTAGACATGACCAATGGAGTTCATACCCTGATGGAAATTATTAACACGCGATTCAATACGTATATTTACATTAATTATTTGAATTATTATTGAATGGTACAAACAAAGAAATATCACACTGTGCATTAAAATGTATTTAGCAAACTTACCGCATGTCAAATCTGGTAATTAGATCATCATTGGAACAGTGTAAACTGTAAGACATGCCTTTTAATATAAAAGGAATGTTGCCCAATCCTGCGAATGCGCATGCCCAAATATTCGAGTGCGCATGTCAGCCACATACCATTAGTGAGGAAATTCATACGAAAATAGATACAAACATGGCATATACGTTCATCGAAGCAAACGCAATATGTAAATATTAATGTTTTAAGAACACAGAATAATACCTTTTTCCATTGACCAGAGATGCCTTCCCTGCTTTCTATGGTGTAATTCTTAACGACACTTCCTCCGTCGTATGCTGGTTGTTGCCATGACAACGTAGCGGACGACTCTGTGACATCAGATATACCGAGCGGACCAACTGGCTTGGTCGGTACATCTATAAAAGTGTCAATATTACAACATTAATGATGGGCGTGACTGACTATAGGACATTTCAGTATTGGCGCGTATCGTCATCTGGTTCGCGTAATTCGGCGCTGAATTTTCCACGTATACCGCATTTATAAACATTCTAAAACATGTTTAAGTCACTTTCATTATTGTGGGGCGTGATCAATACTAGTCCAACTATTTAGACTTGAAAAAAGTAACAATTTACTATCAAGGCATTTTTCAAATAACAGATCGAAGAAATGTGTTTTACGTTTATTTATCGTCGCTACCGGTTGCCCATATATGAGCGACGCCTCCTGAAGAGATTAGTAATTTTAGATTTTGGAGGATAGTGCAATGATACAGACAGAGACCCATTACCGAGTCTCCTCTGGTTCTTTTACGTGCACGGTGTAAAGCACCGACACGAGACCTCGGTTTAACGTCCCATCTGAAAGACTGTTAATTTTATTAGGGTCAGCCGGGGGTCGAACCTGCGATCCCTGGATTACCAGTCCAGCGTTTTACCACTGATCCGCCTGATCGAAAATATAATATGTAAAGGTCTTACATAGGACTAGGTCAATACCTACTCAGCCAATCAGCTTATGTTTCATTCTACCTAGAATTATTAACTATTATAAAGATCACACAATTAAGGGCTCAAATCTAAATAGCTTTTACTAATTTGCCCAAGGCCACTTCAAAACTAATCTGATAGTTGTATTTGTCATCCTTCAATAAATCAACATCATATCTGCCTGCACGCGCCTGTCTATCCAGTGGTCTAGTATTACGGGTTATAGAACATATATACAATTTGAGGTATATCAGTATATTAGAAATGCATATGTTTTCTATATGTTTGTGCTAGCATACATACTATTTATGTTATAGTATAAGGATTTGAGAAAATTGTGAATGTTAGCGGCATTTTTAGGTAAAAGTTGGGAACCAGACTTTTTAACATAATTCAGGAATGCCGAATTCGATAAATCCGGTTCCCAAGTGAAATTTTGAGTTTTTGACCACCTAATTTGCATAAACAAAATGGCCGCCAAATGGCAAATGTTGGACCATTCCTCTGCGATATCTCTGTAACCGGGCAAGCTATAATGACAAATCAAGTGTCTATACCTATGTTTTGAAGGGCAGAGAATATGATTAAGACATTTCTGAGGTCATTGGTTGTGAACAATACTCATGAATATGCAAATTAGTGGCCGCCATTACAGAAAAGTCCGTTTTCACCAATATCTCTGTAACAGGGCAAGCTATAATGACAAATCAAGTGTCTATACCTATGTTTTGAAGGGCAGAGAATATGATTAGGACATTTCTAGAGTCATAAACAATACTCATGAATATGCAAATTAGTGGCCGCCATTACAGAAAAGTCCGTTTCGACCAATATCTCCGTAACCAGAAATGCAATATTGACAAACCAAGTGTCTATATCTGTTTTGAAGGGCAGATAATGTTTGTTCGGCTAGGCCGTATTCATGCAACGAGTTTGGTCATCAGTCTCTTGCTCACATGCACACATTGCTGTGCATCGTAAGTTGTATTTTCGGCATTTGCACCGGCGTGTCTTGCATTGTTTCTTGCATGAACATGAAATCACTTCCATACAACTTTCAGGGATGGGACTCAATGACATTAGTTTGGGCTTTAGTCCTGTATCAGTACGTTCCCATCCCATGTCCACGGGGGCTGGAAGCTCAGGTACAGCACAGTGAGCATTTCTCCAAACCATTGTTTGATAGTGTGCTCGCATTACATGATAGCGGAAAGCATCACTCGTTGGGGGCATCGCTTCAGGTTTCCCTGTCTTAGAGAATAGTATATGCCGTGCCGTATCAATAGAGTCTGTTTTTTGCACATTGTATACTCTGCAAAGAAATGTTTCTGAAGATCGAATGGTCTCCTCTGTGAGGTCAGCGATTCCTAAGTCCTTGAGCAACTGATGGTGCTCTTTAAAGACTTCCCATGCGGTCCTTTTCGTGTGATTTGCGATGTATGATGTGGTGTCACACCCGGTTAATGCATGAAATGGCAAAAGATTTGTAGCTGAATCTCTTGGCAGGTTACTGAAAACTGCATCAATGGGTATATATCGCCGTTTCTTGGCAGTACCAGACAGCATCCAGAGACGTTCACACTGAACACGTGGGAAATGGGAAACCAAAAGCATGAGAACATCAGTGTCCCTTGATGACACAACAACTGTGTTAAACTGACTGCACAACATGTAACACCAACCTAGTGTCAGCTTCTTCGTGTGTGGCTTTCAGCTGAGTCAAATCGGTTGTTGTCTTTGAAGACCTAACTTCAAGTTCCTCCCTGAATCCCCCTGCAGCTACTATCTCCTTATCATCTGGTGCCTGAAGACACAATTCCCCAGACAAGAAATGTGCAAGATCAACTTTATTATCAGGAAGCGACAGAAAGTTTGTCCAGTTTTTTGGAAGCGGCACATCACGATTATCAACAAGCCGTCTGATTGGGCGAGCTGCTTTCGTGCGTCGTGTCCTGGTAGCACCCTTGATTGTCTCTTCTCTGTACCTGTCGAACACAACGTCTATTCGTTGATAGTTAGAACCTGCCTTCAGTACTGCTCTTACGTATGTGTCGGCCAAGTCCCCGAAGGTCACTGCTTTTTCAGGCTTTCCCAGAGCAACCACCAGTGCGTGTCCATCAATGATAAGGCAAGATGACAGGTTGTGAACTTCTATAGCTTCATGACATACTATGTCTTCTGTTAACTTATCTGCCAGCACGGACTTGTTTCCAGTCCGGAGTGAACCATTCATTTCGGCAAGTGATATAGGAACTGGCAGAAGCTCGTGCTTCATGACAGCTTGCAAGTCAACTGGACGACCTGCCTCATAGGCAATGACGAGGCGTTGAAGGACGTTTCTATCTGCTTTTATGATAGTTTTCTTGTCTTTGTCTTTACTGTCCTTGACCACTTCATACAGGGATTCAAACGTTTTGGCACGACTCTTGTGTAGTGGCGCATGAATCGGGACGTCCGGCATGTCACCTTGCTTAGGTACAATCATTCTCTCCTCAACAAATGTATTCACTTGTTTCTGTCCGAGGTCTTTGGCACACAGTAACGAGTCCTGGATTTCCTCCGTTGCTAGGTCTTTCGTGACGAGGTTGTGCAAGGACTCTGGTGAAACTGATGCAAGCACCTTGAATTCCTGGAAGGCCGTGACTAATGCCATCTCATCATCGTTGTCTCGCTTTTGCCGTGATTTGGTGGCTTCATTGTGAACGTATCAACTGCCAGGATGGTGATCGTACATGTCATACGTTTCAGCTGCAATGTGAGACCTCAGATTATACGAAAGGGTCCATCTAGTAAGAGCTGATGTTGTTTTTGTGATGCCAACGATTCCATCTCCTTTCTTGCCTGTACCATTTATCCACTCCATGGCTTGGTCTGGGTCTACTTGGTTGAACTTACGTGCCGAACGCTTGACACCAAAGTTTCCCTTTTGAAACTCCGATAGCACAGGTTCTGGAAGTTGGTGCATCTCGGCCAAGTACAGCGGACCCCATCTTGCATAGTTCAGGTGGTCATATCGCATGATGTAGGGCAACATCTGACTGAAGGAGTAGATATGAATGTCCCATACTCCATCACGCTGTGCTCGGGTGAAATGCAATAGTATCGAGGCCATGTCCATGTAGTTCCACCAAAAGACGAAGTTCACATCATCCGATCTACTAGCAACGAAATCTTTCAGAACTCTGTGAAACATTTCCTGCCTGAGACAAGCTATCAGCTCAGGAATTCTCTCGGGGTTGTCATCAGCTGCCATTGCAGAAACTTCATCATAGCATTCCTTGTTCGATTCTGCAGCAAACAAAAGAAATGTTGGCAACAAAATCCGCCACAGGGCCTGCAAGGTATGTTTGTGAGCTCTCATAGCTTTGCTGTATGCCTTTCCTGACAAGACAAGCTGCACAGCACCCTCTCCGAGCAGTCCACACTCCATCTCCGAGCAGTCCACACTCCAACCACACTTCAGCTAGACCAGACCCGGCCATGTGATATCCGATAATCTTTAGGAAGTTCATCGCAGTATAAAGTCCACCAAGACGAGGGATTAATTTATCCCGGTATTCTTCAACAGACCACTTCAGTTCCATGAGTTTGCAGAATAGAGCTTGGTCGACTGTAAGGACAGTGTACTCCTGGCCAAAATGGGACGATATTGCCATGCACCTTTTCACAACTGTATTCAGCGTATCTAATTCATGGGCCGGAGCAAGAATGATAGGCAAATATCCTACTGCTGTCTCCTCTGGTTCCTCTGATGAGATCGACTGATTGAATACTGTCCAAGAAGGTTTTGTGTCAGAATCTTGACGTCGCAGAAAGAACGCCATATCCTTTGCCTCCGCTTGTTTTACACAATCAGGGTCTGCTTCAGGTTTCGTAAACCATTTCTTGTCAACAGGTGTGGCGAATACCGGCTCACTTGTTGCAGGATTTATGTTCGCAAGGATACAGGTTCTGCATGATATCTGGCACAATCAGCGTATGTCTAGTTGACGGCTCTAACGTCTGAAGTTCAGCATCTGATTGTTGTCCCCGTTGCCATGTTGCCATTTGTGTTGCATGGAAAGTATTTTTGCCATCAAGTGTTTCATCAAGAATATCAATGTTGTCTGCGGTGAAGTGGATAAACTTGTTGGCTACAATGTTTGGTGGAATAATGGCTCCTGTTGCTTGGTCCATAGATTTCAGGGTGGTTTCAGCTAGGGAAGTATCTACTTGCAACACCTGCTCATAGCTCAAACAGTGGCCTGCTTTGTTGAACAACTCCACTAGATCTTTAGATCGTGTTGCTTGATGAAGTGTATTGGCAAGTCCAACATGTTTTGGAGTCCATTTCTTACCGCCACTGATACCGTAGACTAGATCCTGTGCTATACTCAGAACTCTGCCTCTGAGAAGATCTTCATTATTTTCTGAACTGTCACCTTCGAGCGCCTTTTGACCGCCAAATATTAGTCTCAGAAACATATATAAACTATCTGGAATGCATCGAATTGCTTCATCTTCACTCACAGAAAAGCCTTTGTGACCCGGAGTTTCCATCATGTCACCACGAATTTTCAGTGCAACATGTACAAGTGAAAGAAAAATGTCGTCGTGAGGCACATATCGAGGCAACGTTTCCTCAGTCTCCTCGATTTCCTTCATCTTCAAAATTGCAGTATGCTGATATTTTGTTGGAATCAGCATAGTCTTTCTCTCGGATGTGTTCCTGTCAAGGGGTTGGAAGAAGTTGAAGACAGATCCTAGTTGTAACTGTAACTTTTCTTTGAATGTTGTCCTTCTGCTGTAGTACGATGGCTGAATTACGGTAGACGATTTTTCAGCAAGCTCCTTATACCGTTCCCATACATCATCTAGCATGATAACGTGTCCTTTGTCCGCTGACTGCTGCAACTCTCTGCACAGCCATATCATCGCAAGGTCTGTATTGGCCGAGTCCTGCTTTGTCTTAGTGGTAGACCTCATGAATGCTCTCAGACAGTTCAAGTGGTATTGCCCTCAGCCGCAATTAAGTCAATCACTCCAGCTAATCGGAGGCCAATTTTGTAGTCAAAAGAGGAAGCTTGAATTATCTGATCACTCATTTGTTTCGTCATGATTGATGTCAATCGTCCCTTTGAAACAACCGTTTGACAGAAAATGCATAGATTCCAGGTTACAGGTTTCACGTGCCTTCGCGATGTGCGTGTATCACCTCTGCTGCTGCAACTCGCTCCTTGCTCAGAATCTACTGCCTGCATATTGTCCAAACGTTGACTTTCACATTTGTCCGTAAAATTCGTTTTCTGCAATCGTTGAAGTTTACTTTTGTCCGTGAAATGGGCATAGCACATTTTGTGCCAGACAAGGGTTTTGGCTTGAGCTGAATCCAAAGCATTTTCAAGACGGTCAATCAAAATGACATTCTTAGAGTCCCTAAGCTTTCTTCTGGTATTGGCAGCATGCCTGACTGTTGCGAGTCCATGGTCACTTGCATTACTAGGAGTACTGGCTGTATGCGGAGTTTGGCAGAATATGCACAAGCTGTAATCTACAGGCAGAGGCCTCTTCAAGCTAACTACAGGATCCATGGTAGCCTGCAAATCAAATAAATAATTAGTTAGAGCCTACACCTACTCTGTGAGCGATATTTCTGTAAAGTGTTGATTTGACTCATCTGGGGGATATTTCTGACAGTAGCCTACTTACCCTAATTTAAAAAGGTCAATTTAAAAGAATACAATCGGTAATCAGTGTCATGGTTCAACGGAAAACCACTGGTACCAAGCAAGATATCAAAATTAGACCCTTCAGGCTTTCTCCATTATAGTCTAGTGTATAGTGGTCCATCAGATGGGAAACATGATTCAGTGAATCCCCTTGCAAATACTTTCGGGGAATACCCTTTCTGAAACCCTTGGATTACCCGGTACTCAAACCATAGGTATAGACACTTGAATTTTTCTTATTGCTTGCCTGGTTACATATATGTTGGTAAAAATGGACTTTTCTGTAATGGCGGCCACTAATTTGCATATTCATGAGTATTGTTTATGACTCTAGAAATGTCCTAATCATATTCTCCGCCCTTCAAAACATAGGTATAGACACTTGTTTGTCATCATAGCTTGCCCGGTTACAGAGATATTGGTGAAAACGGACTTTTCTGTAATGGCGGCCACTAATTTGCATATTCATGAGTATTTTTCACCACCAATGACTTCGGAAATGTCATAACCATATTCTCTGTCCTTCAAAACATAGGTATAGACACTTGATTTGTCATTATAGCTTGCCTGGTTACAGAAATATCGTAGAAGAATGGTTCAACATTTGCCATTTGGCGGCCATTTTGTTTATGCAAATTAGATGGTCAAAAACTCAAAATTTTGCTTGGGAACTGGGTTTATCGGATTCGGCATGCCTGAATTATGTTAAAAAGTCCGGTTCCCAACTTTTACCCCAAAATGCCCCTAGAACCTTATGCAGGGCCTTTTTTCTGAAATCCCACCAGTCTATTATATTATGTGTGTTCTCATGTGATTGGAAAGCTGAATGGAATTTAATTAATTAATCTATGTATATGTCATGTAATATTAATGCCGCTAAATTAAATAAATGATGCGTTCTGATTTACAAATATGACCACATGTAAAATTATATATATAATATTAACATTTAGTAATGAATATGGTTACGGCCATGTTATACAACTTTGCCAAAACTTCAATTTTGTATTTTTGGTTTTGTGTTTTGTTGCGTCTTTTGACCTTCTCCGTGATACAAATAAAGAACTATTTTGCTTTAATTATAAGACAGATAAATATTATATGTATTTACACAGATATATAAATGGCTATGGGAGCTCATTTGTATAAAATGTATGCATTATGTTTGCACTGTTCGCTAACTGTATATAATATGTATGTATGTCCTCATGGTCTTGGAAGCCTACTGGAATTTAATAAAATAAACTATGAAACTATCAGTCTGTCTGTCCCATAAAGTGGTACAAATGTACTTAGGTGGGTTAGAGAACAATTGGTCTAGGGTCAGGGGTTATGTGGTTATGAACACTTTATTTGGCTATCGATTTCTTTTATGTGGCTATATAATGATATGAAAGGTATAGCCACTTAATATACAATTTGGGGTCCGTCCGCCCGCCCGCCCGCCCGCCCGCCCGCCCGTCCGTCCGTCCGCCCGCCCGTCCGTCCGTCCGTCCATCCGTCCGTCCATCCATCCATCCATCCATCCTGAACCATGATCGTTTTCATTGACAAGTCTGTATACAGTCAAACCGGTATTAGTGGTCACCTCTATTAAGCAGCCAACCTGCATTAAGCAGCCAGATTCCAGATTCCCAATATGTTGTTTTGCTATACATTTGACCTCGTGATGCCCTTGGCTGGCTGCTTAAGGCAGGTTTGACCGTAGGTTCCTGACTGAACTGATGAAAACCATTCCATTACATTAAACTGATGTGGGGGGAATCCTACCCTTACTCTAACCTGAAATGGTGACAGACAGACCCGCACGTGATTATCCGCAATAACCATTACTTAAGAAGAGTTCCCCCACATGAATAGCAATGATAAGAAATGAAAGAAACCGTCGTCACATGATTACATACCCGAAATCAATATTCAATGCATACAGAGATAATACCTTGAACAAGTTTCCGAAGTTTATCTAGGTAGGGCCTACATTTTGAGTCGGCAATATAGCAATAAACAGTGTTTATATTAGATATACAGTTTTCACATTTAAGTTGGACATACTAGTAGACTTGTGATAGAAGATACTGAATTACAGGAAGTCGCATCGTTTTATTTGTTAATTTAAGAAAATTGTAGTTTGAACTAGATACATTCCAAAATGGCGTCAGGTGGAAATTTGTCACGGACATTAGAAGGGGGACACGAGCCGTTCTATGAGTTTGCCTGTACCCTGTGCGCTGTAGACGGGAGGCACGTAGAAGCAACGAAATACTGCGTGGAATGCGTCATCTACATATGTGCTCGTTGTATCCAGAAACACGACATATTCCCGCTACACAAGAAGCACACAATGGTGGACCAGACACAGTTTGCGACAGCCGGATTATCTGCTCTAGTGTCGTTTCCGACGAAACGCTGCAAGAAACACCCCAGCGAAATGAACAACATGTTCTGTGGAAACCACGATGTTGTCTGCTGCAATGTGTGTAAGGCACTCGACCACAGGTAGTTGAAACACAGGAACTTGAAATTTTATCCATAAGCCACCAACGGTCTCGTACCTCTATCCTAGTACACCCCCCTCTATTAAAAAAAAGAATAGAGGCGGGTGTCCTAGGATAGAGGTACGAGACCTTTGGTGGCTTATCGATACAATTTCAAGTTCCTGTGGTTGAAATAGATACAGTCAAACCTGTCTTAAGCAGCCAGCCAAGGGAGTCACAGAAAGTGGCTGCTGAACACAGGTGGCTGCTTAATAGAGGTCTAATGTATAATAAAACAACATGTTTGGAATCTTGAAACTGGCTGCTTAATACAGGTTGGCTGCTTAATAGAGGTGACCACTAACGCAGGGTTGACTGTAGATACAAAAGATTTTCTGCTTCAATCGATCAGTAGGCAACTCATTGCAAAACAGTTTTAGCATATGTATTTAGAAGATATTATCACATGTAAAAATGTTAAATTTTACTTCTTGATCTATATTAATTTCATTGTGTAAAGAAATGTGTACATTATACATGTGCATATTTATTCTAGTATTAACTTTGTACATGTGCATATTTATTCTAGTATTAACTTTGTACATGTGCATATTTATTCTAGTATTAACTTTGTACATGTGCATATTTATTCTAGTATTAACTTTGTACATGTGCATATTTATTCTAGTATTAACTTTGTACATGTGCATATTTATTCTAGTATTAACTTTGTACATGTGCATATTTATTCTAGTATTAACTTTGTACATGTGTATATTTATTCTAGTATTAACTTTGTACATGTGTATATTTATTCTAGTATTAACTTTGTACATGTGCATATTTATTCTAGTATTAACTTTGTACATGTGCATATTTATTCTAGTATTAACTTTGTACATGTGCATATTTATTCTAGTATTAACTTTGTACATGTGTATATTTATTCTAGTATTAACTTTGTACATGTGCATATTTATTCTAGTATTAACTTTGTACATGTGTGCATATTTATTCTAGTATTAACTTTGTACATGTGTATATTTATTCTAGTATTAACTTTGTACATGTGTATATTTATTCTAGTATTAACTTTGTACATGTGCATATTTATTCTAGTATTAACTTTGTACATGTGTATATTTATTCTAGTATTAACTTTGTACATGTGTATATTTATTCTAGTATTAACTTTGTACATGTGTATATTTATTCTAGTATTAACTTTGTACATGTGTATATTTATTCTAGTATTAACTTTGTACATGTGCATATTTATTCTAGTATTAACTTTGTACATGTGTATATTTATTCTAGTATTAACTTTGTACATGTGTATATTTATTCTAGTATTAACTTTGTACATGTGCATATTTATTCTAGTATTAACTTTGTACATGTGCATATTTATTCTAGTATTAACTTTGTACATGTGTATATTTATTCTAGTATTAACTTTGTACATGTGCATATTTATTCTAGTATTAACTTTGTACATGTGCATATTTATTCTAGTATTAACTTTGTACATGTGCATATTTATTCTAGTATTAACTTTGTCACTACATATTAAGGTTTTGAGTACAGGTAGATAAAAAAATATAGTATAAAGGGAGATAATTAACAAATAAATGTAATTGTTTAAAATAATATTTCACATATTGGCTTCACCTAGTATTTTACAACACAACGACCGATGCCTCAATGGATATATAGTAAAGTTTCACACATTTACACTATTTAACATGATTTTTCACACATATTATGATCAGCAGATAGTATTTGATTACAGTTCATGTGATGGCACACAGTACATAACGGACGCCGCTAGGGGTATACAGAAGACCCGGGAATATAAACATGTCATGAAAGAGACAAAAGCCTGTATCGCTGATGTCGACGAAGTACTTGGTAGCCGGAAAGTGGACAAATCTCGCATTGCCAACGAAAAGCACCAAGTAAAGCAAACCATTGCAGATTTACGTAAAAAGGTGAATAAGTATTTTGACGATCTAGAAACGAAAAGTCTGAATGAGCTGGATATGAAAGAGAAATTAATCGTTGACGGGATAGACAAGGATGTGAGAGACCTCGATAGTATGAGGACAGAGGCTGACGACGTTCGGAAGAAGCTTGATTCATTCAAGGGAGATAATGAGTGTGAACTCTTTGTTCTCGTCAAATACGGAAAGCTTATGGTGAATGATGCGAAGGAGAAATGTGCCGAGGTCTCACGGACAGTAAACAGAGAGTTTATTAGGTTCAAAATAGACCCGAAGATAGAAGCATTTGTGACGTCATTAGACATGTTGGGAGCGTTTTCATTATTGCCACCGACAGTCGCAGAACGTTCTGGACAGTATAATATAACGGATGAGTCGGACTGTAAAACGTGTATTATCGGTGACATATGTCAGTTACAGGATGGTACGATACTTGTTACTGATTACAGCAACAAGAAACTAAAGAGACTAGATCAGTCCTACATAGTGCTTGATTCCGTACAACTGCCGAGTACACCTAATAGTGTATGTGCTATTGGTGCTGATGAGGTGGCCGTGTCTCTGTGCAGCGACAAGGAAATACAAGTTGTTTCTGTAGGAAGGACACTCACATTGACAAGATCAATCACTGTAGGTAATTGTTGCACAGGGATTGTTTATATGGGTGGGAACTTGTATGTCTGCAGTGGAGATGTAGATAATGCATCTTCAGGTCGTATAGAAGTATATAACAACGCCGGAGTACTTCAACACTATATTCCACGTTCACGATCACGTCTGTCGTCCATACCAGTATATATCACCGCCAGTGACGACGGCCAGCATCTGTTTGTTACTAACTACGACAATGACGACATCACTATGTGGGATCTTGCTGGTGATGTGATCAATACTTTCAACGACAAGGACTTAGTTACAGCGCAAGGAATATGTACAGATGACCTAGGGCACGTGTTTGTATGTGGGGAGGGTAGTAACACAGTCGTACAGCTGTTACCGGAGCACCAGACGATAGATGTGATTCTAAGGGAGACAGATGGGATTGAGAAACCATGTGCAGTATGCTATGATAGGAAAACATCAAGATTATTAGTCGGATGTGCTTACACAAATAGTCTATCGGTGTTCAATGTGACGAAATAAACACACCATCACTAAATTATGTGAATTGCCGAAAATATTTGGAGCCAACATTTATTTTGTCCATAATTGACTTTTTATTCAGTGCTGTAAGCAGCCGAATACATCTCATGTTATGTTTGTGAAGTTATTTACTGTTTCTTTCTGCCAGCATGTAAGGCACAACATTCGGCTCTTCTGCATTAAACGAATAGTAAAATACCCAGACTATTCACACATTTACGACAGGTACCTGCGCTCGCCCTTTACTTTCGTTTTTTTACCTCCATACTTCCAAAAACATGATAGTAGCTTGTAAATAGTATCGTTGGATAATTAGAGCTCATATCTGTACAATATATCATGTTATTCAGGATACACGTATTACATTACGCATGCGTGTCGACCCTACATACAATATATCATGTTATTCAGGATACACATATTACATTACGCATGAGTGTCGACCCTACATACAATATATCATGTTATTCAGGATACACACATTACATTACGCATGAGTGTCGACCCTACATACAATATATCATGTTATTCAGGATACACACATTACATTACGCATGAGTGTCGACCCTACATACAATATATCATGTTATTCAGGATACACACATTACATTACGCATGAGTGTCGACCCTACATACAATATATCATGTTATTCAGGATACACATATTACATTACGCATGAGTGTCGACCCTACATACAATATATCATGTTATTCAGGATACACACATTACGCATGAGTGTCGACCCTACATACAATATATCATGTTATTCAGGATACACACATTACGCATGAGTGTCGACCCTACATACAATATATCATGTTATTCAGGATACACACATTACGCATGAGTGTCGACCCTACATACAATATATCATGTTATTCAGGATACACACATTACGCATGAGTGTCGACCCTACATACAATATATCATGTTATTCAGGATACACACATTACATTACGCATGAGTGTCGACCCTACATACAATATATCATGTTATTCAGGATACACACATTACGCATGAGTGTCGACCCTACATACAATATATCATGTTATTCAGGATACACACATTACATTACGCATGAGTGTCGACCCTACATACAATATATCATGTTATTCAGGATACACACATTACATTACGCATGAGTGTCGACCCTACATACAATATATCATGTTATTCAGGATACACACATTACATTACGCATGAGTGTCGACCCTACATACAATATATCATGTTATTCAGGATACACACATTACATTACGCATGAGTGTCGACCCTACATACAATATATCATGTTATTCAGGATACACACATTACATTACGCATGAGTGTCGACCCTACATACAATATATCATGTTATTCAGGATACACACATTACATTACGCATGAGTGTCGACCCTACATACAATATATCATGTTATTCAGGATACACACATTACGCATGAGTGTCGACCCTACATACAATATATCATGTTATTCAGGATACACACATTACGCATGAGTGTCGACCCTACATACAATATATCATGTTATTCAGGATACACACATTACGCATGAGTGTCGACCCTACATACAATATATCATGTTATTCAGGATACACACATTACGCATGAGTGTCGACCCTACATACAATATATCATGTTATTCAGGATACACACATTACGCATGAGTGTCGACCCTACATACAATATATCATGTTATTCAGGATACACACATTACGCATGAGTGTCGACCCTACATACAATATATCATGTTATTCAGGATACACATATTACATTACGCATGAGTGTCGACCCTACATACAATATATCATGTTATTCAGGATACACACATTACGCATGAGTGTCGACCCTACATACAATATATCATGTTATTCAGGATACACACATTACGCATGAGTGTCGACCCTACATACAATATATCATGTTATTCAGGATACACACATTACGCATGAGTGTCGACCCTACATACAATATATCATGTTATTCAGGATACACACATTACATTCGCATGAGTGTCGACCCTACATACAATATATCATGTTATTCAGGATACACACATTACATTACGCATGAGTGTCGACCCTACATACAATATATCATGTTATTCAGGATACACACATTACGCATGAGTGTCGACCCTACATACAATATATCATGTTATTCAGGATACACACATTACATTACGCATGAGTGTCGACCCTACATACAATATATCATGTTATTCAGGATACACCATTACATTACGCATGAGTGTCGACCCTACATACAATATATCATGTTATTCAGGATACACACATTACGCATGAGTGTCGACCCTACATACATATATCATGTTATTCAGGATACACACATTACGCATGAGTGTCGACCCTACATACAATATATCATGTTATTCAGGATACACACATTACATTACGCATGAGTGTCGACCCTACATACAATATATCATGTTATTCAGGATACACACATTACATTACGCATGAGTGTCGACCCTACATACAATATATCATGTTATTCAGGATACACAATTACATTACGCATGAGTGTCGACCCTACATACAATATATCATGTTATTCAGGATACACACATTACGCATGAGTGTCGACCCTACATACAATATATCATGTTATTCAGGATACACACATTACATTACGCATGAGTGTCGACCCTACATACAATATATCATGTTATTCAGGATACACCATTACGCATGAGTGTCGACCCTACATACAATATATCTGTTATTCAGGATACACACATTACGCATGAGTGTCGACCCTACATACAATATATCATGTTATTCAGGATACACACATTACGCATGAGTGTCGACCCTACATACAATATATCATGTTATTCAGGATACACACATTACGCATGAGTGTCGACCCTACATACAATATATCATGTTATTCAGGATACACACATTACGCATGAGTGTCGACCCTACATACAATATATCATGTTATTCAGGATACACACATTACATTACGCATGAGTGTCGACCCTACATACAATATATCATGTTATTCAGGATACACACATTACGCATGAGTGTCGACCCTACATACAATATATCATGTTATTCAGGATACACACATTACGCATGAGTGTCGACCCTACATACAATATATCATGTTATTCAGGATACACACATTACGCATGAGTGTCGACCCTACATACAATATATCATGTTATTCAGGATACACACATTACGCATGAGTGTCGACCCTACATACAATATATCATGTTATTCAGGATACACACATTACGCATGAGTGTCGACCCTACATACAATATATCATGTTATTCAGGATACACACATTACGCATGAGTGTCGACCCTACATACAATATATCATGTTATTCAGGATACACACATTACGCATGAGTGTCGACCCTACATACAATATATCATGTTATTCAGGATACACACATTACGCATGAGTGTCGACCCTACATACAATATATCATGTTATTCAGGATACACACATTACATTACGCATGAGTGTCGACCCTACATACAATATATCATGTTATTCAGGATACACACATTACATTACGCATGAGTGTCGACCCTACATACAATATATCATGTTATTCAGGATACACACATTACATTACGCATGAGTGTCGACCCTACATACAATATATCATGTTATTCAGGATACACACATTACGCATGAGTGTCGACCCTACATACAATATATCATGTTATTCAGGATACACACATTACGCATGAGTGTCGACCCTACATACAATATATCATGTTATTCAGGATACACACATTACGCATGAGTGTCGACCCTACATACAATATATCATGTTATTCAGGATACACACATTACGCATGAGTGTCGACCCTACATACAATATATCATGTTATTCAGGATACACACATTACGCATGAGTGTCGACCCTACATACAATATATCATGTTATTCAGGATACACACATTACGCATGAGTGTCGACCCTACATACAATATATCATGTTATTCAGGATACACACATTACGCATGAGTGTCGACCCTACATACAATATATCATGTTATTCAGGATACACACATTACGCATGAGTGTCGACCCTACATACAATATATCATGTTATTCAGGATACACACATTACGCATGAGTGTCGACCCTACATACAATATATCATGTTATTCAGGATACACACATTACGCATGAGTGTCGACCCTACATACAATATATCATGTTATTCAGGATACACACATTACGCATGAGTGTCGACCCTACATACAATATATCATGTTATTCAGGATACACACATTACGCATGAGTGTCGACCCTACATACAATATATCATGTTATTCAGGATACACACATTACATTACGCATGAGTGTCGACCCTACATACAATATATCATGTTATTCAGGATACACACATTACATTACGCATGAGTGTCGACCCTACATACAATATATCATGTTATTCAGGATACACACATTACATTACGCATGAGTGTCGACCCTACATACAATATATCATGTTATTCAGGATACACATTACATTACGCATGAGTGTCGACCCTACATACAATATATCATGTTATTCAGGATACACACATTACATTACGCATGAGTGTCGACCCTACATACAATATATCATGTTATTCAGGATACACACATTACATTACGCATGAGTGTCGACCCTACATACAATATATCATGTTATTCAGGATACACACATTACATTACGCATGAGTGTCGACCCTACATACAATATATCATGTTATTCAGGATACACACATTACGCATGAGTGTCGACCCTACATACAATATATCATGTTATTCAGGATACACACATTACGCATGAGTGTCGACCCTACATACAATATATCATGTTATTCAGGATACACACATTACATTACGCATGAGTGTCGACCCTACATACAATATATCATGTTATTCAGGATACACACATTACATTACGCATGAGTGTCGACCCTACATACAATATATCATGTTATTCAGGATACACACATTACATTACGCATGAGTGTCGACCCTACATACAATATATCATGTTATTCAGGATACACACATTACATTACGCATGAGTGTCGACCCTACATACAATATATCATGTTATTCAGGATACACACATTACATTACGCATGAGTGTCGACCCTACATACAATATATCATGTTATTCAGGATACACACATTACATTACGCATGAGTGTCGACCCTACATACAATATATCATGTTATTCAGGATACACATTACATTACGCATGAGTGTCGACCCTACATACAATATATCATGTTATTCAGGATACACACATTACGCATGAGTGTCGACCCTACATACAATATATCATGTTATTCAGGATACACACATTACATTACGCATGAGTGTCGACCCTACATACAATATATCATGTTATTCAGGATACACATACATTACGCATGAGTGTCGACCCTACATACAATATATCATGTTATTCAGGATACACACATTACATTACGCATGAGTGTCGACCCTACATACAATATATCATGTTATTCAGGATACACACATTACATTACGCATGAGTGTCGACCCTACATACAATATATCATGTTATTCAGGATACACACATTACATTACGCATGAGTGTCGACCCTACATACAATATATCATGTTATTCAGGATACACACATTACATTACGCATGAGTGTCGACCCTACATACAATATATCATGTTATTCAGGATACACACATTACATTACGCATGAGTGTCGACCCTACATACAATATATCATGTTATTCAGGATACACACATTACATTACGCATGAGTGTCGACCCTACATACAATATATCATGTTATTCAGGATACACAATTACATTACGCATGAGTGTCGACCCTACATACAATATATCATGTTATTCAGGATACACACATTACGCATGAGTGTCGACCCTACATACAATATATCATGTTATTCAGGATACACACATTACGCATGAGTGTCGACCCTACATACAATATATCATGTTATTCAGGATACACACATTACGCATGAGTGTCGACCC
>CM026392.1:7069956-7109739 GCA_014843695.1 Archivesica marissinica
AGTTAGGGACGTCTCTATAGGTAGTGGTCACGCTATATATTCAATAGAAACCCGCCGGTGCAGGGACTTTTCAGAGCTGCTCGTGCGCGACAGATCAAACCGGTCGGGAGTGGTTACTGTAGCAGACGACGTTTTTCCGCCATATTGTTTATAGTATCCCTATAGCAGACGATACTCGACTATTTACATGTATCATACCGATTTAAAACATATCGATATATAATCATAAAATGACATGTACCATACCGGATTAAATATTGCACAACACATTGAAATTTCATTTACAAACATGCTTTGGAGGAGTCAAATTTCGAGCACTTTGATCGATGGATTTCCGATTAGTTTATTAGTAGTTGTGTGTAGCAGACGACACAGTGCAACTAGATTAAACCAGTAAAGGTATATAAGATACATGTTTAGACATGTTAAATCGTATGTATCTGTAACAGACGTTGAACAGTAAAACTATTAGATGTCAACGCTCTGTTAAATATGATCACTTGCCAACAAGGCTCTGTTAAACAGGAATGTAAACATAATTCTATAGGTGACGAAAGGCAGTATTGACAACCGAAAACAGTATTTCTAACTATGTTTTATTACATATTGCATATGACAAATGTTGTAAGAAATTCATGTAACAATATGGTTTATATACACACATTTTTAAAAAAACAACATATATATGGATAACATTACATTAATCTAATATATACATTGATAATCTTGTTGATCAATGAAGTAATGTTCTAATACCCATAAGGATATGATGTATACGTCTTGTTTTCAATCATACGTTTGTCAAAGACTAACTTATAGTCCTTCCTTTCACACTTGGTGACTATTTGTGCAGTATCTCTAACTCTTGCTATTTTATGAGCATTTACCACTGATACAGAGGCATTTGGGCGTTTTGTTACAAAGTCTGTAAGAACGTCAAAATTGACATTTAACTTGTTCCTACAGTTAAGAGTAATGCCTCTTATTTTGCAAGTCGTGAAGTTCCCGTCCTTGTCGGGTTTTTCTAGTCGGTAAGCATAATTTTTTGGTCCCCCTGTCACAAATGTCAGTATACGATTGTTTGGAACTTCGTCCGTCAAATCACCCAGAAAATCCCCCAGCTGGGGTTTCTGCTCTCCGTGTTTTGTAGTGAAGACGACAGAGTCTGTGTCTGCGTATAAGGCTCTATGCCCAAGCTGTTCTAAATACGAATACAGTTTCAGTCGAGCTTGCGCAGTTGTATATGCAGCAATGACAACATTGGTTTTGGGGTTAGAGTCTACAAAGTCATGTCTGTATTTCCAACGCATTTCAACAAATCTCGGAAACGTAGTTAACACACGTCACTTCTTCTCTATCCGAAGTCAGCTTGTCGAAATATACGGTTGGGTCGTCTACCAACTCAACCTGAGGCATGTTTGATCTCTGTCCAAATTTCCCCCAGAAGGAGTTTAGCATAAGCTTTGCTAACGCTCTTAACCCAGGATTCTTTTTTATTTTATCGTACTCTAATTGAATGCCCTCCTTATCGTAATACATGCCAATGTATTTGTGTTTGTCTACTTCGGTCTTACACCAGTCAGGCCACCCGCTGGCTTCCTGTTTTAATTTCAGGAATGTGTTCACATATTCTGTAAACAGTCCACCTTTCTTAGCCGTTGGGTCATAGCGAGATAGTTGATCAAAGTGCCACACCTCATATATCTTTTCAATCTGGTATCCCTTCTGCACAGCCTTTTTAACCTCATCCGTCACCCATGTCCCAATGAAACTGCGTTCCTCGTCCGCGTGTATGCATTTGTCTTGACATTGGTTTTCTGCGCACATTTTACAAAGGTGAAACAGCAATTTACCATTTGTTTTGTATGGCAAAACAGGATGAAAAACACCTTTTGGTGGAACAACTTTACATTTGATCAGCCCTTCGTAACTGTCCAGTGTATCAAAGTTTTCAGTGATGATTTCAGGATGACCTAGCGGAATTTTACCAGTTTTATTCACCCATGGATAAAGAGATGTCACATCATAGTAGTCAATGTCTTCGTCAACAGAAGCCTCTTTGTACAACGAATAGGCCTCGGTACGGCCCCCATAAAAAGCGTCACGTGGTTCTAATGGAGTAACCAATTCCAGTTTGTCAATATACGACTTCATAGCTGAATTCTCATGACACTGTTTGTCAAAGTCAGCTTCCCAAATGCACCTATATGTATACCCTAGGTCTTCCAGATACTTTCTTTTTTCAATAGTCCTGTCATACAAGTCCCCCATGGTCATTTGTGTTATAGGATTAACGGTCGATCGCGAATATCTAGCTGGGTTTCCGTGCCAGAAATCACCGTGGAACTCTAATACTACCTTTTCACCAGACTCTGTTTCATAGTATCCATCCACAAGATAAGATCCAATGCATTTCTCGCCACCATTTCTAGCATGCTGAATGCTAAGACCCTCCCTATATGAAACATATTTTAGCCACTGTAGGGCTTTTTTGGAGTGCTTTTGTTCTGGATTGTAACCATGATGAGGGATCAAAGCAATGGTTTCAGCTTGCAAAAAATTGGTTCGAAACACCAAATTGCATGCTGAGGCAATAGTAATACACTGTGCAAAAGGGTCAATGTTTGTGATGTCCATAAAGTCGTCACGAAACTTCAGAGAGCAACGCCTTAAAATGTCAACATCAGATCTACAATAACCTAGCAACTCGGTCTGCAAATTGAATCTGTCGTTTTTGTGCTGGTCATACCATTTTACAAATATCAGTCTGTCTTCCGGCTTCATGCCATCGGGGTTATAATACTGAATGTCGGGAAGTTTATCTAGTACCACATGTTGATGTTCCCTGCTGTTAAATAAATGGGGGAAATAACCTTTCTTCAGCTCTGAGAAGCCAAACATATATGGTAGCTTTGCCAATGCCATGGGCAAGAAGTTGATAGAATCAATCATTTTGATTTTGCAGGATTGAACTGTCAGACTCATGATTTTCGCGCCATTAGCTACGACTGTGGGAAGGATAGCATGTGTGTAGAGATACTGCAGGATAGGATATGAGTCATAGCCTTGGAAATTATGACATAAAACGGTTGAGTCATAGTTATCTTCTGAAAACAACCATTGACAGAAATCGTTCAAGGTACTGTCGCCATCGAAGATATGCTCCCGTGTACCGCAATGTCCACATTCGGTATCCTTATCCATACAAGCGGTACAAACTTTCTGCACAACACATAAATTAGGCTTATGTTCATAAACTCCACAACTTGATTTCAAGCAATTTCGACATTTTCCAAATACGTCGGGACTGTACCCTTCTTTGCACTGAACCAGGTCATTTTGCGTACATTCAAAGTCAAAAACGATGAATGTTTTAGAGTTTTCGATATCATCGATGAGCTCTTCTTCGATATACATTGGTTCCTCTTTCTCAATATCATTTTCCTCTGGCATCATGTAACATTGATGAGTGTTAGGGTAAAAATCTTTGCAAACATTACAATATATGTGTCCACACTTGTGCCTCTTGTCCGTTTTTCCACAACCATTACATCTATAGATCCAGTTGCATGTGGAATTTCCTTTAGACGTTATGCTCTTGTGGAAATCAAAACATTGCTGGCCTCGAAAAAATCTATTACATTCATCGCATTCAAGCCATGCTTCGTCACACACTTCATGTACTTTTCGACAGTTGTGACACACATTGTTGCATAGATGTTTTTCCTTATGATCATACCCTTTGTTACATTGTGTACAAAAATAGCTCTTGCAAAGAAAGGCTGACATACTTGTAATAACATCATAGTGGTTGTCATGGTGATAAAGATATATTTTCTTTTCTGCCTCTGGTCCACTGTATATAATGCCGTTGAAATACTCTTTAGACAATACATTTATTTGGTAGTCCAATAACACATGTTGGAACATCTTTATATCGTCGACCCCACATTGTCCAAGAACAACGCAGGCTTCGTGATGAAGTTGCATAGCCATATCTCTTTGGGGTTCATACCCTTTCCTGATGCTTTCCCATTTCACATGTTTATCCAATCGCTGTTACGATGGCTATGGCGCAACATAATTCGTCGTCGTTTTGGATCTGAATTATGCACTTTTTGTCAAACAAGAACTTTTCTGTATTGACGTATTTACATCTTTTCCTAGTTCCACCATTTGGCATATCTACAAGAGTCACTTCGAATATCAGTGATTCATCGATGACAAAATCCTCATTCGACTGCAGGACCCGTTCGATTTCCGCCATAAATCGGTCAACTGTGAGTTCTGGTGTCCTTACAAAGGGTATCACTATTGGATAGTCCAAAGAGGGGCTTTCTACAGTCAACCTCACTAAATCTGTTGACTTGGCTCCCTTGATTAAGTCTTCAATAATAGCTGCACATATTCTCTTGAGGGTCGACAAAACATCCTCTGTAACCTCAATGTCTTTGAACAAGACCTTATACGTAGAGGCTGTAGTTTTAAACTTGTTAATACGTTGTTCTTTGATCTTGGTGATATCGAAAAACCGGCGGGGCTCATTGTTCTTCTTCAGTCGTTTGATTGGTCCATGTCCTGTGAGATTTTCATCTGCAGGCCTCTTCTCGCCACCACCACCTGATTGGTGCACCCGCTCTCGATGTCTGTTTAGCGTGAATGGACGACTAAACACTTGGCCACAATGCTTGCAATGTAAATTATTTGCTACATCATGTTTCTTTCTATGTTGGTCCAAATTATCTTTCCTAGTAAACGCTTTTCCACATACATCACAAGTGAACTTTTGCCAATGGTTTTCTAATCTTCTATGCTGCAGTAGATGGCTTAGCTTTATAAATTCATCACCACATTCTTCGCATGAATACGCCATGATAACGACTGAAAATAAAATAGAATGAAGTGTATGAGTAAGAGACATGAGTGTATAGTACCTAACAGGTTAGACTACAAATAACCAGGCGAGACTACAATTTAGCCAGACGAGACTAATGTATATAACAAGTACCTTTTATGCTTAGATTAAAGTAAATTTAAAATACCTTTTCATGTGTTGCTGTCTGTATTTCGTAGAATCACTTTTTTTACTTCGCTGTAGATCCAATGACGTTGACTCTCAAACTGAAAATGAAGATTATCTTGTGAGTTCCTAATATTAACAACCGTTGTATTGCGCATGCGCAATGACTATTAAATTAAGGGATTTGATTGGTTATCAATAAATAAAAGCATTTTGATTGGCCATAAAGAACGAGCAGGAACATAGTATGTACGCTTTTTGTAAAACATTTGATTGGTCATAAAGTGATAGTAAATACGCTTTTCTCAGTTATTATATATCATTGTGCATTCAGCAACGAACGAAGCAACATGTATTCTGCAAACTGTCCAGACTGTAATCAGTGCTTTTCAAGGAGAGATGTTATGTTAAGACATCAGAGACACAAACATAATTTTGATGAACTAGATCATAGGATGGTGGTCAATGAAGCGCACCCACCGCCGCCGCCGCCGCCGCAGAGCAGTCAAGCGCACCCACCGCCGCCTCCGCCGCCGCAGAGTAGTCAAGCGCATCCGCCTCCGCAGAGCAGTCATACGGAACGGCAGCAGATAGTGGATATGGCTGTGTTACAGCATCCATTTACCATGATGATATCGGGCCCAACGGGTAAGCCTATTACATCTATATCTTTATTAAAATAATAGTATGCATTGTCTCAATTGTATTAAAAACAAACACGCATAGCTTACAGGTGTTTACTAATAAAAGTGTTTGTATTTCAGCATGTGGGAAGACCACATTTGTCAAAGATATGCTGCAGAAACATAGCGGTAGGATACAGCCCGGTATTCAAAAAATAGTATGGCTTTACAAGAGGTGGCAACCATTATACACTGCGATTCAAATGACAGTGTTACCAGGAGTAGAATTTATCCGAGGCATACCCTCAGATTTGGATGATGACGATTTCTTTGACTCTAACGTAAACAACTTGCTCATTTTGGACGACCTGTTCAGTGAATCCGGAAAGGATAAGAGGATCACTGATTTGTTCACTGAGGGGAGTCATCATAGGTCATTGTCTGTAATAACAATCACCCAGAGTTTATTTGGAAACAAGAATCCAACGCAGCGGAGGAATTGTCATTATATAGTACTGTTTAACAATCCCGTAGACAGGCAATCCGTCATAACATTGGCCAGACAAATGTATCCTGGGCATACAGACAAATTCATGAAAACGTTTGAGAAAGCTACCAAGTACCCGTACGGATGTATGTTAATTGACTTAAAGCCGTTTACTGCCGATGACCAAAGATTAAAATGTGTAATGGCAGATGAATCCAAATATAAGCAAACTACAAACTACGTGACTGGCCAAAATACTATAAAAGAAGACTTTGCTAGAGATATTCATCATTTGTCAGTTGGAACTCAAACAGTACACATCGGAACTAACCCTTCAGAGGAAAATATTGAATACAATCAACCGTTATCTGGAATCATGGCTGATAAAGGACACGCTTGCGACGATTGTGGGCTATTGTTCGACACAACGCACGATGTGCAACGACACATTAAACGCGGGCAATGTCCTGAGAATGAAGAACCAATGCCTAAACGGATGAAGCTAGAAGATAATGATGAACCTATGAGAAACCTAGAACGTATGGACAGCTACGACGATATTGAAGAGAATGAGGCATACACTGCGCTGTGGAAACTAGCCCGGGAAAGAGGCGAAGACAAGTACAGAACGTTTTATGACCAATACGTAGCCAATGGTGAACCCGATAAAGAGGCCACACGGTTAGCAGAAGAACGAATGGAGCATTACGATCAGAGTAAATTCATCGAGCTATACCATCAGCTCATTGAAAGCTACATTATTCCTCTCAGAACAAGTGGCATACATCGCAAGATTATGTCAGAGATCGACACATCAAAGGGTATCAACCTAACAGCTGCCGTGAAACGTGTCCTGTGCAAGAATAAGGCAAAATTCCAGGATTTATTTGATGAATCGGATGATGAAAACAGCGGGTATGAAAGCGGCGATGCCGATGAACAATAAATGTGTGGTGCAGAGACATATAACTTCATTTGTGCTTATGCTATAGACGCGTTCAGACATGGCTCCATGGGAGGATTATTTAAAGACTATCTACTATGATCCTTCACACCCCGCCAGTTATGCTGGTCCTCAGAAATTGTACAAAGTGGTACAGCGAGAGGGAACATACAAACTAGGAATGTATAGGATACGAAGATTCTTACAAAACCAACATATAGCCTACATAAACCCGTGAGACGACGCTTTCAACGAAACCACGTGATCAGTGCAGGAACGGACGATTTATGGATGGCAGACCTAATGGACATGGTGAAATATGCGAAATGGAATCGAGGCTATAAATATGTGCTATTAATCATAGACACATTCAGCAAAACAGTTTGGCTGCGACCATTGAAATCTAAAACAGGGGGAGATGTAGCAACCGCCTTTCAAGATGTCTTCACCAAATCTGGACGCACACCATCCAAGCTCATTACCGATAAAGGTAAGGTATATGCTTAATCATCCATTTATTAGTAAAGCTGTTCCTACATGTAGGTAACGCTATTCTCCATGTATTACTGGTGCTTTATGATATGTATTACACATCATTTTCTATCACTTCAGGTCAAGAGTTTCTTGCTAAAAAGGTACAGGTGGTCATGAAAGAATACGGAATCAAGTATTTCCCTACGCAGAACGAAACAAAGGCGTCAACTTCTGAGAGAGCAATTTTGACCATCAAGACGAAATTAAATCGTTATTTCACACACAAGGAGGATTACGAGTACCTATCGGTGTTACAGAGCATGGCTGATAGTTATAACCAAACCTATCACCGGACCATAGATATGACTCCAGCCGACGTCAACGAAGACAATCAAGAAACAGTCAGACTGTCCACATATTTCGCACAGAGCAAGAACAATGGGAAACTCAAAACATTCAAATATAAAATTGGTGATTATGTGCGCATCAGTCACTTAAAGCATGTATTTTCCAGAGCGTACGACGAAACATATACGGGAGAAACGTTTTTAATATACAAACGCTATCATAGAGGAACAATACCAATTTACCGATTGAAAGACATGAACAATGAGGAGATTAAAGGAACATTTTATCAAAGTGAACTGCAGAAAGTGGACATCAAGCCAGACCAGATTTGGAAAATTGAACGTGTTCTTAAGACAGTTGGCCGGGGGCGGAACAAGCGCCTTTACGTGAAATGGAAGAATTTTCCCTCAGCTTTCAACAGCTTTGTCAAAGCCGGTGACGTACAGTGATTAAAACATGTATATCTATTCGCTATTATATATTACATATCTAATGTATGCACATGTTGTAAATATGCGTATTTGTGTTATAGTCAATAAAGTTAAAATGTATATTTCTTGTTCTTTTTTAAATCAATAAAAGGGGGAGTAGTACGACAGTCCTATCTAGTATCTACATTCATTAAACTCGCTATACTTACATTCCGACTATTATACTGTAACGTTTAGTGGTTAAAAGTGCTTTTGCTCATAATATAAGGCGAACTATACAGATATCTATTCGCTTGTATACTGAATACATCGTAGATAAAAACCAAGCTGTCTTTTGATTGGCTATTGGTTTAAGAAAAGTACTCTTACCTCTGTGTTATGTAGCTACGCAAACTACAAGATACCTCTATCATGGCAGTGTTTACATCTCTAGCCCAGGTTTAAAAGCGACTTGAATATATGAAAATGTAGATTGTCGAAGGCTTAGGATTGGTTAATCAACACGCAGAATCGTTTTAGAAGGCTAGTATATGCATTGATTCGCAGTACATTGCACAACGGATTGTCAAACTGGTTTAATCCGGTACGAGACAGATAGCTGTATTATTATATATCTATATGTTTAAACCGATATGATACATGTAAATAGTCGAGTATCGTCTGCTATAGGGATACTATAAACAATATGGCGGAAAAACGTCGTCTGCTACAGTAACCACTCCCGACCGGTTTGATCCGTCGCGCACGAGCGGCTAGCAACAAAAAAAATCTTCGATGGGAGAGTTTGAACTGTGATTATCAATAAAATGTGTTTCCACTAACTAGCGTCCTGATTGGATTATGATTATTCTTCATATAAAAAAACCATCTTGTTACATTCTAATAATCCAATCAGAACGCTCGTTTCAACGCGAATTGCGCGGCATTAGACATTTTCAAAACAAATTGAAAATTCTACGAAATCTCTTTTTGACGTATATTTTTGCCGAATAAACCTACACGTTAGTGGAAACACATTTTATTAAAACTTGTGGCCCAAAAACCATTTGCATGTTCATATTATGTATTGTATCTGTTTATGCATGACATATATAATAATGATTTGCAATAAAATATGATTAAACTAAGAATAAAATAAACTATCAAACTACCAGTCTATCTGTCCCATAAAGTGGTACAAATGTACTTAGGTGGGTTAGAGAACAATTGGTCTAGGGTCAGGGGTTATGTGGTTATGAACACTTTATTTGGCTATCTATTTCTTTTATGTGGCTATATAATGATATGAAAGGTATAGCCACTTAATATACAATTTGGGTCCGTCCGTCCGTCCGTCCATCCATCCATCCACATCCATCCACATCCATCCACATCCATCCATCCATCCATCCATTCACCCACATCCATCCATCCATCCAACCAGATGCCAGTTACAACATTCACTCTACGATAATAGGATTTACAAAGTGTCTGTACTATTTAGACTGAACCATGATCGTTTTCATTGACAAGTCTGTATACAGTCAAACCGGTATTAGTGGTCACCTCTATTAAGCAGCCAACCTGCATTAAGCAGCCAGATTCCAGATTCCCAATATGTTGTTTTGCTATACATTTGACCTCGTGATGCCCTTGGCTGGCTGCTTAAGGCAGGTTTGACCGTAGGTTCCTGACTGAACTGATGAAAACCATTCCATTACATTAAACTGATGTGGGGGGAATCCTACCCTGAAATGGTGACATACACTAATGAACCTAATTTGAGAAAGTTTAGGTTTCAAATGACAACGGAAATATGCAACCAAAGTCAGGGTCATGACATGAGCTAAATGTGCTTTGTCGTCCATCAATATTCAATTGTTTCCTGTCAACCATATTTCATTGACTGTCCAAATAATAGTGGAAGTCGTGATAGCGCAGTGGTATAACGTTTACTTCAGGTGCGAAAGGACCGGAGTTCGTGCCCAGCTGGAGCCGTTACGAGTGTGCCCTTAGGCAAGTACTTAAATTCCAAATGCCTCTCTCGAGTGATTAATATAATGTTGTCAGAACCTGATTTTCACAATAAATAAATTTGTATAAGCGAAATAATAGTGCAAGCAATTACACTTGCCCCAGTGTTGGCGTCACTATTACGCTTATTAGGAATATCAGAGACTTAAACAGAGACCTGAAATATGTGTGATTGATATTGCATATTGTAACATTTTCTGATTTTGGTCAAAGCCAAACAGTGAAAATATATGTACGTGAAAGAACTCATTAACTAGATACCATAATCAGAAATCGATTGTTCAGCAATATAAATCACACTATGCCATAACTAAATAATATTGAGCATGTACACGGTTAATGCCTAATATGTAAGTTGCTGTAATTTGAACATCATTTAAACAGTGTATTTCATTTATCGTTGAAGTACTTTCTATAATGTTTCCAATCTAGGATACAATTTAGTGCAATGTTTTTGTATCAACATTCAAACAATTCTTGTCTGATGTATGCAAGTATCTTGCTTCACTGAATCGGACATAGTATTGAAAAGTTATTACCCTTGTAACTTTTGCTAAGAAGCTGTTTTATGTTCACATGGTAACCAAATACATGTTGTATTGCGTCCGACTATTTCAACTAATAAACAAACGTCGTATACTACATTTGTTGACATAACAAGGTTATTTAAACAGGCTCTAAAATAATGCGTTACACAGCATATGTATCATGAATAAATTATTAATTATGTGCTATAAATACTCACAAAGAGATTTCATTATATTACTTATTTCAGGAGAAATGTGATTAACCTACATCTAAACGGTAATATCACACGATATATACACACTGTATAGTTGGATTGGGTAATAAAGAAACGACCCTTCCGGGTTGTACTAACCGTTTTGGAAATTCCACTTGTAGGTCGCCTAAACCTCATTTACTGATGAAAATTAATTAGTTAAAATAGTAAGGAAGAATGTGTATTAGTAATGCTATATATATGTGAAAATATGTTTTGCTCTTTTGCGAGTTCGCTTTTATATACTTCTTATACTTATATCTTGTATCTGCATCATTAGTAAAGTTTCAAGGTAACATATACTCAACATTACTTTAAAGTATCTCTATATAAATTTTTCATCAAATTGGAAAGGCTATGATTCATATGAAAGATTATTCCCGATTAAAATAGAACAAACCACTATTGACACAGTAATTGATCATAATATTATCATACGAAGAATAGGAATGAATTGTCCTACTTTATTAAGTTTGTGTACTGAAACTGTTGTGTAAATACTGGTTTGTAGCGAGTACAATTACATCATAAAAACAATCTTTTTTGAAATTGTGACTTGTTATTAATAGGAATCTGAATGTATTGAAGGGAAACATCACACTATATTTCAGTCAGTGAGCAATGTAACAGAACAATGGTATGTCCTCTTTTACGTGAACAGTACTGAGCCCGGGCTCCGTAATCAATGCCGATACCGATGACTTCACAATTTACCGATGATTCACAGTATTTAACTTTTCATCATCCATTTTGTATTGTGGTTAAATTAAAATATGTTTTAGCTAAGCTTCGCATTATGCCATCATTATTTAAACTACATTATGTGTTTGCTTTGAATGTGTTGCAAATCAAGATATTCTTAAAGTTTAAACTTTATTTATTTTACAACGATTGCGCACCTGTCCGATCTGGCGACCACATTACCATATTCTAAGGAGTAGATGATTAGGAAATCGTGATTGCTGTCTCATTCTTCAAATTGTCTATAATAATTATTCATATTTTAAAGGAACAACGTCAAAACAGTAATATTCCTTGTAATTTGAAGATGTCATCGTTTTCAGTCTCATGTCTGGCTAGCGTTTAAACGTCCACATAAATATTGCGCAATAATTATATCACGACAGCATCCTTTGTCGACGTAACGTACTCGGATTACTTCACCTTTTAGCACGTTTGCAATGAGCGTGTGGCTTCATGACTGCGATTCTCGGTGTAAGCCATTATTTGGATGTAGGCGAAACATATGGATTCAACACTAAGGTTACACAATTCTATTATGCATATTGTGTATGATCCTATGTATCACAGATCATATATATCACACCGATGTGACAAATACGATCGTATTCACAAGATAGTTGTCATGTGACAAATGTGACCGACCCACACATTAAAAAGACGGTCAATATCGCTGTCGTATCACAAATTTACTAAATTGAAAGTGCTATATTTATTACGGTCGCCATGTTGAGCCACATTACAGTCTACTGTGTTTACATTCCAGTACCATCGGTGTGTGCTGTCCATTCATCCGTTATCATTCTTAAGCTCTGTACTATTATGTATTTTACAAACTTATTTAGATATTATTATTTAAGTTTAGTAATGTTAATTTACAAGTTTGTATGTTATAAGTTACATGCATTACATCTTTTTTTAACAAAAATGATTACTGAACGTGTAACTAGTCGTGCTATGAAATATTTGTGTACATTAATTATGAAGGAGAGATCACCCGTAAACTGTATAGTAATATTCATGTACATATTAGAAAATAAATATGTTTAAACTAAATCTTGAAACATAAAATGTAAACCTAAGGTATAAATTCAGCGTATGCTTCGTTTTAATGTTTGTGATCGCTTGAAATTGCATAACAGATATACATAAATAACCAGAATGCTAACAAATTAAAACATGTGCAACACAGGAAATTGTTGAATGTATATGTTTAGGAAATACTGATACAAAGTGGGATGGCTTACAAACTGTGTAATCCTTTAATACTTATGTTAAAAGTGGCTGGATGACAGGAGTTATATTTATCGATAAGAAAATGTTAACATTGTTCCGTTTGTCTTAGCAGCAATACACAAAACATAATATGGCATAAATGCAACTAGGAAGTGTTTTAGATAAACATAATCAAACAAAGTGTTCAATGACAACTGCCCTCTAATATTATTATCATGATAAATATATTTTGTTATTTTATTGATAACATTGCTTTGTCAACAGTGATTTAAACTTGGTCAATGGCAATAATAATGTGGTAAACAGATAGTTCTTATATTACTCGAGAACAAACATACTAGTAAAAAAACAACATTTACAACAACAACATTTATTCAACATTAAGCAAAATTACAGTGCTTCTAGTCTATTATAAGTAGGTATATAAATATAACATGTAATGTAATGACAACATGAAACATGAGTCCAAAGTGAAGATTATCATAATTATCTTTTTTTTTTTTATTATTTAAAGAGAAGCTTAGTTTGTTTTAGTATTCATTAGTATTATAGTTCAAGGAATATTATTGATTTGATCTAACTCTTTTCGGACTTTACTGGCAAAATATATGTATTTTGATAAGTTTGAGATTTCCTTTTTATTTCTTGACATCATAAGTTTATCAAATTTATTTAAAGTTGGCCAGCTGCAATAATACGGCTTTATGTATTTTTTTCGTATATCGGTGTACAATGTGCATATTAAAAGAAAGTGATACTCATTTTCGATTGTTCTTAAGTTACAAAATGTGCATATTCTCTCATTTCGTGGTACATTAAGATACCTTCCTCTTTCAATTTCTAAATTATGTGATGAAAGTCTAAATCTGCTCAGGGCTATACTAAATTTTTTGTCCGTACTATTATCAAGGTGTGTAAACAATAATTTGTTAGTTCGAGTTTTAGCCTGCATCAGCATCATTTTGGGCTATATCGCCGGCGGACAGTTTACCTAACAACACCTTTCTTGGGCAGGCTCCAGTGGTTAACCAGCACTTGGGTGCACCAACCTCCGTAAGAAACTGCCAACCTTTTCATATAAATGAGACACGGTATAATATTCATTTTTAATAAAAAATACAATGAATTTTGTACAAATGCTCTGGTTTGTATCAACAGTTTTGAAATCTATTATTAACATTTTTAGCGCAAGATAAATACTTTTTTGATTGTAAACAAGTAACTTTCCCAGTAAATAATTTGCTGCATGTCAATTGCAATCAAAATACTGCACTTGGTGTTGATAAAGGATCTTTAGTTTAGTGTCATGGAACGTCAAATAACCATTTTACCGTACAACTATTAATGATAGTAGTGTACATGTATGCATTTTTGTACAATGAGGGTGTAAAACTAGTGCGCACTGAGAATGTCAGATTATTTCATGTGCTCCATTCGGCTGTCAGTGGTTCTACCTGGTTCCCATCCATGCCTGAAATACTGCTCGGAGGTTACACAAAACAAAAGCTTGATTGCACATGTAAATGTGTGATAACGTTGACTGGTCTTAATTGGCTTTTGTGTTCCATTAAACACGATTGCATATTAGCATTAAACAATTGAATATTATAGTGTGGTTTCAGATTCGGTTTCTCCACTAAACAAAATCGTTCATTCTGTTGGATTAACATAGTGTATGTATTCAGTGAATCCGTGACATTTGCCCAGGACATCTGCCCACAGTCCTAAAAATTGGATAGGTGGACATCTGCCCCCCCCCAGTGAAATGTAAGGTAGGACATTAGCCCCCCAAATGTTGGCTAGGACATCTGCCCCCAGTAGAAATGTTGACTGTTGACTAGGACATCTGCCCCCAGTAGAAATGTTGACTAGGAAATTAGCCCCCCTCCACAAGTATAAATGACAGCTGTCTTTAATTGCAGATAATTACATGAAATTTGTTAACTACATTTTTGTATTATCATTTGTTAATTGAACAAATTTGCAAACATATATATTGTTAATTACAATTAAAATTAACACTGAAATATTGCAATCAAACCCACTGATTAAATATCGTAAAACATGTTTAGAACTTTTTATATTAATTAATAATTTGATGGGTATGAGGACTAGTAAAATGACTGTTGATGCATTTTGGAAGTTTTTCATCCAGTATTATGTCTCTAATACTGCCACTTTTCAACATGTCTACTGGGGGGGGGCAGATGTCCTACCTTACATTTCACTTGGGGGGACCTATTCATTTTTTGGACTGGGAGGCAGATATCCGGGGGAGGCATATGTCCGTATACCGTATTCAGTCTAACCTACAGAGTATGCTAGTGTTAATTTAACTGTATACAGTGTATCAGGATAAACATCATGCTAGCTCTAAAGTGCATCAAAACTAGAGTGCATAATTATACAGTGCATGCCTAGTTCATGGCATACTAGTGTATACTTATGTTTGTTTTATTTTAGTGTTCCTATCTTGTACTGTACATCATAGTAGGTTGTACACGTATTAATTTTTTTAAACCTCTAATCCGGAACCCACTCTAAATCGGAGTTTTTGTCCAGTCCCGAAGAAGTCCGGAATAGACGTTATGAGTCAGTGTACATTAGAAGCTAGTTTGTTCCTGTATGATAATATGACACAGTTAGTATATTGTTTAACAAATTCACTAACTTAAAGTTAACTGTATTTGTTCTTTTTTCCAGAAATCCCACTATCTTGAAGAGGTTACATATTCCGGATGGAGTGGTGAAATAGAATTTCTTTGAAATATGATTCTAACTGTATGAGTAGGTAATCTAGTGAGATGTTTAAACAATGTTATAAACTGCAAATTGATTAAGCGTTTGATTGATCCAGGTTAAAAACTACTCTACATTACTTGGAGTTGAGAGACTTGCTATTTACTGATGAATAACTATTTATTCCTAAGGTATGTCGGAAATCGATGCATGTGACAGAAAGAGAGACATGTTTCTGTGCCATAGCAACATTCTCTAATGTAGTTCACATACTATGTTTGTACAAAAACATTTATTAACTTATTTAAAACTGAAGATATACTGAACAATAGTTTGTTGTTGTTTATGTGTTCACATCACCCAGTTTGCTAGCTATCCGTTGACTAAGTGTAGGGTCCACCCACGCCAAGATGGAGAGATATACTTGGTGTCACTTAGCAGCTATGATACCAGGCTACATACATATTAGTCCAGATGCCAAAGGGGGTAACCTAACTTTGGAGTACACACAAAATGTGTTGGTATCAAATTGTTCAGGAAGAGGTCCTCTCTTAGAATCTGTTGTATGACACTTTGTCACCCTTGAACATTTTGAAATAATCCAAGATGGCCGCCAAAAATTATAAAGCGGTCTATACTTTTGTATTTCGTCTTAATAGTTATTTCACATACCCTAAGTCATACATAATGGTATGACTTGTGTTATTATTGTATTTGTAGACTCAAAAGTATTTATAGGCAGGTTCTAAATCCCAAAATGGCCGACAAAATGGCCACCAAAGTATGAAAACTGTATTTTTATCACTGTTTCAACAATGGTAAATTGGACAATTGTATATTCAAATTTTAGCTAATAGTAGTGACTTAGAATATAAACTAATATTTCAACTTAACTTTTCAATACATGTTGTAGTATTCAAAACAAATAGTATACATGTACCCGTAGCCTTGAAAATGATATCATTTGAATATAGTACAAGGTATTGAAGTCATTTATCTTTTTAAACAATGCACATAATTATTGTCTAGATTCACATATATTGTCAAATCATATCTTTGTATTTATTATACTGTTTATGTTTTGAATACGTACACAATATTTATTATACATTTTCTATTTATACACACGTGATATACACTGTGTAGTGAAACGAATATGTTCAACTTTCTGTGTCACTTTCAGAATCGCGAGTATCAGTCATCGTCCAATAATGCTTCTTTGGTACACTTGTTTTCACAATTACTAGTTGCATTACATTTGCAAAATATTGTACATGCTAGATTTGCATTGTTGCAACCACATCTACCGGGTATTTGTAATACAAGGAGTTTCAGAACTACAGCTACAGCTGATGAGCTTCATGGCGCATGGTGGAGCTGGTGTTTTGTTGTCTAGTACTGTTACAGGAACAAGTACTTTTGATGGTATGTCTTTTCTCCATCCAAGCTGCTCAGCATCAAGGTCTGGTGGAATGGGATCCAGTGACGATTTCCATACACATGTTTGAAAATGGGCCCGCTTGACATTTTCTCGAAATGACTCGGACGTTGGTGGGAGTGTCTGAAGTTTTGGCATCTTCCTCATTGCTTTTCTTCCAACCTTTGTCTTCCAAACTTCATAACGTACATCAGCCATGCTATTTCATGCTTTTCCATAGCATCCAGCGGTGAAAGTGGTGGCTTCGGTTACTACCTCATCAGTGTTACAATCAAGTTCACCTAGAAGTCTGATTTCTGTTCCCTTTTCTAATTGTTTGATAACCTTGAGTTTGCAAATACCGGTCAATCTCGCTACGGTGTCGCATCCTGTAAGTGCATGGGCAGCTAGTAAACTTGGTATGATCAATTGGTGTTTTGCTGCAGTTGCCCCGATATCGACCATCATCCGTTCACCACTAGTACCCTCCATCAACATCATGAAAGACAATTTAGTCACGGAATAGAAGTGAAGGAGAAGCACGAAGACATCAGTGTCGTCACATATAACTTTAACACATTTGGCCCCTTGTGTTGCGGCATATACTGCTTGTTGAGTGATGATAACATCTGCTTCCTCATGACTTGTTCTTATATCATAACGGGAAACAGGAACACCCATTTGTATTTCTAAAGGAACATCAGAAGATCCAGTTATCATCAAACTTTTACTAGATCCAGTATATGTGAGCGCTTTCTGTGTCAGGTCTTCACATATTAGGTTTATCAACTGTACCTTATTCTCTGTATTTGTGAAGACTGTCGATTGTTTTGGTAATGGGGTTTCGTGTGTCAACTTATATGCTATGGATTGCGGATCCGCTCTTCCTATTCTCGTGCAGCTCTTGGTACTGTATTGGAAGTATCTATCAAATACCAAGAAGACATTGCTTGTGCGCAAGAGTAGTGATATGTAACTCCAGAATCTTCATTGTAACCACTTTATTTGTGATGGTTGCATTAAACCCTTCTGGCCAAGAACATTCAAACATTTCCATTTGTTTATTTCCTATTGTCACAGCATTGTCTACATTCACCAGGTTTGAACTGATCTTCCCAGAAACAATATTTACTACTCCTTCAGGATGTTCATCGGATTGCATGGGGTGTATTGACATTTCTAACTTCTTGCGAATCTTAATACGGTCTTCACTATCAGCTTCTATGCGGGCATTTCCCTCCTCTTTATGCTTAGTGACAGTGGTAGACGCATCAGTATCTCTCATGCGTTTGATGTCTTGCAAGAGAAGACTGCAGGTATGCAGACTTAGGGCCCAACGCTCGACAGATTCGTCTTCCAATAAGACCACCTGGCCCATGTCCATACTTCATAAAGGTTGTTTCAATAAACATGTTCGACCACAGCCCATTCCACAACCCGGTCTGGTGTCTCGTGACATGTTCACCGGCAAGGAAATTAGCCTGTACGTTTTCGGGGAGTTTTTCCATCGATCGTAGGTAATAGAGACCATACCTGGCATAATTGATGTGTCCTGCTGCAAAGATATATGGCACCATGGCAGTTACTGCAGTCAGGTGGAGGGCCCATTCACCTTCACGTTCTGCTCGGATGAACAACATCATTATCATGACTGGCTTTATAAGACATTCCAGCCACAACTTCGCTGTCCGACTTTGTGCTGCTTTGTTTTTAAGTCTGTAAAGAAGATCATCGTAGGTATCTGCCTCTTGAAGATCCTTTCTTAGAACTTCTTCAGCAACCATTCGTAGTGCTCGAACATTCTGGGGGAAATTCTTGCCAGACAACATCTTTGGAACCCCTCCAAACGCTGCCTTTAGAATATCTTCCAGTCCACTGTTGGACATCAAACTACCAACACAACCAACAAAACTCATTAGAGTATGCATGCCACCTAGTCTTGGGTAGAAGTTTGGAAACAGCTGTGGATGAACCCATAGTACATTAATCATAACGCGATACAACTGTTGATCTGCGGTGAAGACTGTGAAGGACTGGCCAAAATCATGAGAAACTGCTACAACTAGCTGTCATCATGGTATCGGGGTCAGACGGAACCATGTCTATAAGAGGAGTGTACATCACTTTTGTCGCAGGTTTCAGTCCTTTACCTTGTGACCTAAAGATTGCTGTATTATAACCCCCATATTCAGTAACCAATGTTCTTACTTCCTCTTAACATATATTGATAAACTTGCAGTACAACAGAGTCTTACAAGGAAACACACCAAATAAAATAAGTTGGTGTCACTCATAATAAATATCTTCTTCTTGTACAAAGTTACACATACCACCTGTTCCGTATATGTGCGTAGGATATACATTTTTACATATTTATTCCTTTTTTATAGTGGATGTATTATTTCCTAAGTTTTACTCATTTTGATAGATTACGAAATATAGCATCATAATTCCATTTAGTTCCAGTGATTGCAGTAGGTATTTTGCATAAATAATTCAAAATGAACAATTGTTTTTTTTTTTTTCAGCAGCCATTTTGGTGGCCATCTTAGATTTTGATTTCATATGCACGTGTTTATAAGATACAAAATACCCTAGTAACACAAAACACATTACTTTGCACATTTTTATATCCTCAAAATAACATAACTATGAAGATATATAAAGATACAGACAGTATCAATTTTTGGCGGCCATCTTGGATTATTTCACAATGCTCAAGGGTGACAAAGTGTCATACAACAGATTCTAAGAGAGGACTTCTTCCTGAACATTTTGATACCAAAACATTTTGTGTGTACTCCAAAGTTAGGTTATGCATATATATATATCACTGGCTGGCATCTAGACTATTTACCCGGTCTTATGGGGTCACATCGCCTACTTTGCTCGCTATTCAGTACCAAAGAGGCCGGAACCGTAATTCTGTGGTTTTCGAAAGGGTGGCGTCATTGGACTAAGTGTAGGGTCCACCCAGCCCAAGATGGAGAGGCATACTTGGTGTCACCTACAGCTATGATACCAGGCTACATAGTATACCCGGTCTTGTGGGGTCACATCGCCTACTTTGCTCACTACACAGTACTAAAGAGGCCCGGAACCGTAATTCTGTTGTTTTCGAAGGGGTGGTCCTCAGTTGACTAAGTTAGGGTCCACCCAGCCCAAGATGGAGAGGCAACTTGGTGTCACCTAAGCAGCTATGATACCAGGCTACATACGTATACCCGGTCTTGGGTCACATCGCCTACTTTGCTCGCTACACAGTACCAAAAGCCCGGAACCGTAATTCTGTTGTTTTCGAAGGGGTGGTCCTCAGTTGACTAAGTGTAGGGTCCACCCAGCCCAAGATGGAGAGGCATACTTGGTGTCACCTAGCAGCTATGATACCAGGCTACATACTATACCCGGTCTTGTGGGGTCACATCGCCTACTTTGCTCGCTACACAGTACCAAAGAGGCCCGGAACCGTAATTCTGTTGTTTTCGAAGGGGTCGTCCTCAGTTGACTAAGTGTAGGGTCCACCCAGCCCAAGATGGAGAGGCATACTTGGTGTCACTTAGCAGCTATGATACCAGGCTACATACGTATACCCGGTCTTATGGGGTCATATCGCCTACTTTGTTCGCTATTCAGTACCAAAGGGGCACGGAACCGTAATTATGTGGTTTTCGAAGGGGTGGTCGTCAATTGACTAAGTGTAGGGTCCACCCAGGCCAAGATGGAGAGGCATACTTGGTTCACTTAGCAGCTATGATACCAGGCTACATGCGTATACCCGGTCTTATCGGGTCACATCGCCTACTTTGCTAGCTACCCAGTACCAGAGAGATCCCATAGCATATTATGCCCTTTTTTCCTATGGTGCTGACCCATTGGCATTGTAGAGTGTCATATGTGGTGTTGCTTTATAGCTATTACCCAATGTTATGTACCTATACCCAAGCTGTCTACATATTCGCTACCAAATATACCATTGTCTGTAATTATAATTTTGTTGTTTCATACCTGGATCTTTTGGCGGTTAATAAGATTGTCATAATAATGGAAAATTACAAGGGGAGCTAATTATTTTCAAGTTAGTGTTTGCTGGTATAATTAATGTTTGTTGGAAATATTTAATGTTTGCTGCAAATGAGGGCTCACTTGTGTTCACTTCTAAAAATAGCAATTTGGGAAACCTAATGTGTTGCGATTTTAAAATAGCACGGATATTAGTGTAGGTAAATCATTTTTTAGAAAAGGCGTGACAATATTAAAGATAGGCGTGAGAGTGTGATTTGAGGTCTAAAAGCGTGAGTCTCACGCCGAAAGAGACTTGACAGGTATGTCAGGACATACTAGTAGACTTGTGATAGAAGATACTGAATTACAGGAAGTCGCATCGTTTTATTTGTTAATTTAAGAAAATTGTAGTTTGAACTAGATAAATTCCAAAATGGCGTCAGGTGGCAATTTATCACGGACATTAGAAGGGGGACACGAGCCGTTCTATGAGTTTGCCTGTACCCTGTGTGCTGTAGACGGGAGGCACGTAGAAGCAACGAAATACTGCGTGGAATGCGTCATCTACATGTGTGCTCGTTGTATCCAGAAACACGACATATTCCCGCTACACAAGAAGCACACAATGGTGGATCAGACACAGTTTGCGACAGCCGGATTATCTGCTCTAGTGTCGTTTCCGACGAAACGCTGCAAGAAACATCCCAGCGAAATGATCAACATGTTCTGTGGAAACCACGCTGTTGTCTGCTGCAATGTGTGTAAGGCACTCGACCACAGGTAGTTGAAATAAATACAGTCAAACCTGTGTTAAGCAGCCAGCCAAGGGAGTCACAGAAAGTGGCTGAACACAGGTGGCTGCTTAATAGATGTATAAGTATAATAAAACAACATGTTTGGAATCTTGAAACTGGCTGCTTAATACAGGTCACAGGCACCAGACACTGGCTGGGCGTTCGGTTTTTGATTTGGCGGTATGTTTTCTCGGCGTTTTACCCAGTGTAATACTCATAACATCTAAAAATCACTCGTACTTCGTTAAATGGAATCTTTCTCTCGCGAATCATGTTGTTTGCAGCCTCGGCGTGCAGATACAACAGAGCAATACAGGAATCAAATACAAAACAAAAGTAAAATTCAATAATTGTTCCATTTTGGATAAGATACGCGTGAATATACAGCGGAATTTCATTGGCTGCTGTTTATATTTACATGTTTCATTTTTGACCAATGAGAAAAAAGCATTCATTCACATCGGATGTTGTCAACAACCGAACGCCCAGCCAAAACGACAACATTTCATATCCTGCTGTTCACGATGACACAATGTGCCATTCTGGTGTTATTTGACCGATCTCCATGAAATAAAAAGTATTTGTTGATAGAATAAGGTATTCCGGTCGGGACCACAAGGGCATATCAGTGATCTGGTCGTTTTAGCTAGTTTCTCGTCGATGTTTCTGCATGCATGTTTCAATTTCGTTGGTTGCCTTTATTATATATTACTTACCATAAATTTTGTGTCTGGTGCCTGTGATACAGGTTGGCTGCTTAATAGAGGTGACCACTAACGCAGGTTTGACTGTAGATACAAAATATGTTCTGCTTCAATCGATCAGTAGGCAACTCGTTGCAAAACAGTTTTAGCATATGTATTTAGAAGATCTTATCACATTATTCACAATTTTACTTCTTGATCTATATTAATTTCATTGTGTAAAGAAATGTGTACATTATACATGTGCATATTTATTCTAGTATTAACTTTGTACATGTGTATATTTATTCTAGTATTAACTTTGTACATGTGTATATTTATTCTAGTATTAACTTTGTACATGTGTACATGTATATTTATTCTAGTATTAACTTTGTACATGTGCATATTTATTCTAGTATTAACTTTGTACATGTGCATATTTATTCTAGTATTAACTTTGTACATGTGCATATTTATTCTAGTATTAACTTTGTACATGTGCATATTTATTCTAGTATTAACTTTGTCACTACATATTAAGTTTTTGAGTGCAGTTAGATAAAAATATATAGTATAAAGGGAGATAATTGACAAATAGATATAATTGTTTAAATTAATATTTCACATATTGGCTTCACCTAGTATTTTACAACACAACGACCGATGCCTCAATGGATATAGAGTAAAGTTTCACACATTTACACTATTTAACATGATTTTTTACACATATTATGATCAGCAGATAGTATTTGATTACAGTTCATGCGATGGCACACATTACATAACGGACGCCGCTAAGGGTATACAGAAGACCCGGGAATATAAACATGTCATGAAAGAAACAAAAGCCTGTATCGCTGATGTCGACAAAGTACTCGGTAGCCGGAAAGTGGACACATCTCGCATTGCCAACGAAAAGCACCAAGTAAAACAAACCATTGCAGATTTACGTAAAAAGGTGAATAAGTATTTTGACGATCTAGAAACGAAAAGTCTGAATGAGCTGGATATGAAAGAGAAATTAATCGTTGACGGGATAGACAAGGATGTGAGAGACCTCGATAGTATGAGGACAGAGGCTGACGACGTTCTGAAGAAACTTAAATCATTCAAGGGAGATAATGAGTGTGAACTCTTTGTTCTCGTCAAAGACGGAAAGCTTATGGTGAATGATGCGAAGGAGAAATGTGCCGAGGTCTCACAGACAGTAAGCAGAGAGTTTATTAGGTTCAAAATAGACCCGAAGATAGAAGCATTTGTGACGTCATTAGACATGCTGGGAACGTTTTCATTATTGCCACCGACAGCCGCAGGACGTTCCGGACAGTATAATATAAAGGAAGAGTCGGACTGTGAAACGTGTTGGATCTATGGCATATGTCAGTTACAGTATGGTACGATACTTGTTACTGATTTCAACAACAAGAAACTAAAGAGACTAGATCAGTCCTACACAGTGCATGATTCCGTACAACTGCCGGGTACACCTCATAGTGTATGTGCTATTGGTGCTGATGTGGTGGCCGTGTCTCTGTACATCGACATGAAAATACAAGTTGTTTCTGTAGGAAGGACACTCACATTGACAAGATCATTCACTGTTGGTGATTATTGCAGAGGGATTGTTTATATGGGTGGGAACTTGTATGTCTGCTGCGGAGATGTAGGTGATGCATCTTCAGGTCGTATAGAAGTATATAACAACGCCGGAGTACTTCAACACTATATTCCACGTTCACGATCACGTCTGTCGTCCGTACCATTATGCATCACCGCCAGTGACGACGATCGGCATCTCTTTGTTACTAGCTACGACAATGACGACATAACTATGTTGGATCTTGCTGGTAATGTGATCAATACTTTCAACGACAAGGACTTAGTTACAGCGCAAGGAATATGTACAGATAACCTAGGTCACGTGTTTGTCTGTGGGCAGGAGAGTAACACAGTCGTACAGCTGTTACCGGAGCACAATACGATAGATGTGATGCTAAGGGAGACAGATGGGATTGAGAGTCCATGTGCAGTATGCTATGATAGGAAAACATCAAGACTATTACTCGGATCTGTTGATTCAAATATTCTGTCAGTATTCAAAGTAACACAAGACAACATCCCATGAAATAAACACACCATCACTAAATTATGTGAATTGCCGAAAATATTTGGAGCCCCAACATTTATTTTGTCCATAATTGACTTTTTATTCAGTGCTGTAAGCAGCCGAATATATCTCATGTTATGTTGGTGAAGTTATTTACTGTCTCTTTCTGCCAGCATGTAAGGCACAACATTCGGCTCTTCTGCATTAAACGAATAGTAAAATACCCAGACTATTCACACCTTTACGACACGTACCTGCGCTCGCACCTTTACTTTCGTTTTTTATACCTCCATACTTCCAAAAACATGGTAGTAGCTTGTAAATAGTATCTTTGGATAATTAGAGCTCATATCTGTACAATATATCATGTTATTCAGGATACACACATTACATTACGCATGAGTGTCGACCCTATTTACATTATTTTGTTATGTCAACAAACGTCGTATACGACGCTTGTTTATTAGTTGAAATACTCAGTTTTTGAGGCAAATATTCGGAAAACATTTATAACATATAATAGGGAAGTACATTCCAACGAAAATGACCAATATACATATCAAGATAAAATAAATAATGTTATTTGCAAATTTATCTTTTGTTTAATTAGCTTTTACGCCATCCACCATCTTACCTGGACAAACAAGTGGAAGTTGTGATATCGCAGTGGTAGCGCGTTTGTTTCAGGTGCGAATGGCCTGAATTTAGCGACAAGCTGTAGCCGCTACAATTGTGCCCTTAGGCATGGCATTTAAATTCATCATTTCTATTCTCTCTCCCTCGTAGGAGATCTCGAAGAGAGGTTAATATAAGCTATAAGAACTTGTTTCGGAATCGAACGTAGGTGCACAGTCCCTCCTTCTAAATGTGTGAGAACGTAGGTCGCACAATCCTTCCCTCTAATTGTGTAAAAAACCTAGGTGCACACTTTCCCTCCATCTAAGTGTATGAAAACCTAGGTGCACACATTCCCTCCATCTAAGTGTATGAAAACCTAGGTGCACACATTCCCTCCATCTAAGTGTATGAAAACCTAGGTGCACACATTCCCTCCATATAAGTGTATGAAAACCTAGGTGCACACATTCCCTCCATATAAGTGTATGAAAACCTAGGTGCACACATTCCCTCCATCTAAGTGTATGAAAACCTAGGTGCACACTTTCCCTCCATCTAAGTGTATGAAAACCTAGGTGCACACATTCCTTCCCTCTAAGTGTATGAAAACCTAGGTGCACACATTCCTTCCCTCTAAGTGTATGAAAACCTAGGTGCACACATTCCCTCCATATAAGTGTATGAAAACCTAGGTGCACACATTCCCTCCCTCTAAGTGTGTGAAACCCTAGGTGAGCATCATCCCTCCCTCTAATTGTGTGATAACATAGGTACACACCATCACTCCCTCTAATTGTGAGAGAACCTAGGTACACACCATCACTCCCTCTAATTGTGTGAGAACCTACGTACACACCATCCCTCCCTCTAATTGTGTGAGAACCTAGGTACACACCATCACTCCCTCTAATTGTGTGAGAACCTAGGTACACACCATCACTCCCTCTAATTGTGTGAGAACCTACGTACACACCATCCCTCCCTCTAATTGTGTGAGAACCTAGGTACACACCATCCCTCCCTCTAAATGTGTGAGAACCTAGGTACACACCATCCCTCCCTCTAATTGTGTGAAAACCCCGATATAAGCCATTTCTTAATGTGTGTGGAGGCTGAAGGCCCCGATATAAGCCACTTCTTAATGTGTGTGGAGGCTGAAGGCCCCGATATAAGCCACTTCTTAATGTGTGTGGAGGCTGAAGGCCCCGATATAAGCCACTTCTTGATGTGTGTGGAGGCTGAAGGCCCCGATATAAGCCACTTCTTAATGTGTGTGGAGGCTGAAGGCCCCGATATAAGCCACTTCTTGATGTGTGTGGAGGATGAAGGCCCCGATATAAGCCACTTCTTAATGTGTGTGGAGGCTGAAGGCCCCGATATAAGCCACTTCTTGATGTGTGTGGAGGCTGAAGGCCCCGATGGAAACTACTGCTTAATGTGTGTTGAGACTGAATGCCCCGATAGAAACTACTGCTTAATGTGCGTTGAGACTGAAGGCCCCGATGGAAGCTACTGACTACTGTACACATTGACCTACGATTGTGTTCTACCTAGGGGTAGTACAGACTATTATACACATTGACCTATGATTGTGTTCTACCTAGGGGTAGTACAGACTACTGTACACATTGACCTATGATTGTGTTCCACCTTGTTGTAGTACAGACTACTGTACACATTGACCTACGATTGTGTTCTACCTAGGGGTTGTACAGACTACTGTACACAGTGATCTATCATTGCGTTAGATACCTAGGTGTAATAAAGACTACTGTACACATTGACCTATGATTATGTTCTACCTAGGGGTTGTAAAGACTACTGTACACAGTGACCTATGATTGTGTTCTACCCAGTGGTAGTACAGACTACTGTACACAGTGACCTATGATTGTGTTCTACCTAGGGGTAGTACAGACTACTGTACACAGTGACCTATGATTGTGTTCTACCCAGTGGTAGTACAGACTACTGTACACAGTGTCCTGTGATTGTGGTCTACCTAGGGGTTGTAAAGAATACTGTACACAGTGTCCTGTGATTGTGGTATACCAATGCATAGTACAGATTACAGTGTCCTGTGATTGTGTTCTACCTATGGATAGTACAGACTACAGTGTCCTGTGATTGTGTTCTACATATGGGTAGTACAGACTACAGTGTCCTGTGATTGTGTTCTACCTATGGATAGTACAGACTACAGTGTCCTGTGATTGTGTTCTACCTATGGGTAGTACAGACTACAGTGTCCTGTGATTGTGTTCTACATATGGGTAGTACAGACTACAGTGTCCTGTGATTGTGTTCTACCTATGGATAGTACAGACTACAGTGTCCTGTGTTTGTGTTCTACCTATGGGTAGTACAGATAACAGTGTCCTGTGATTGTGTTCTACCTATGGGTAGTACAGATTACAGTGTCCTGTGATTGTGTTCTACCTATGGACAGTACAGACTACAGTGTCCTGTGATTGTGTTCTACCTATGGGTAGTACAGACTACAGTGTCCTGTGATTGTGTTCTACCTATGGGTATTACAGATTACAGTGTCCTGTGATTGTGTTCTACCTATGGACAGTACAGACTACAGTGTCCTGTGGTTGTGTTCTACCTATGGGTAGTACATACTACAGTGTCCTGTGATTGTGTTCTACCTATGGGTAGTACAGATTACAGTGTCCTGTGATTGTGTTCTACCTATGGGTAGTACAGATTACAGTGTCCTGTGATTGTGTTCTACCTATGGACAGTACAGACTACAGTGTCCTGTGATTGTGTTCTACCTATGGGTAGTACAGACTACAGTGTCCTGTGATTGTGTTCTACCTATGGGTATTACAGATTACAGTGTCCTGTGATTGTGTTCTACCTATGGACAGTACAGACTACAGTGTCCTGTGATTGTGTTCTACCTATGGGTAGTACATACTACAGTGTCCTGTGATTGTGTTCTACCTATGGGTAGTACAGATTACAGTGTCCTGTGATTGTGTTCTACCTATGGGTAGTACAGATTACAGTGTCCTGTGATTGTGTTCTACCTATGGACAGTACAGACTACAGTGTCCTGTGATTGTGTTCTACCTATGGGTAGTACAGACTACAGTGTCCTGTGATTGTGTTCTACCTATGGGTATTACAGATTACAGTGTCCTGTGATTGTGTTCTACCTATGGACAGTACAGACTACAGTGTCCTGTGGTTGTGTTCTACCTATGGGTAGTACATACTACAGTGTCCTGTGATTGTGTTCTACCTATGGGTAGTACAGATTACAGTGTCCTGTGATTGTGTTCTACCTATGGGTAGTACAGATTACAGTGTCCTGTGATTGTGTTCTACCTATGGACAGTACAGACTACAGTGTCCTGTGATTGTGTTCTACCTATGGGTAGTACAGACTACAGTGTCCTGTGATTGTGTTCTACCTATGGGTATTACAGATTACAGTGTCCTGTGATTGTGTTCTACCTATGGACAGTACAGACTACAGTGTCCTGTGGTTGTGTTCTACCTATGGGTAGTACATACTACAGTGTCCTGTGATTGTGTTCTACCTATGGGTAGTACAGATTACAGTGTCCTGTGATTGTGTTCTACCTATGGGTAGTACAGATTACAGTGTCCTGTGATTGTGTTCTACCTATGGACAGTACAGACTACAGTGTCCTGTGATTGTGTTCTACCTATGGGTAGTACAGATTACAGTGTCCTGTGATTGTGTTCTACCTATGGGTATTACAGTGTCCTGTGATTGTGTTCTACCCAGTGGTAGTACAGACTACTGTACACAGTGTCCTGTGATTGTGGTCTACCTAGGGGTTGTAAAGACTACTGTACACAGTGTCCTGTGATTGTGGTATACCAATGCATAGTACAGATTACAGTGTCCTGTGATTGTGTTCTACCTATGGATAGTACAGACTACAGTGTCCTGTGATTGTGTTCTACATATGGGTAGTACAGACTACAGTGTCCTGTGATTGTGTTCTACCTATGGATAGTACAGACTACAGTGTCCTGTGATTGTGTTCTACCTATGGGTAGTACAGACTACAGTGTCCTGTGATTGTGTTCTACATATGGGTAGTACAGACTACAGTGTCCTGTGATTGTGTTCTACCTATGGATAGTACAGACTACAGTGTCCTGTGTTTGTGTTCTACCTATGGGTAGTACAGATAACAGTGTCCTGTGATTGTGTTCTACCTATGGGTAGTACAGATTACAGTGTCCTGTGATTGTGTTCTACCTATGGACAGTACAGACTACAGTGTCCTGTGATTGTGTTCTACCTATGGGTAGTACAGACTACAGTGTCCTGTGATTGTGTTCTACCTATGGGTATTACAGATTACAGTGTCCTGTGATTGTGTTCTACCTATGGACAGTACAGACTACAGTGTCCTGTGGTTGTGTTCTACCTATGGGTAGTACATACTACAGTGTCCTGTGATTGTGTTCTACCTATGGGTAGTACAGACTACAGTGTCCTGTGAGTGTGTTCTACCTATGGGTATTACAGTGTCCTGTGATTGTGTTCTACCTATGGACAGTACAGACTACAGTGTCCTGTGATTGTGTTCTACCTATGGGTAGTACATACTACAGTGTCCTGTGATTGTGTTCTACCTATGGGTAGTACAGATTACAGTGTCCTGTGATTGTGTTCTACCTATGGGTAGTACAGATTACAGTGTCCTGTGATTGTGTTCTACCTATGTGTAGTACAGATTACAGTGTCCTGTAATTGTGTTCTACCTATGGGTAGAACAGACTACAGTGTCCTATGATTGTGTTCTACCTATGGGTAGTACAGACTACAGTGTCCTGTGATTGTGTTCTACCTATGGGTAGTACAGACTACAATGTCCTGTGATTGTGTTCTACCTATGGGTAGTACAGATTACAGTGTCCTGTGATTGTGTTCTACCTATGGGTAGTACAGATTACAGTGTCCTGTGATTGTGTTCTACCTATGGGTAGTACAGATTACAGTGTCCTGTGATTGTGTTCTACCTATGGGTAGTACAGACTACAGTGTCCGGTGATTGTGTTCTACCTATGGGTAGTACTGACTACAGTGTCCTGTGAGTGTGTTCTACATATGGATAGTACAGACTACAGTGTCATGTGATTGTGTTCTACCTGTGGATAGTACAGACTACAGTGTCCTGTGATTGTGTTCTACCTACGGGTAGTACATACTACTGTAGGACGTTCACATGAGTGTGACATATGTAAGAAGATGTTCAGTCAGTCGATCACATTAAAGCCGCGCATGCTAATTCATACAGGAGAACGTCAACACCTCTGGTTCTTTTATGTGTACGGTGTAAAGCACCGACACGAGACCTCGGTTTAAAGTCGCATCTGTATGATGACTGTTCATTTTATTAGGGTCAGATGGTGGATCGAACCACAGGGATTCGGCACGTGTGGGGGTACTAGTATATATATTTAAGTACAGGGATTCTACTCTGTGGGATGTCAGATTTCGCATCGATCAGTAAAATTGCCCTATCTGAAACAATTTTGAACAAATCTGTCCAAATATAACGCCGATCCCGAGTCTTTATATTGTTCTTCAAATAAAACACAACTTTAAGCTGCATGCATGTATACTTTGCAAACAATTGCCACAGACATTGGCCATAGCAGGTCACATTTCCATACTAAGACACGGGTTCTGTCAGCAACAAAAAATCTTCGACGGGAGAGTTTTAACAGTGAATAACATTATCAATAAAATCTAACATCCCACAGAGTAGAATCCCTGTAATTAAATATATATACTAGTACCCCACCCCCAAACGTGCCGAATCCCTGTGGGTCAGACGGGGGATCGAACCTGCGATCACTGCATTACCAGTCCAACGTGTTAACCACTGGACTACAGATCCGTCTGTATAAAACAATGTATTTCATTGGTTTATATTGTGACACGCACACACACATACACACACACGCACGCACGCACGCACGCACGCACGCACGCACGCACGCACGCACACACACACAGTGTAATAGAAACACTGTACATAGACTCATATTGCGAAACATTCTGTGCAATTATAAACTATTCAGATGATAGTACACGATGGATCTGGCTTCAATTCGGTTGTGTTTCCAGAGCATTCGATGCCTCCAAACATCGGACCATAGCATTTCCTACTTCGCACACGTTTGTGGTTAGCGCGAATATAGCAATACCATGGGGACCAGTCCGACCAAAACCCATTTACTGAAAAATAGAACATAATTGCATCGAAACCAGACAGAGCGAGGAGTTGTATTGTGTATGTTTCTACTTTAATTAATGTAGACAATCACAATGGTGTTGGCAACATTTTAATGATGATTTAGTGAATACAACCAAGACGAGCTGAGTGCTCAAATACAGAGGTTATTAAACCGCGGAGATGGGCCATTTGTGGATATTGGCGCTCCCTATATAGATATTGGCCCGAAGGCCGTTACAGTCAAGAGACAACAATATGTCAGACAACGACTTTAATGTTGCTTCGGCGGCCATGTTTACACAATGTAGTTACTATGTTGTTGCTACCTGTGACACGTGCAGAGCCGAACATCGAAATATATTGCCCGCGTCGACCAGATATTTTGCTTTTCTACCATTAAATTTGTTACTATTTATAGTAACGTATGCAATACTATTTAATACTAGTTTGTCCGGTTAGCACTCTCGCTTCTCACCAATGCAACACGGACTATGTAGGATGGCACGGTGGTCTTCAGATCGGACATGTGGTTTTTTTCTCCGGGTATTGCGGTGCACTCCCACAACAATGACCACCGCGCCAACGAGAGCTAGTGTTTAATATAAGAACAACTGTTGCTAAAGCTTGTTTCGAGATCGTAAAATAAATAGGTTTATACTTGTTTTATTTATTTACTACAATTTATCGAAATCCTCAAGAGGCAGTACATGTATAGGCCTACGTACCTCAAATACAAGAAACGTACATGTATATGTATGGCGTTGTATTTATTCATCATTTATTCACTTTACAAAATATATCAACTACCAGCACAATAATAACAGACGGATCTGTAGTCCAGCGGTAGCACGCTGGACTGGTAATCCAGGGATCGCAGGTTCGATCCCCCGTCTGACCCACAGGGATTCGGCACTTTTGGGGGTACTAGTATATATATTTAAGTACAGGGATTCTACTCTGTGGGATGTCAGATTTCGCATCGATCAGTAAAATGGCCCTATCTGAAACAATTTTGTACACATCTGTCCAAATATAACGCATATCCCGAGTCTTTATATTGTTCTTCAAATAAAACACAACTTTAAGCTGCGTGCATGTATACTTTGCAAACAATTGCCACATACATTGGCCATAGCAGGTCACATTTCCATACTAGGACACGGGTTCTGTCAGCAACAACAACAAATCTTCGACGGGAGAGTTTTAACTGTGAATAACATTATCAATAAAATGTGTTTGCACTAACGTGTAGATTTATTCGGCAAAAATGTACGTCAAAAAGATTTCGTAGAATTTTTCAATTTGTTTTGAAAATTTCTAAAGCGGCGCAATTCGCGTTGAAACGAGCGTTGAAACGAGCGTTCTGATTGGAATATTAGAATGTAACAATATGTTTGTTTTTATATGAAGAATAATCATAATCCAATCAGAACGCTCGTTTCAACGCTATTGCCTTTATTTTACGAGTTAACGAATATTATTAAATGTCATTAAATTCTTTTCAACCTACTTGCACACGGATTATCATTGGTACACAATGTGTAGTCGTTTGCGTCTCCTTGGCAACCCCTACCAAGCACCGAGGGTTTTGGGTTTGAGCACGTCCGTGTTCTCCTAGCAAGGCCCGGTCCACATGTTGTCGAGCAACTTTGCCAGCTACCCCATACGGCCCAATTCCCATTCACTGTAAATATATATGAACTCGTCTAGTATAGCGGGGAAATGTATTGCTGTCGGTTTTGAGGCTTCAGTGGCAGAGTGGTTGTGCTAGTGGAGGTGCTGAGTTATTTCTTGTGAGTATGCTACCCAGCTGGTTTGCGAAAGGGCAGTGGTTGTGCCGTCTGTTGTCTGAAATTACTGTTAGAAGGGGCAATCGGGACCTTCTTCCACCAATAACAGCTTGAGATACGCCATATGTTGTAATCTGTTGCTGTGACCTTGTGACCTTAGACCCGCAAATCAACAAAAGATGTAGGTTTTGTTAATTACATGGATGAAATTGGGTACAAGTGATAAACTGATAATGTGAGAAAATTACAAGCGGTTTGAGGAAGTTGGAGAATCAAGTATTGGTTTCTAACAAGGACATGCGAGTGGGAAGTTGGAGAATCAAGTATTGGTTTCTAACAAGGACATGCGAGTGGGAAGTTGGAGAATCAAGTATTGGTTTCTAACAAGGACATGCGAGTGGGGTTGGGTGTTTGGTTTTGGTGGGTGGGGTTGGGTGTTTGGTTTTGCAAGGACATGCGAGTGGTCTTCTCCACTACAACAGACTGACTTTGTACATTCATGTTTAGTTTAAACATTATTTATTTCAGTATTTGTACATGTAATCAAGAAATGAACATTTTACATATAATTTAACAGCAGTAGACTGAAAGGGATTAGAACGAAAGAAAACTTATATAGTTCTTCTCCCTATCAATTGATTGATATACACTAGGCAGGAAAATAATATATAATATAACAATGAAAATGCGTGAAATCTATTCTAGGTATTTGCTAAAGAATTTCAGAACTTAATGTATTAGTGAGTCAATAGTTGTGGATGTAAAAAAGAAAATGGTTAATATTTAAAGGAATATATGAAGAAAGTTCAAGAACATGAACTATCAAATCGGAGCACTTGAAGAAAAAGAGAATAGTATAGAGAAAAGTGGTTGAATAGGGTCGGTTGTTGTGTCAATAACGACAGATTCATGTTTAAGTGTGGGCTTGCACAAAGCAAAGAGTCTAGGCAATCCCAAACATGCCTGTCCGGGGAAAACACTATACATCAATTTAGGATTGCATCCAAATTGTAGACATGGGTTATGGGTTATAGTAGAAATGCGTAGAAATACTTGGACACGAGTCTTGCTGCTTGAGTTGGTCGAACGTTTTGGAACAGGCGGGATCATCATTCAACACTGCTAATATAATCGTCGTTCCCCAGCACACTATAATTATAAATATCAAATAACTACAAAACATATGGTCACAGGCGGATCTGTAGTCCAGTGGTAATACGCTGGACTAGGGATCGCAGGTTCGATCCCCCGTCTGACCCTAATAAAATTAACAGTCTTTCAGATGGGAAGTTAAACCGAGGTCTCGTGTCGGTGCTTTACACCGTGCACATAAAAGAACCAGAGGAGACTCTGGAATGGGTCTCTGTCTGTATCATTGCAATATCCTCCAAAAATCTAAAATGACTAATCTCTTCAGGAGGCGTCGCTCATATGGGCAACCGGTAGCGACGATAAATAAACGTAAAACACACACACACAACATATGGTCATATGAAAATTGGGACGCATTGAGAAACATCCTCACTCCCCAAAACTAGACCATATTCCCTTTAATAGATGGAATAATCCATAAACAATTCAATATACAATTTTAGATATGGTGTCAGGTACATACAACCCCAAACTTCTATACCACATACACTTAAATGTGTGCTATTACGATGTCTGGTGTGAAACTCAAACTGCCCAAACGTAAGCGGAAGAAATATGAGTGATTCGCTATTCGATATGTTTGTGCTATGAAATAATAGATACAATTCAAAACAAATGTTGATATGAAAATAGAGACACACGTTTATGAGGATGGACACTTCGTTGACCAGTTTCGCAATGCATTGCCTTTGATAATACAGTGTAGAGCTGACAAAATAGTGTGTACATGACATGAGAAAACAAATGTAATGTACACAAATTACATTGATAATACAGTGCATATTGACATGGTGTTTTAAAGTAAACAGTTAAAGCAGCTCTATATCGTATGAAATAAAATAGATTTGAAAAATTCAAATATTACGTATGGGTAGCAATGCTGCTACACATACTTACATGATACTTTGTATAATTATGTTCAACAGTGGTTTTTTGCGATAAAACAAACTCGAAACCGAAAGTAGGACTTTCCGAGTCGATCGGTCACGCACTTGTTTACAATCGGAACGCATCCTCCCCATGTGTCCCACGTTGCATTTTTTAATTGAATTACTTGAGATGTCGATTCATACCTGTGTTATCTAAGTCTTTTAGGGACATGTCTACATCCCTGTGAGAGGTTCGACATTAGAGGAAGATAGATAGATAGTCTTTCATGTTCAAAATATGTTGACATTCCAACATCCTCTGTTGTTTCACGCATGCGCGCTGTGCGTGTTTACATTTCGTTTGTTGATAAACAAATTCGCTTATACGACGGTTTATATTTATTGGAATTTTATCGTTTCTGAGCGACTATTACGATGTTTGTATACACACACACACACACGCACGCACGCACGCACGCACGCACGCGCGCGCGCGCACACACACACATTAGTATTTATATTTTACCAAAAACATCCTTCATTACGATGTAATGCTGCCTTAAGATGCTCTATTGGCAGAGTGTGAAACAAATTCATCCAAATTTATTTATAGAAAGCATAAATATAGATACAGCGTCATTGTATGATAATTAATGATAGCATACATATTCATAATACCCATCACGTAATGTTTTCATATGAGCTGCACTAAGCCCAAAAGCATATTTAATATAGTTAGTCTACACAAATTTATTTGAGCTCGATTGGGAAACAAGTTATTTCAACTTATATTAATCACTCTCGATACCTCATTCCTGATGGAATCCATCGCCATGAGGGAGAGAGAAGGGGCAACGTGGAATGTAAATGCCTTGCCTAAGGGCACAATCGTAACGGCTCCAGTGGGGCTCGAACTCCGGGAAGTTAGCACATGAAACGAACGCCTACCACTGCGCTATCGCGACTTCCTGCATGAATTGAATGCATGTCTCTAAGCCAATAGTTGTTCATTTCAATGAGAAAATCAATCACCCCTCCACAACAATCACCGACATCACACGTACGCACGCAAGCACACAAGTAGTATAGTGTGAAGTAGCCCAAGCCCCAAGCTGAGCAGCGAGCAGCCATGACGTCACAAAAATGGCGGCTGGGGATATCCGTTTCCGATTCAAAATGGCGGCATATCCTTTTCCGCTTCAAAATGGCGGCATATCCGGTTCCGATCAAAATGGCGGCATATCCGATTCCGGTCAAAATGGCGACGTATCCTGTTCCCAGTCAAAATGTCTGAGTTTCCGTTTCAAAATATCCCTAATTTACGCGCCTTAGGTGGAATGACTTCACCAAACTTACTGGCGACATATCCGATTCCGGTGAAAATGGCGACATATCTGGTTCCCGTCAAAATGGCGGAGTTTCCGTTTCAAAATATCCCTAATTTACGCGCGTTAGGTGGAATGACTTCACCGAACTTACGGTAAAATGGCGGCGTTACCGCATCCTGATCTTATCTCGATTGGCACCGCGTCCTGGAAGTCTGCAATGGTGTTAGAAACAGTCGCAGACCGACGTAATGGACTCGGGAGAGACCGTATATGTCAAAACTGATCTTATCTCGATTGCATCCGTGGTCGAATGGTTACGATTGTTGATTTCAAATCACTTGACCCTTACCGCTGGATGTTCGAATCCCACCGGGGATGTAGGATGCTTTCATATGAGGAAGTTATCCAGCTGGATGACGGTAGGTCTGTGGTTCAACCCGGGTGCCCGGCCGTGTCTGAAATACGGCTCGGGTGAGCATGCGGGGGTCTTCCTCCACCACTAATGACTCGCCATATGGCCTAAGTTGTTTGTGCGACTTTTTAAACCCCACAACTCAAGAAAAAACAAAAACAAACAAAGAAAACAAAATATTTATATTGGCAAATATCTACTGTCTACAGACACACATATGAAATAATTATATCCATTTCACACGCAAAAAAAGAATAAACCTATCAGTATATATCCAATGTGGAAGTCGTGATAGCGCAGTAATAGCGCTTTGGCTTCAGCAGCGAGAGGCCCGGAGTTCGAGTCCCGCTGGAACCGTTCGAGTGTGCCCTTGGGCAAGGCATTTAAATTCCACATTGGTGATGGATTCCAACAGGAATGAGCTCTCGAGAGTGATTAATGTAATGTTGTAAGAACTTGTTTTGCAATCTAGCTAAATGTCAATCACCAATGTTATAATCTAGTTCATTCTAACTTAAAACTAACCGCAGAATGAATGAATTTTACACCGAGCATACGTTATCTAGATAAGAGATCAAATATCATTAAGGAGTGTACTACATGACATTGTGATTTCAATGAATAACCTGGGCAACGAAATATCTCTGTACGCTTTATCTAATAAAAGATGTGTTTAAATAGCCAAGATTAATATTTGTTTGTTTGTGAGCTATCTACAGATCTAGGTAGAGGTATGTAACGAACTGCAGTGTTACTCTATGTTTGCAAGACTGTGCTTAATATTTCAAACATGCATAGATAATTCAGTTGAATGTACATATAGCCAACTTTTACTTTTCATTCAATAACATAAATATTTTGCCATCATCTATGAAAATATGTTTATATAGATAGGACTACAGGGTGTCTAGCTTTCTCCTTTGTGTACACACACATACCATTAGTGTATCCAAACTTCTCCCAAGTGTACTCAAACATCTCCCATAATGACACGTGACCACTTCTAAACGACTTCGGAATTGGTATTATTAGTTCATAAAACATACAGTTAGTGAATACATGTATAAATATAGTGTAGCTTAATGTGACATATAGAAAGGTAGTATTATGTACATGTATTACATGTATCATGTTATGTGTATGTTCGATATTAAACTCTACATACACGTGCGCATAATTATATAGAGACAACCAGACAGAAAGACATGCATATCACCGTAAAATCAGTCAACCAGTCGACAATAAACGTACGAGCAGAATATCATAATTATATATATAGACATTTGTGTGAAACTGTGATCGCGTTAGAATGTTCTAGACGTGTAATACAGTTCATTTAGATTGTGTGATGTTTTGCATTTATTTACCGACGCTACTGCTTGTCCATATGAGCGACGACTCATGAACAGATCAGTCGTTTTAGATTTTGGAGGATAATGCAATGATACAGACAGAGACCCATTCCGGAGTCTCGCCGCTGGATATTGTACGTGCACAGTGTAAGGCACCGAGACAAGACCTCGGTTTAAAGTCGCATCCGAAAGACTATGATATGCATCATTTTAGTATGGTGCAGCGGGAATCGAACCTGCGACCCCTGGATTACAAGTATTGCATGTTAACCACTGAACTACTGATATATTCAGGTGTTTATTCAAGATATACGGAGTATAATGTTTTGAATTGAAATATTTTGCAATATAAAGAGTTTAATTGTGATTCATACATGTATCTCAAGAAATTATACACTATATTTCCAGTTTGCAGTGATATTTATGTCCTGCTCGTTGTCTAGCATAGGATGTGATAGGCTCAGTGGAACTCTGATGGGAGAATGAAACAATAAAACCTGAATGGTTGGAAAAGGACATTTTTATTAAAATGTCAGAAAACAATAAATATTTACAACAGTAGTTCTACAATGTAGTACGTACAGATTATACTAAAACGAACTACTGCTAATGATTTGCCCAAGGCTAATACAGATTGTTTCAGATAGCCATATCTGGGCAAACCAAAAACCGCCAAAGAGAAACCGCCCAGATCCACGAGTCAAACGCAACTATGATATATATGAAATGCTAGCGAACCTATAATTAAGGAGAGCAATAAACCAACGCTCCCACCACGATATACCTGCATGTAATTTTAATTAACAAGATTAAGGTTAATACCCTCGAAGCTATTATTGAAACCATAGTAGAACTATCCTACTACTTGACTAGCCTGACCATGCGGTGAGACTGTACCTGTACTACCGGTACTGTATACATTGTACATGTAAGAAAAAACAAAACACAAATATACATATTTACAGCATTCAGCGAATAGCTAGCTGCATGTACAGTGTACTAAACACCTTACAATACACTCCAAACCGGCGCGTGTATAGCCTCCGCCGTTTGCAGTTTTGTACAGATCGCCAGGTTATTCGCTGAATTAAACAGAGCTATAATTGAACTAAGACCGTAATGTTTTATAACTCGGTAACGAAAATGCTATGCACGCCGTAATCTATATTATACAGTAA
>CM026392.1:7110739-7161561 GCA_014843695.1 Archivesica marissinica
AGTTAGGGACGTCTCTATAGGTAGTGGTCACGCTATATATTCAATAGAAACCCGCCGGTGCAGGGACTTTTCAGAGCTGCTCGTGCGCGACAGATCAAACCGGTCGGGAGTGGTTACTGTAGCAGACGACGTTTTTCCGCCATATTGTTTATAGTATCCCTATAGCAGACGATACTCGACTATTTACATGTATCATACCGATTTAAAACATATCGATATATAATCATAAAATGACATGTACCATACCGGATTAAATATTGCACAACACATTGAAATTTCATTTACAAACATGCTTTGGAGGAGTCAAATTTCGAGCACTTTGATCGATGGATTTCCGATTAGTTTATTAGTAGTTGTGTGTAGCAGACGACACAGTGCAACTAGATTAAACCAGTAAAGGTATATAAGATACATGTTTAGACATGTTAAATCGTATGTATCTGTAACAGACGTTGAACAGTAAAACTATTAGATGTCAACGCTCTGTTAAATATGATCACTTGCCAACAAGGCTCTGTTAAACAGGAATGTAAACATAATTCTATAGGTGACGAAAGGCAGTATTGACAACCGAAAACAGTATTTCTAACTATGTTTTATTACATATTGCATATGACAAATGTTGTAAGAAATTCATGTAACAATATGGTTTATATACACACATTTTTAAAAAAACAACATATATATGGATAACATTACATTAATCTAATATATACATTGATAATCTTGTTGATCAATGAAGTAATGTTCTAATACCCATAAGGATATGATGTATACGTCTTGTTTTCAATCATACGTTTGTCAAAGACTAACTTATAGTCCTTCCTTTCACACTTGGTGACTATTTGTGCAGTATCTCTAACTCTTGCTATTTTATGAGCATTTACCACTGATACAGAGGCATTTGGGCGTTTTGTTACAAAGTCTGTAAGAACGTCAAAATTGACATTTAACTTGTTCCTACAGTTAAGAGTAATGCCTCTTATTTTGCAAGTCGTGAAGTTCCCGTCCTTGTCGGGTTTTTCTAGTCGGTAAGCATAATTTTTTGGTCCCCCTGTCACAAATGTCAGTATACGATTGTTTGGAACTTCGTCCGTCAAATCACCCAGAAAATCCCCCAGCTGGGGTTTCTGCTCTCCGTGTTTTGTAGTGAAGACGACAGAGTCTGTGTCTGCGTATAAGGCTCTATGCCCAAGCTGTTCTAAATACGAATACAGTTTCAGTCGAGCTTGCGCAGTTGTATATGCAGCAATGACAACATTGGTTTTGGGGTTAGAGTCTACAAAGTCATGTCTGTATTTCCAACGCATTTCAACAAATCTCGGAAACGTAGTTAACACACGTCACTTCTTCTCTATCCGAAGTCAGCTTGTCGAAATATACGGTTGGGTCGTCTACCAACTCAACCTGAGGCATGTTTGATCTCTGTCCAAATTTCCCCCAGAAGGAGTTTAGCATAAGCTTTGCTAACGCTCTTAACCCAGGATTCTTTTTTATTTTATCGTACTCTAATTGAATGCCCTCCTTATCGTAATACATGCCAATGTATTTGTGTTTGTCTACTTCGGTCTTACACCAGTCAGGCCACCCGCTGGCTTCCTGTTTTAATTTCAGGAATGTGTTCACATATTCTGTAAACAGTCCACCTTTCTTAGCCGTTGGGTCATAGCGAGATAGTTGATCAAAGTGCCACACCTCATATATCTTTTCAATCTGGTATCCCTTCTGCACAGCCTTTTTAACCTCATCCGTCACCCATGTCCCAATGAAACTGCGTTCCTCGTCCGCGTGTATGCATTTGTCTTGACATTGGTTTTCTGCGCACATTTTACAAAGGTGAAACAGCAATTTACCATTTGTTTTGTATGGCAAAACAGGATGAAAAACACCTTTTGGTGGAACAACTTTACATTTGATCAGCCCTTCGTAACTGTCCAGTGTATCAAAGTTTTCAGTGATGATTTCAGGATGACCTAGCGGAATTTTACCAGTTTTATTCACCCATGGATAAAGAGATGTCACATCATAGTAGTCAATGTCTTCGTCAACAGAAGCCTCTTTGTACAACGAATAGGCCTCGGTACGGCCCCCATAAAAAGCGTCACGTGGTTCTAATGGAGTAACCAATTCCAGTTTGTCAATATACGACTTCATAGCTGAATTCTCATGACACTGTTTGTCAAAGTCAGCTTCCCAAATGCACCTATATGTATACCCTAGGTCTTCCAGATACTTTCTTTTTTCAATAGTCCTGTCATACAAGTCCCCCATGGTCATTTGTGTTATAGGATTAACGGTCGATCGCGAATATCTAGCTGGGTTTCCGTGCCAGAAATCACCGTGGAACTCTAATACTACCTTTTCACCAGACTCTGTTTCATAGTATCCATCCACAAGATAAGATCCAATGCATTTCTCGCCACCATTTCTAGCATGCTGAATGCTAAGACCCTCCCTATATGAAACATATTTTAGCCACTGTAGGGCTTTTTTGGAGTGCTTTTGTTCTGGATTGTAACCATGATGAGGGATCAAAGCAATGGTTTCAGCTTGCAAAAAATTGGTTCGAAACACCAAATTGCATGCTGAGGCAATAGTAATACACTGTGCAAAAGGGTCAATGTTTGTGATGTCCATAAAGTCGTCACGAAACTTCAGAGAGCAACGCCTTAAAATGTCAACATCAGATCTACAATAACCTAGCAACTCGGTCTGCAAATTGAATCTGTCGTTTTTGTGCTGGTCATACCATTTTACAAATATCAGTCTGTCTTCCGGCTTCATGCCATCGGGGTTATAATACTGAATGTCGGGAAGTTTATCTAGTACCACATGTTGATGTTCCCTGCTGTTAAATAAATGGGGGAAATAACCTTTCTTCAGCTCTGAGAAGCCAAACATATATGGTAGCTTTGCCAATGCCATGGGCAAGAAGTTGATAGAATCAATCATTTTGATTTTGCAGGATTGAACTGTCAGACTCATGATTTTCGCGCCATTAGCTACGACTGTGGGAAGGATAGCATGTGTGTAGAGATACTGCAGGATAGGATATGAGTCATAGCCTTGGAAATTATGACATAAAACGGTTGAGTCATAGTTATCTTCTGAAAACAACCATTGACAGAAATCGTTCAAGGTACTGTCGCCATCGAAGATATGCTCCCGTGTACCGCAATGTCCACATTCGGTATCCTTATCCATACAAGCGGTACAAACTTTCTGCACAACACATAAATTAGGCTTATGTTCATAAACTCCACAACTTGATTTCAAGCAATTTCGACATTTTCCAAATACGTCGGGACTGTACCCTTCTTTGCACTGAACCAGGTCATTTTGCGTACATTCAAAGTCAAAAACGATGAATGTTTTAGAGTTTTCGATATCATCGATGAGCTCTTCTTCGATATACATTGGTTCCTCTTTCTCAATATCATTTTCCTCTGGCATCATGTAACATTGATGAGTGTTAGGGTAAAAATCTTTGCAAACATTACAATATATGTGTCCACACTTGTGCCTCTTGTCCGTTTTTCCACAACCATTACATCTATAGATCCAGTTGCATGTGGAATTTCCTTTAGACGTTATGCTCTTGTGGAAATCAAAACATTGCTGGCCTCGAAAAAATCTATTACATTCATCGCATTCAAGCCATGCTTCGTCACACACTTCATGTACTTTTCGACAGTTGTGACACACATTGTTGCATAGATGTTTTTCCTTATGATCATACCCTTTGTTACATTGTGTACAAAAATAGCTCTTGCAAAGAAAGGCTGACATACTTGTAATAACATCATAGTGGTTGTCATGGTGATAAAGATATATTTTCTTTTCTGCCTCTGGTCCACTGTATATAATGCCGTTGAAATACTCTTTAGACAATACATTTATTTGGTAGTCCAATAACACATGTTGGAACATCTTTATATCGTCGACCCCACATTGTCCAAGAACAACGCAGGCTTCGTGATGAAGTTGCATAGCCATATCTCTTTGGGGTTCATACCCTTTCCTGATGCTTTCCCATTTCACATGTTTATCCAATCGCTGTTACGATGGCTATGGCGCAACATAATTCGTCGTCGTTTTGGATCTGAATTATGCACTTTTTGTCAAACAAGAACTTTTCTGTATTGACGTATTTACATCTTTTCCTAGTTCCACCATTTGGCATATCTACAAGAGTCACTTCGAATATCAGTGATTCATCGATGACAAAATCCTCATTCGACTGCAGGACCCGTTCGATTTCCGCCATAAATCGGTCAACTGTGAGTTCTGGTGTCCTTACAAAGGGTATCACTATTGGATAGTCCAAAGAGGGGCTTTCTACAGTCAACCTCACTAAATCTGTTGACTTGGCTCCCTTGATTAAGTCTTCAATAATAGCTGCACATATTCTCTTGAGGGTCGACAAAACATCCTCTGTAACCTCAATGTCTTTGAACAAGACCTTATACGTAGAGGCTGTAGTTTTAAACTTGTTAATACGTTGTTCTTTGATCTTGGTGATATCGAAAAACCGGCGGGGCTCATTGTTCTTCTTCAGTCGTTTGATTGGTCCATGTCCTGTGAGATTTTCATCTGCAGGCCTCTTCTCGCCACCACCACCTGATTGGTGCACCCGCTCTCGATGTCTGTTTAGCGTGAATGGACGACTAAACACTTGGCCACAATGCTTGCAATGTAAATTATTTGCTACATCATGTTTCTTTCTATGTTGGTCCAAATTATCTTTCCTAGTAAACGCTTTTCCACATACATCACAAGTGAACTTTTGCCAATGGTTTTCTAATCTTCTATGCTGCAGTAGATGGCTTAGCTTTATAAATTCATCACCACATTCTTCGCATGAATACGCCATGATAACGACTGAAAATAAAATAGAATGAAGTGTATGAGTAAGAGACATGAGTGTATAGTACCTAACAGGTTAGACTACAAATAACCAGGCGAGACTACAATTTAGCCAGACGAGACTAATGTATATAACAAGTACCTTTTATGCTTAGATTAAAGTAAATTTAAAATACCTTTTCATGTGTTGCTGTCTGTATTTCGTAGAATCACTTTTTTTACTTCGCTGTAGATCCAATGACGTTGACTCTCAAACTGAAAATGAAGATTATCTTGTGAGTTCCTAATATTAACAACCGTTGTATTGCGCATGCGCAATGACTATTAAATTAAGGGATTTGATTGGTTATCAATAAATAAAAGCATTTTGATTGGCCATAAAGAACGAGCAGGAACATAGTATGTACGCTTTTTGTAAAACATTTGATTGGTCATAAAGTGATAGTAAATACGCTTTTCTCAGTTATTATATATCATTGTGCATTCAGCAACGAACGAAGCAACATGTATTCTGCAAACTGTCCAGACTGTAATCAGTGCTTTTCAAGGAGAGATGTTATGTTAAGACATCAGAGACACAAACATAATTTTGATGAACTAGATCATAGGATGGTGGTCAATGAAGCGCACCCACCGCCGCCGCCGCCGCCGCAGAGCAGTCAAGCGCACCCACCGCCGCCTCCGCCGCCGCAGAGTAGTCAAGCGCATCCGCCTCCGCAGAGCAGTCATACGGAACGGCAGCAGATAGTGGATATGGCTGTGTTACAGCATCCATTTACCATGATGATATCGGGCCCAACGGGTAAGCCTATTACATCTATATCTTTATTAAAATAATAGTATGCATTGTCTCAATTGTATTAAAAACAAACACGCATAGCTTACAGGTGTTTACTAATAAAAGTGTTTGTATTTCAGCATGTGGGAAGACCACATTTGTCAAAGATATGCTGCAGAAACATAGCGGTAGGATACAGCCCGGTATTCAAAAAATAGTATGGCTTTACAAGAGGTGGCAACCATTATACACTGCGATTCAAATGACAGTGTTACCAGGAGTAGAATTTATCCGAGGCATACCCTCAGATTTGGATGATGACGATTTCTTTGACTCTAACGTAAACAACTTGCTCATTTTGGACGACCTGTTCAGTGAATCCGGAAAGGATAAGAGGATCACTGATTTGTTCACTGAGGGGAGTCATCATAGGTCATTGTCTGTAATAACAATCACCCAGAGTTTATTTGGAAACAAGAATCCAACGCAGCGGAGGAATTGTCATTATATAGTACTGTTTAACAATCCCGTAGACAGGCAATCCGTCATAACATTGGCCAGACAAATGTATCCTGGGCATACAGACAAATTCATGAAAACGTTTGAGAAAGCTACCAAGTACCCGTACGGATGTATGTTAATTGACTTAAAGCCGTTTACTGCCGATGACCAAAGATTAAAATGTGTAATGGCAGATGAATCCAAATATAAGCAAACTACAAACTACGTGACTGGCCAAAATACTATAAAAGAAGACTTTGCTAGAGATATTCATCATTTGTCAGTTGGAACTCAAACAGTACACATCGGAACTAACCCTTCAGAGGAAAATATTGAATACAATCAACCGTTATCTGGAATCATGGCTGATAAAGGACACGCTTGCGACGATTGTGGGCTATTGTTCGACACAACGCACGATGTGCAACGACACATTAAACGCGGGCAATGTCCTGAGAATGAAGAACCAATGCCTAAACGGATGAAGCTAGAAGATAATGATGAACCTATGAGAAACCTAGAACGTATGGACAGCTACGACGATATTGAAGAGAATGAGGCATACACTGCGCTGTGGAAACTAGCCCGGGAAAGAGGCGAAGACAAGTACAGAACGTTTTATGACCAATACGTAGCCAATGGTGAACCCGATAAAGAGGCCACACGGTTAGCAGAAGAACGAATGGAGCATTACGATCAGAGTAAATTCATCGAGCTATACCATCAGCTCATTGAAAGCTACATTATTCCTCTCAGAACAAGTGGCATACATCGCAAGATTATGTCAGAGATCGACACATCAAAGGGTATCAACCTAACAGCTGCCGTGAAACGTGTCCTGTGCAAGAATAAGGCAAAATTCCAGGATTTATTTGATGAATCGGATGATGAAAACAGCGGGTATGAAAGCGGCGATGCCGATGAACAATAAATGTGTGGTGCAGAGACATATAACTTCATTTGTGCTTATGCTATAGACGCGTTCAGACATGGCTCCATGGGAGGATTATTTAAAGACTATCTACTATGATCCTTCACACCCCGCCAGTTATGCTGGTCCTCAGAAATTGTACAAAGTGGTACAGCGAGAGGGAACATACAAACTAGGAATGTATAGGATACGAAGATTCTTACAAAACCAACATATAGCCTACATAAACCCGTGAGACGACGCTTTCAACGAAACCACGTGATCAGTGCAGGAACGGACGATTTATGGATGGCAGACCTAATGGACATGGTGAAATATGCGAAATGGAATCGAGGCTATAAATATGTGCTATTAATCATAGACACATTCAGCAAAACAGTTTGGCTGCGACCATTGAAATCTAAAACAGGGGGAGATGTAGCAACCGCCTTTCAAGATGTCTTCACCAAATCTGGACGCACACCATCCAAGCTCATTACCGATAAAGGTAAGGTATATGCTTAATCATCCATTTATTAGTAAAGCTGTTCCTACATGTAGGTAACGCTATTCTCCATGTATTACTGGTGCTTTATGATATGTATTACACATCATTTTCTATCACTTCAGGTCAAGAGTTTCTTGCTAAAAAGGTACAGGTGGTCATGAAAGAATACGGAATCAAGTATTTCCCTACGCAGAACGAAACAAAGGCGTCAACTTCTGAGAGAGCAATTTTGACCATCAAGACGAAATTAAATCGTTATTTCACACACAAGGAGGATTACGAGTACCTATCGGTGTTACAGAGCATGGCTGATAGTTATAACCAAACCTATCACCGGACCATAGATATGACTCCAGCCGACGTCAACGAAGACAATCAAGAAACAGTCAGACTGTCCACATATTTCGCACAGAGCAAGAACAATGGGAAACTCAAAACATTCAAATATAAAATTGGTGATTATGTGCGCATCAGTCACTTAAAGCATGTATTTTCCAGAGCGTACGACGAAACATATACGGGAGAAACGTTTTTAATATACAAACGCTATCATAGAGGAACAATACCAATTTACCGATTGAAAGACATGAACAATGAGGAGATTAAAGGAACATTTTATCAAAGTGAACTGCAGAAAGTGGACATCAAGCCAGACCAGATTTGGAAAATTGAACGTGTTCTTAAGACAGTTGGCCGGGGGCGGAACAAGCGCCTTTACGTGAAATGGAAGAATTTTCCCTCAGCTTTCAACAGCTTTGTCAAAGCCGGTGACGTACAGTGATTAAAACATGTATATCTATTCGCTATTATATATTACATATCTAATGTATGCACATGTTGTAAATATGCGTATTTGTGTTATAGTCAATAAAGTTAAAATGTATATTTCTTGTTCTTTTTTAAATCAATAAAAGGGGGAGTAGTACGACAGTCCTATCTAGTATCTACATTCATTAAACTCGCTATACTTACATTCCGACTATTATACTGTAACGTTTAGTGGTTAAAAGTGCTTTTGCTCATAATATAAGGCGAACTATACAGATATCTATTCGCTTGTATACTGAATACATCGTAGATAAAAACCAAGCTGTCTTTTGATTGGCTATTGGTTTAAGAAAAGTACTCTTACCTCTGTGTTATGTAGCTACGCAAACTACAAGATACCTCTATCATGGCAGTGTTTACATCTCTAGCCCAGGTTTAAAAGCGACTTGAATATATGAAAATGTAGATTGTCGAAGGCTTAGGATTGGTTAATCAACACGCAGAATCGTTTTAGAAGGCTAGTATATGCATTGATTCGCAGTACATTGCACAACGGATTGTCAAACTGGTTTAATCCGGTACGAGACAGATAGCTGTATTATTATATATCTATATGTTTAAACCGATATGATACATGTAAATAGTCGAGTATCGTCTGCTATAGGGATACTATAAACAATATGGCGGAAAAACGTCGTCTGCTACAGTAACCACTCCCGACCGGTTTGATCCGTCGCGCACGAGCGGCTAGCAACAAAAAAAATCTTCGATGGGAGAGTTTGAACTGTGATTATCAATAAAATGTGTTTCCACTAACTAGCGTCCTGATTGGATTATGATTATTCTTCATATAAAAAAACCATCTTGTTACATTCTAATAATCCAATCAGAACGCTCGTTTCAACGCGAATTGCGCGGCATTAGACATTTTCAAAACAAATTGAAAATTCTACGAAATCTCTTTTTGACGTATATTTTTGCCGAATAAACCTACACGTTAGTGGAAACACATTTTATTAAAACTTGTGGCCCAAAAACCATTTGCATGTTCATATTATGTATTGTATCTGTTTATGCATGACATATATAATAATGATTTGCAATAAAATATGATTAAACTAAGAATAAAATAAACTATCAAACTACCAGTCTATCTGTCCCATAAAGTGGTACAAATGTACTTAGGTGGGTTAGAGAACAATTGGTCTAGGGTCAGGGGTTATGTGGTTATGAACACTTTATTTGGCTATCTATTTCTTTTATGTGGCTATATAATGATATGAAAGGTATAGCCACTTAATATACAATTTGGGTCCGTCCGTCCGTCCGTCCATCCATCCATCCACATCCATCCACATCCATCCACATCCATCCATCCATCCATCCATTCACCCACATCCATCCATCCATCCAACCAGATGCCAGTTACAACATTCACTCTACGATAATAGGATTTACAAAGTGTCTGTACTATTTAGACTGAACCATGATCGTTTTCATTGACAAGTCTGTATACAGTCAAACCGGTATTAGTGGTCACCTCTATTAAGCAGCCAACCTGCATTAAGCAGCCAGATTCCAGATTCCCAATATGTTGTTTTGCTATACATTTGACCTCGTGATGCCCTTGGCTGGCTGCTTAAGGCAGGTTTGACCGTAGGTTCCTGACTGAACTGATGAAAACCATTCCATTACATTAAACTGATGTGGGGGGAATCCTACCCTGAAATGGTGACATACACTAATGAACCTAATTTGAGAAAGTTTAGGTTTCAAATGACAACGGAAATATGCAACCAAAGTCAGGGTCATGACATGAGCTAAATGTGCTTTGTCGTCCATCAATATTCAATTGTTTCCTGTCAACCATATTTCATTGACTGTCCAAATAATAGTGGAAGTCGTGATAGCGCAGTGGTATAACGTTTACTTCAGGTGCGAAAGGACCGGAGTTCGTGCCCAGCTGGAGCCGTTACGAGTGTGCCCTTAGGCAAGTACTTAAATTCCAAATGCCTCTCTCGAGTGATTAATATAATGTTGTCAGAACCTGATTTTCACAATAAATAAATTTGTATAAGCGAAATAATAGTGCAAGCAATTACACTTGCCCCAGTGTTGGCGTCACTATTACGCTTATTAGGAATATCAGAGACTTAAACAGAGACCTGAAATATGTGTGATTGATATTGCATATTGTAACATTTTCTGATTTTGGTCAAAGCCAAACAGTGAAAATATATGTACGTGAAAGAACTCATTAACTAGATACCATAATCAGAAATCGATTGTTCAGCAATATAAATCACACTATGCCATAACTAAATAATATTGAGCATGTACACGGTTAATGCCTAATATGTAAGTTGCTGTAATTTGAACATCATTTAAACAGTGTATTTCATTTATCGTTGAAGTACTTTCTATAATGTTTCCAATCTAGGATACAATTTAGTGCAATGTTTTTGTATCAACATTCAAACAATTCTTGTCTGATGTATGCAAGTATCTTGCTTCACTGAATCGGACATAGTATTGAAAAGTTATTACCCTTGTAACTTTTGCTAAGAAGCTGTTTTATGTTCACATGGTAACCAAATACATGTTGTATTGCGTCCGACTATTTCAACTAATAAACAAACGTCGTATACTACATTTGTTGACATAACAAGGTTATTTAAACAGGCTCTAAAATAATGCGTTACACAGCATATGTATCATGAATAAATTATTAATTATGTGCTATAAATACTCACAAAGAGATTTCATTATATTACTTATTTCAGGAGAAATGTGATTAACCTACATCTAAACGGTAATATCACACGATATATACACACTGTATAGTTGGATTGGGTAATAAAGAAACGACCCTTCCGGGTTGTACTAACCGTTTTGGAAATTCCACTTGTAGGTCGCCTAAACCTCATTTACTGATGAAAATTAATTAGTTAAAATAGTAAGGAAGAATGTGTATTAGTAATGCTATATATATGTGAAAATATGTTTTGCTCTTTTGCGAGTTCGCTTTTATATACTTCTTATACTTATATCTTGTATCTGCATCATTAGTAAAGTTTCAAGGTAACATATACTCAACATTACTTTAAAGTATCTCTATATAAATTTTTCATCAAATTGGAAAGGCTATGATTCATATGAAAGATTATTCCCGATTAAAATAGAACAAACCACTATTGACACAGTAATTGATCATAATATTATCATACGAAGAATAGGAATGAATTGTCCTACTTTATTAAGTTTGTGTACTGAAACTGTTGTGTAAATACTGGTTTGTAGCGAGTACAATTACATCATAAAAACAATCTTTTTTGAAATTGTGACTTGTTATTAATAGGAATCTGAATGTATTGAAGGGAAACATCACACTATATTTCAGTCAGTGAGCAATGTAACAGAACAATGGTATGTCCTCTTTTACGTGAACAGTACTGAGCCCGGGCTCCGTAATCAATGCCGATACCGATGACTTCACAATTTACCGATGATTCACAGTATTTAACTTTTCATCATCCATTTTGTATTGTGGTTAAATTAAAATATGTTTTAGCTAAGCTTCGCATTATGCCATCATTATTTAAACTACATTATGTGTTTGCTTTGAATGTGTTGCAAATCAAGATATTCTTAAAGTTTAAACTTTATTTATTTTACAACGATTGCGCACCTGTCCGATCTGGCGACCACATTACCATATTCTAAGGAGTAGATGATTAGGAAATCGTGATTGCTGTCTCATTCTTCAAATTGTCTATAATAATTATTCATATTTTAAAGGAACAACGTCAAAACAGTAATATTCCTTGTAATTTGAAGATGTCATCGTTTTCAGTCTCATGTCTGGCTAGCGTTTAAACGTCCACATAAATATTGCGCAATAATTATATCACGACAGCATCCTTTGTCGACGTAACGTACTCGGATTACTTCACCTTTTAGCACGTTTGCAATGAGCGTGTGGCTTCATGACTGCGATTCTCGGTGTAAGCCATTATTTGGATGTAGGCGAAACATATGGATTCAACACTAAGGTTACACAATTCTATTATGCATATTGTGTATGATCCTATGTATCACAGATCATATATATCACACCGATGTGACAAATACGATCGTATTCACAAGATAGTTGTCATGTGACAAATGTGACCGACCCACACATTAAAAAGACGGTCAATATCGCTGTCGTATCACAAATTTACTAAATTGAAAGTGCTATATTTATTACGGTCGCCATGTTGAGCCACATTACAGTCTACTGTGTTTACATTCCAGTACCATCGGTGTGTGCTGTCCATTCATCCGTTATCATTCTTAAGCTCTGTACTATTATGTATTTTACAAACTTATTTAGATATTATTATTTAAGTTTAGTAATGTTAATTTACAAGTTTGTATGTTATAAGTTACATGCATTACATCTTTTTTTAACAAAAATGATTACTGAACGTGTAACTAGTCGTGCTATGAAATATTTGTGTACATTAATTATGAAGGAGAGATCACCCGTAAACTGTATAGTAATATTCATGTACATATTAGAAAATAAATATGTTTAAACTAAATCTTGAAACATAAAATGTAAACCTAAGGTATAAATTCAGCGTATGCTTCGTTTTAATGTTTGTGATCGCTTGAAATTGCATAACAGATATACATAAATAACCAGAATGCTAACAAATTAAAACATGTGCAACACAGGAAATTGTTGAATGTATATGTTTAGGAAATACTGATACAAAGTGGGATGGCTTACAAACTGTGTAATCCTTTAATACTTATGTTAAAAGTGGCTGGATGACAGGAGTTATATTTATCGATAAGAAAATGTTAACATTGTTCCGTTTGTCTTAGCAGCAATACACAAAACATAATATGGCATAAATGCAACTAGGAAGTGTTTTAGATAAACATAATCAAACAAAGTGTTCAATGACAACTGCCCTCTAATATTATTATCATGATAAATATATTTTGTTATTTTATTGATAACATTGCTTTGTCAACAGTGATTTAAACTTGGTCAATGGCAATAATAATGTGGTAAACAGATAGTTCTTATATTACTCGAGAACAAACATACTAGTAAAAAAACAACATTTACAACAACAACATTTATTCAACATTAAGCAAAATTACAGTGCTTCTAGTCTATTATAAGTAGGTATATAAATATAACATGTAATGTAATGACAACATGAAACATGAGTCCAAAGTGAAGATTATCATAATTATCTTTTTTTTTTTTATTATTTAAAGAGAAGCTTAGTTTGTTTTAGTATTCATTAGTATTATAGTTCAAGGAATATTATTGATTTGATCTAACTCTTTTCGGACTTTACTGGCAAAATATATGTATTTTGATAAGTTTGAGATTTCCTTTTTATTTCTTGACATCATAAGTTTATCAAATTTATTTAAAGTTGGCCAGCTGCAATAATACGGCTTTATGTATTTTTTTCGTATATCGGTGTACAATGTGCATATTAAAAGAAAGTGATACTCATTTTCGATTGTTCTTAAGTTACAAAATGTGCATATTCTCTCATTTCGTGGTACATTAAGATACCTTCCTCTTTCAATTTCTAAATTATGTGATGAAAGTCTAAATCTGCTCAGGGCTATACTAAATTTTTTGTCCGTACTATTATCAAGGTGTGTAAACAATAATTTGTTAGTTCGAGTTTTAGCCTGCATCAGCATCATTTTGGGCTATATCGCCGGCGGACAGTTTACCTAACAACACCTTTCTTGGGCAGGCTCCAGTGGTTAACCAGCACTTGGGTGCACCAACCTCCGTAAGAAACTGCCAACCTTTTCATATAAATGAGACACGGTATAATATTCATTTTTAATAAAAAATACAATGAATTTTGTACAAATGCTCTGGTTTGTATCAACAGTTTTGAAATCTATTATTAACATTTTTAGCGCAAGATAAATACTTTTTTGATTGTAAACAAGTAACTTTCCCAGTAAATAATTTGCTGCATGTCAATTGCAATCAAAATACTGCACTTGGTGTTGATAAAGGATCTTTAGTTTAGTGTCATGGAACGTCAAATAACCATTTTACCGTACAACTATTAATGATAGTAGTGTACATGTATGCATTTTTGTACAATGAGGGTGTAAAACTAGTGCGCACTGAGAATGTCAGATTATTTCATGTGCTCCATTCGGCTGTCAGTGGTTCTACCTGGTTCCCATCCATGCCTGAAATACTGCTCGGAGGTTACACAAAACAAAAGCTTGATTGCACATGTAAATGTGTGATAACGTTGACTGGTCTTAATTGGCTTTTGTGTTCCATTAAACACGATTGCATATTAGCATTAAACAATTGAATATTATAGTGTGGTTTCAGATTCGGTTTCTCCACTAAACAAAATCGTTCATTCTGTTGGATTAACATAGTGTATGTATTCAGTGAATCCGTGACATTTGCCCAGGACATCTGCCCACAGTCCTAAAAATTGGATAGGTGGACATCTGCCCCCCCCCAGTGAAATGTAAGGTAGGACATTAGCCCCCCAAATGTTGGCTAGGACATCTGCCCCCAGTAGAAATGTTGACTGTTGACTAGGACATCTGCCCCCAGTAGAAATGTTGACTAGGAAATTAGCCCCCCTCCACAAGTATAAATGACAGCTGTCTTTAATTGCAGATAATTACATGAAATTTGTTAACTACATTTTTGTATTATCATTTGTTAATTGAACAAATTTGCAAACATATATATTGTTAATTACAATTAAAATTAACACTGAAATATTGCAATCAAACCCACTGATTAAATATCGTAAAACATGTTTAGAACTTTTTATATTAATTAATAATTTGATGGGTATGAGGACTAGTAAAATGACTGTTGATGCATTTTGGAAGTTTTTCATCCAGTATTATGTCTCTAATACTGCCACTTTTCAACATGTCTACTGGGGGGGGGCAGATGTCCTACCTTACATTTCACTTGGGGGGACCTATTCATTTTTTGGACTGGGAGGCAGATATCCGGGGGAGGCATATGTCCGTATACCGTATTCAGTCTAACCTACAGAGTATGCTAGTGTTAATTTAACTGTATACAGTGTATCAGGATAAACATCATGCTAGCTCTAAAGTGCATCAAAACTAGAGTGCATAATTATACAGTGCATGCCTAGTTCATGGCATACTAGTGTATACTTATGTTTGTTTTATTTTAGTGTTCCTATCTTGTACTGTACATCATAGTAGGTTGTACACGTATTAATTTTTTTAAACCTCTAATCCGGAACCCACTCTAAATCGGAGTTTTTGTCCAGTCCCGAAGAAGTCCGGAATAGACGTTATGAGTCAGTGTACATTAGAAGCTAGTTTGTTCCTGTATGATAATATGACACAGTTAGTATATTGTTTAACAAATTCACTAACTTAAAGTTAACTGTATTTGTTCTTTTTTCCAGAAATCCCACTATCTTGAAGAGGTTACATATTCCGGATGGAGTGGTGAAATAGAATTTCTTTGAAATATGATTCTAACTGTATGAGTAGGTAATCTAGTGAGATGTTTAAACAATGTTATAAACTGCAAATTGATTAAGCGTTTGATTGATCCAGGTTAAAAACTACTCTACATTACTTGGAGTTGAGAGACTTGCTATTTACTGATGAATAACTATTTATTCCTAAGGTATGTCGGAAATCGATGCATGTGACAGAAAGAGAGACATGTTTCTGTGCCATAGCAACATTCTCTAATGTAGTTCACATACTATGTTTGTACAAAAACATTTATTAACTTATTTAAAACTGAAGATATACTGAACAATAGTTTGTTGTTGTTTATGTGTTCACATCACCCAGTTTGCTAGCTATCCGTTGACTAAGTGTAGGGTCCACCCACGCCAAGATGGAGAGATATACTTGGTGTCACTTAGCAGCTATGATACCAGGCTACATACATATTAGTCCAGATGCCAAAGGGGGTAACCTAACTTTGGAGTACACACAAAATGTGTTGGTATCAAATTGTTCAGGAAGAGGTCCTCTCTTAGAATCTGTTGTATGACACTTTGTCACCCTTGAACATTTTGAAATAATCCAAGATGGCCGCCAAAAATTATAAAGCGGTCTATACTTTTGTATTTCGTCTTAATAGTTATTTCACATACCCTAAGTCATACATAATGGTATGACTTGTGTTATTATTGTATTTGTAGACTCAAAAGTATTTATAGGCAGGTTCTAAATCCCAAAATGGCCGACAAAATGGCCACCAAAGTATGAAAACTGTATTTTTATCACTGTTTCAACAATGGTAAATTGGACAATTGTATATTCAAATTTTAGCTAATAGTAGTGACTTAGAATATAAACTAATATTTCAACTTAACTTTTCAATACATGTTGTAGTATTCAAAACAAATAGTATACATGTACCCGTAGCCTTGAAAATGATATCATTTGAATATAGTACAAGGTATTGAAGTCATTTATCTTTTTAAACAATGCACATAATTATTGTCTAGATTCACATATATTGTCAAATCATATCTTTGTATTTATTATACTGTTTATGTTTTGAATACGTACACAATATTTATTATACATTTTCTATTTATACACACGTGATATACACTGTGTAGTGAAACGAATATGTTCAACTTTCTGTGTCACTTTCAGAATCGCGAGTATCAGTCATCGTCCAATAATGCTTCTTTGGTACACTTGTTTTCACAATTACTAGTTGCATTACATTTGCAAAATATTGTACATGCTAGATTTGCATTGTTGCAACCACATCTACCGGGTATTTGTAATACAAGGAGTTTCAGAACTACAGCTACAGCTGATGAGCTTCATGGCGCATGGTGGAGCTGGTGTTTTGTTGTCTAGTACTGTTACAGGAACAAGTACTTTTGATGGTATGTCTTTTCTCCATCCAAGCTGCTCAGCATCAAGGTCTGGTGGAATGGGATCCAGTGACGATTTCCATACACATGTTTGAAAATGGGCCCGCTTGACATTTTCTCGAAATGACTCGGACGTTGGTGGGAGTGTCTGAAGTTTTGGCATCTTCCTCATTGCTTTTCTTCCAACCTTTGTCTTCCAAACTTCATAACGTACATCAGCCATGCTATTTCATGCTTTTCCATAGCATCCAGCGGTGAAAGTGGTGGCTTCGGTTACTACCTCATCAGTGTTACAATCAAGTTCACCTAGAAGTCTGATTTCTGTTCCCTTTTCTAATTGTTTGATAACCTTGAGTTTGCAAATACCGGTCAATCTCGCTACGGTGTCGCATCCTGTAAGTGCATGGGCAGCTAGTAAACTTGGTATGATCAATTGGTGTTTTGCTGCAGTTGCCCCGATATCGACCATCATCCGTTCACCACTAGTACCCTCCATCAACATCATGAAAGACAATTTAGTCACGGAATAGAAGTGAAGGAGAAGCACGAAGACATCAGTGTCGTCACATATAACTTTAACACATTTGGCCCCTTGTGTTGCGGCATATACTGCTTGTTGAGTGATGATAACATCTGCTTCCTCATGACTTGTTCTTATATCATAACGGGAAACAGGAACACCCATTTGTATTTCTAAAGGAACATCAGAAGATCCAGTTATCATCAAACTTTTACTAGATCCAGTATATGTGAGCGCTTTCTGTGTCAGGTCTTCACATATTAGGTTTATCAACTGTACCTTATTCTCTGTATTTGTGAAGACTGTCGATTGTTTTGGTAATGGGGTTTCGTGTGTCAACTTATATGCTATGGATTGCGGATCCGCTCTTCCTATTCTCGTGCAGCTCTTGGTACTGTATTGGAAGTATCTATCAAATACCAAGAAGACATTGCTTGTGCGCAAGAGTAGTGATATGTAACTCCAGAATCTTCATTGTAACCACTTTATTTGTGATGGTTGCATTAAACCCTTCTGGCCAAGAACATTCAAACATTTCCATTTGTTTATTTCCTATTGTCACAGCATTGTCTACATTCACCAGGTTTGAACTGATCTTCCCAGAAACAATATTTACTACTCCTTCAGGATGTTCATCGGATTGCATGGGGTGTATTGACATTTCTAACTTCTTGCGAATCTTAATACGGTCTTCACTATCAGCTTCTATGCGGGCATTTCCCTCCTCTTTATGCTTAGTGACAGTGGTAGACGCATCAGTATCTCTCATGCGTTTGATGTCTTGCAAGAGAAGACTGCAGGTATGCAGACTTAGGGCCCAACGCTCGACAGATTCGTCTTCCAATAAGACCACCTGGCCCATGTCCATACTTCATAAAGGTTGTTTCAATAAACATGTTCGACCACAGCCCATTCCACAACCCGGTCTGGTGTCTCGTGACATGTTCACCGGCAAGGAAATTAGCCTGTACGTTTTCGGGGAGTTTTTCCATCGATCGTAGGTAATAGAGACCATACCTGGCATAATTGATGTGTCCTGCTGCAAAGATATATGGCACCATGGCAGTTACTGCAGTCAGGTGGAGGGCCCATTCACCTTCACGTTCTGCTCGGATGAACAACATCATTATCATGACTGGCTTTATAAGACATTCCAGCCACAACTTCGCTGTCCGACTTTGTGCTGCTTTGTTTTTAAGTCTGTAAAGAAGATCATCGTAGGTATCTGCCTCTTGAAGATCCTTTCTTAGAACTTCTTCAGCAACCATTCGTAGTGCTCGAACATTCTGGGGGAAATTCTTGCCAGACAACATCTTTGGAACCCCTCCAAACGCTGCCTTTAGAATATCTTCCAGTCCACTGTTGGACATCAAACTACCAACACAACCAACAAAACTCATTAGAGTATGCATGCCACCTAGTCTTGGGTAGAAGTTTGGAAACAGCTGTGGATGAACCCATAGTACATTAATCATAACGCGATACAACTGTTGATCTGCGGTGAAGACTGTGAAGGACTGGCCAAAATCATGAGAAACTGCTACAACTAGCTGTCATCATGGTATCGGGGTCAGACGGAACCATGTCTATAAGAGGAGTGTACATCACTTTTGTCGCAGGTTTCAGTCCTTTACCTTGTGACCTAAAGATTGCTGTATTATAACCCCCATATTCAGTAACCAATGTTCTTACTTCCTCTTAACATATATTGATAAACTTGCAGTACAACAGAGTCTTACAAGGAAACACACCAAATAAAATAAGTTGGTGTCACTCATAATAAATATCTTCTTCTTGTACAAAGTTACACATACCACCTGTTCCGTATATGTGCGTAGGATATACATTTTTACATATTTATTCCTTTTTTATAGTGGATGTATTATTTCCTAAGTTTTACTCATTTTGATAGATTACGAAATATAGCATCATAATTCCATTTAGTTCCAGTGATTGCAGTAGGTATTTTGCATAAATAATTCAAAATGAACAATTGTTTTTTTTTTTTTCAGCAGCCATTTTGGTGGCCATCTTAGATTTTGATTTCATATGCACGTGTTTATAAGATACAAAATACCCTAGTAACACAAAACACATTACTTTGCACATTTTTATATCCTCAAAATAACATAACTATGAAGATATATAAAGATACAGACAGTATCAATTTTTGGCGGCCATCTTGGATTATTTCACAATGCTCAAGGGTGACAAAGTGTCATACAACAGATTCTAAGAGAGGACTTCTTCCTGAACATTTTGATACCAAAACATTTTGTGTGTACTCCAAAGTTAGGTTATGCATATATATATATCACTGGCTGGCATCTAGACTATTTACCCGGTCTTATGGGGTCACATCGCCTACTTTGCTCGCTATTCAGTACCAAAGAGGCCGGAACCGTAATTCTGTGGTTTTCGAAAGGGTGGCGTCATTGGACTAAGTGTAGGGTCCACCCAGCCCAAGATGGAGAGGCATACTTGGTGTCACCTACAGCTATGATACCAGGCTACATAGTATACCCGGTCTTGTGGGGTCACATCGCCTACTTTGCTCACTACACAGTACTAAAGAGGCCCGGAACCGTAATTCTGTTGTTTTCGAAGGGGTGGTCCTCAGTTGACTAAGTTAGGGTCCACCCAGCCCAAGATGGAGAGGCAACTTGGTGTCACCTAAGCAGCTATGATACCAGGCTACATACGTATACCCGGTCTTGGGTCACATCGCCTACTTTGCTCGCTACACAGTACCAAAAGCCCGGAACCGTAATTCTGTTGTTTTCGAAGGGGTGGTCCTCAGTTGACTAAGTGTAGGGTCCACCCAGCCCAAGATGGAGAGGCATACTTGGTGTCACCTAGCAGCTATGATACCAGGCTACATACTATACCCGGTCTTGTGGGGTCACATCGCCTACTTTGCTCGCTACACAGTACCAAAGAGGCCCGGAACCGTAATTCTGTTGTTTTCGAAGGGGTCGTCCTCAGTTGACTAAGTGTAGGGTCCACCCAGCCCAAGATGGAGAGGCATACTTGGTGTCACTTAGCAGCTATGATACCAGGCTACATACGTATACCCGGTCTTATGGGGTCATATCGCCTACTTTGTTCGCTATTCAGTACCAAAGGGGCACGGAACCGTAATTATGTGGTTTTCGAAGGGGTGGTCGTCAATTGACTAAGTGTAGGGTCCACCCAGGCCAAGATGGAGAGGCATACTTGGTTCACTTAGCAGCTATGATACCAGGCTACATGCGTATACCCGGTCTTATCGGGTCACATCGCCTACTTTGCTAGCTACCCAGTACCAGAGAGATCCCATAGCATATTATGCCCTTTTTTCCTATGGTGCTGACCCATTGGCATTGTAGAGTGTCATATGTGGTGTTGCTTTATAGCTATTACCCAATGTTATGTACCTATACCCAAGCTGTCTACATATTCGCTACCAAATATACCATTGTCTGTAATTATAATTTTGTTGTTTCATACCTGGATCTTTTGGCGGTTAATAAGATTGTCATAATAATGGAAAATTACAAGGGGAGCTAATTATTTTCAAGTTAGTGTTTGCTGGTATAATTAATGTTTGTTGGAAATATTTAATGTTTGCTGCAAATGAGGGCTCACTTGTGTTCACTTCTAAAAATAGCAATTTGGGAAACCTAATGTGTTGCGATTTTAAAATAGCACGGATATTAGTGTAGGTAAATCATTTTTTAGAAAAGGCGTGACAATATTAAAGATAGGCGTGAGAGTGTGATTTGAGGTCTAAAAGCGTGAGTCTCACGCCGAAAGAGACTTGACAGGTATGTCAGGACATACTAGTAGACTTGTGATAGAAGATACTGAATTACAGGAAGTCGCATCGTTTTATTTGTTAATTTAAGAAAATTGTAGTTTGAACTAGATAAATTCCAAAATGGCGTCAGGTGGCAATTTATCACGGACATTAGAAGGGGGACACGAGCCGTTCTATGAGTTTGCCTGTACCCTGTGTGCTGTAGACGGGAGGCACGTAGAAGCAACGAAATACTGCGTGGAATGCGTCATCTACATGTGTGCTCGTTGTATCCAGAAACACGACATATTCCCGCTACACAAGAAGCACACAATGGTGGATCAGACACAGTTTGCGACAGCCGGATTATCTGCTCTAGTGTCGTTTCCGACGAAACGCTGCAAGAAACATCCCAGCGAAATGATCAACATGTTCTGTGGAAACCACGCTGTTGTCTGCTGCAATGTGTGTAAGGCACTCGACCACAGGTAGTTGAAATAAATACAGTCAAACCTGTGTTAAGCAGCCAGCCAAGGGAGTCACAGAAAGTGGCTGAACACAGGTGGCTGCTTAATAGATGTATAAGTATAATAAAACAACATGTTTGGAATCTTGAAACTGGCTGCTTAATACAGGTCACAGGCACCAGACACTGGCTGGGCGTTCGGTTTTTGATTTGGCGGTATGTTTTCTCGGCGTTTTACCCAGTGTAATACTCATAACATCTAAAAATCACTCGTACTTCGTTAAATGGAATCTTTCTCTCGCGAATCATGTTGTTTGCAGCCTCGGCGTGCAGATACAACAGAGCAATACAGGAATCAAATACAAAACAAAAGTAAAATTCAATAATTGTTCCATTTTGGATAAGATACGCGTGAATATACAGCGGAATTTCATTGGCTGCTGTTTATATTTACATGTTTCATTTTTGACCAATGAGAAAAAAGCATTCATTCACATCGGATGTTGTCAACAACCGAACGCCCAGCCAAAACGACAACATTTCATATCCTGCTGTTCACGATGACACAATGTGCCATTCTGGTGTTATTTGACCGATCTCCATGAAATAAAAAGTATTTGTTGATAGAATAAGGTATTCCGGTCGGGACCACAAGGGCATATCAGTGATCTGGTCGTTTTAGCTAGTTTCTCGTCGATGTTTCTGCATGCATGTTTCAATTTCGTTGGTTGCCTTTATTATATATTACTTACCATAAATTTTGTGTCTGGTGCCTGTGATACAGGTTGGCTGCTTAATAGAGGTGACCACTAACGCAGGTTTGACTGTAGATACAAAATATGTTCTGCTTCAATCGATCAGTAGGCAACTCGTTGCAAAACAGTTTTAGCATATGTATTTAGAAGATCTTATCACATTATTCACAATTTTACTTCTTGATCTATATTAATTTCATTGTGTAAAGAAATGTGTACATTATACATGTGCATATTTATTCTAGTATTAACTTTGTACATGTGTATATTTATTCTAGTATTAACTTTGTACATGTGTATATTTATTCTAGTATTAACTTTGTACATGTGTACATGTATATTTATTCTAGTATTAACTTTGTACATGTGCATATTTATTCTAGTATTAACTTTGTACATGTGCATATTTATTCTAGTATTAACTTTGTACATGTGCATATTTATTCTAGTATTAACTTTGTACATGTGCATATTTATTCTAGTATTAACTTTGTCACTACATATTAAGTTTTTGAGTGCAGTTAGATAAAAATATATAGTATAAAGGGAGATAATTGACAAATAGATATAATTGTTTAAATTAATATTTCACATATTGGCTTCACCTAGTATTTTACAACACAACGACCGATGCCTCAATGGATATAGAGTAAAGTTTCACACATTTACACTATTTAACATGATTTTTTACACATATTATGATCAGCAGATAGTATTTGATTACAGTTCATGCGATGGCACACATTACATAACGGACGCCGCTAAGGGTATACAGAAGACCCGGGAATATAAACATGTCATGAAAGAAACAAAAGCCTGTATCGCTGATGTCGACAAAGTACTCGGTAGCCGGAAAGTGGACACATCTCGCATTGCCAACGAAAAGCACCAAGTAAAACAAACCATTGCAGATTTACGTAAAAAGGTGAATAAGTATTTTGACGATCTAGAAACGAAAAGTCTGAATGAGCTGGATATGAAAGAGAAATTAATCGTTGACGGGATAGACAAGGATGTGAGAGACCTCGATAGTATGAGGACAGAGGCTGACGACGTTCTGAAGAAACTTAAATCATTCAAGGGAGATAATGAGTGTGAACTCTTTGTTCTCGTCAAAGACGGAAAGCTTATGGTGAATGATGCGAAGGAGAAATGTGCCGAGGTCTCACAGACAGTAAGCAGAGAGTTTATTAGGTTCAAAATAGACCCGAAGATAGAAGCATTTGTGACGTCATTAGACATGCTGGGAACGTTTTCATTATTGCCACCGACAGCCGCAGGACGTTCCGGACAGTATAATATAAAGGAAGAGTCGGACTGTGAAACGTGTTGGATCTATGGCATATGTCAGTTACAGTATGGTACGATACTTGTTACTGATTTCAACAACAAGAAACTAAAGAGACTAGATCAGTCCTACACAGTGCATGATTCCGTACAACTGCCGGGTACACCTCATAGTGTATGTGCTATTGGTGCTGATGTGGTGGCCGTGTCTCTGTACATCGACATGAAAATACAAGTTGTTTCTGTAGGAAGGACACTCACATTGACAAGATCATTCACTGTTGGTGATTATTGCAGAGGGATTGTTTATATGGGTGGGAACTTGTATGTCTGCTGCGGAGATGTAGGTGATGCATCTTCAGGTCGTATAGAAGTATATAACAACGCCGGAGTACTTCAACACTATATTCCACGTTCACGATCACGTCTGTCGTCCGTACCATTATGCATCACCGCCAGTGACGACGATCGGCATCTCTTTGTTACTAGCTACGACAATGACGACATAACTATGTTGGATCTTGCTGGTAATGTGATCAATACTTTCAACGACAAGGACTTAGTTACAGCGCAAGGAATATGTACAGATAACCTAGGTCACGTGTTTGTCTGTGGGCAGGAGAGTAACACAGTCGTACAGCTGTTACCGGAGCACAATACGATAGATGTGATGCTAAGGGAGACAGATGGGATTGAGAGTCCATGTGCAGTATGCTATGATAGGAAAACATCAAGACTATTACTCGGATCTGTTGATTCAAATATTCTGTCAGTATTCAAAGTAACACAAGACAACATCCCATGAAATAAACACACCATCACTAAATTATGTGAATTGCCGAAAATATTTGGAGCCAACATTTATTTTGTCCATAATTGACTTTTTATTCAGTGCTGTAAGCAGCCGAATATATCTCATGTTATGTTGGTGAAGTTATTTACTGTTTCTTTCTGCCAGCATGTAAGGCACAACATTCGGCTCTTCTGCATTAAACAAATAGTAAAATACCCAGACTATTCACACCTTTACGACACGTACCTGCGCTCGCACCTTTACTTTCGTTTTTTATACCTCCATACTTCCAAAAACATGATAGTAGCTTGTAAATAGTATCGTTGGATAATTAGAGCTCATATCTGTACAATATATCGTGTTATTCAGGATACACACATTACATTACGCATGAGTGTCGACCCTATTTACATTATTTTGTTATGTCAACAAACGTCGTATACGACGCTTGTTTATTAGTTGAAATACTCAGTTTTTGAGGCAAATATTCGGAAAACATTTATAACATATAATAGGGAAGTACATTCCAACGAAAATGACCAATATACATATCAAGATAAAATAAATAATGTTATTTGCAAATTGATCTTTTGTTTAATTAGCTTTTACGCCATCCACCATCTTAATTGGACAAACAAGTGGAAGTTGTGATATCGCAGTGGTAGCGCGTTTGCTTCAGGTGCGAAAGGCCTGAATTTAGCGACAAGCTGTAGCCGCTACAATTGTGCCCTTAGGCATGGCATTTAAATTCATCATTTCTATTCTCTCTCCCTCGTAGGAGATCTCGAAGAGAGGTTAATATAAGCTATAAGAACTTGTTTCGGAATCGAACGTAGGTGCACAGTCCCTCCTTCTAAATGTGTGAGAACGTAGGTCGCACAATCCTTCCCTCTAATTGTGTAAAAAACCTAGGTGCACACTTTCCCTCCATCTAAGTGTATGAAAACCTAGGTGCACACATTCCCTCCATCTAAGTGTATGAAAACCTAGGTGCACACATTCCCTCCATCTAAGTGTATGAAAACCTAGGTGCACACATTCCCTCCATCTAAGTGTATGAAAACCTATGTGCACACATTCCCTCCATCTAAGTGTATGAAAACCTAGGTGCACACATTCCCTCCATCTAAGTGTATGAAAACCTAGGTGCACACATTCCCTCCATATAAGTGTATGAAAACCTAGGTGCACACATTCCCTCCATATAAGTGTATGAAAACCTAGGTGCACACATTCCCTCCATCTAAGTGTATGAAAACCTAGGTGCACACTTTCCCTCCATCTAAGTGTATGAAAACCTAGGTGCACACATTCCCTCCCTCTAAGTGTATGAAAACCTAGGTGCACACATTCCCTCCCTCTAAGTGTATGAAAACCTAGGTGCACACATTCCTCCCTCTAAGTGTATGAAAACCTAGGTGCACACATTCCTTCCCTCTAAGTGTATGAAAACCTAGGTGCACACATTCCTTCCCTCTAAGTGTATGAAAACCTAGGTGCACACATTCCCTCCATATAAGTGTATGAAAACCTAGGTGCACACATTCCCTCCCTCTAAGTGTGTGAAACCCTAGGTGAGCATCATCCCTCCCTCTAATTGTGTGATAACATAGGTACACACCATCACTCCCTCTAATTGTGAGAGAACCTAGGTACACACCATCACTCCCTCTAATTGTGTGAGAACCTACGTACACACCATCCCTCCCTCTAATTGTGTGAGAACCTAGGTACACACCATCACTCCCTCTAATTGTGTGAGAACCTAGGTACACACCATCACTCCCTCTAATTGTGTGAGAACCTACGTACACACCATCCCTCCCTCTAATTGTGTGAGAACCTAGGTACACACCATCCCTCCCTCTAAATGTGTGAGAACCTAGGTACACACCATCCCTCCCTCTAATTGTGTGAGAACCCCGATATAAGCCATTTCTTAATGTGTGTGGAGGCTGAAGGCCCCGATATAAGCCACTTCTTAATGTGTGTGGAGGCTGAAGGCCCCGATATAAGCCACTTCTTAATGTGTGTGGAGGCTGAAGGCCCCGATATAAGCCACTTCTTGATGTGTGTGGAGGCTGAAGGCCCCGATATAAGCCACTTCTTAATGTGTGTGGAGGCTGAAGGCCCCGATATAAGCCACTTCTTGATGTGTGTGGAGGCTGAAGGCCCCGATAGAAACTACTGCTTAATGTGTGTTGAGACTGAATGCCCCGATATAAACTACTGCTTAATGTGCGTTATGACTGAAGGCCCCGATGGAAGCTACTGACTACTGTACACATTGACCTACGATTGTGTTCTACCTAGGGGTAGTACAGACTATTATACACATTGACCTATGATTGTGTTCTACCTAGGGGTAGTACAGACTACTGTACACATTGACCTATGATTGTGTTCCACCTAGTTGTAGTACAGACTACTGTACACATTGACCTACGATTGTGTTCTACCTAGGGGTTGTACAGACTACTGTACACAGTGATCTATCATTGCGTTAGATACCTAGGTGTAATAAAGACTACTGTACACATTGACCTATGATTATGTTCTACCTAGGGGTTGTAAAGACTACTGTACACAGTGACCTATGATTGTGTTCTACCCAGTGGTAGTACAGACTACTGTACACAGTGTCCTGTGATTGTGGTCTACCAATGCATAGTACAGACTACAGTGTCCTGTGATTGTGTTCTACCTATGGATAGTACAGACTACAGTGTCCTGTGATTGTGTTCTACCTATGGGTAGTACAGACTACAGTGTCCTGTGATTGTGTTCTACATATGGATAGTACAGACTACAGTGTCCTGTGATTGTGTTCTACATATGGATAGTACAGACTACAGTGTCCTGTGATTGTGTTCTACATATGGATAGTACAGACTACAGTGTCCTGTGATTGTGTTCTACATATGGATAGTACAGACTACAGTGTCCTGTGATTGTGTTCTACATATGGATAGTACAGACTACAGTGTCCTGTGATTGTGTTCTACCTATGGATAGTACAGACTACAGTGTCCTGTGATTGTGTTCTACCTATGGATAGTACAGACTACAGTGTCCTGTGATTGTGTTCTACCTATGGGTAGTACAGACTACAGTGTCCTGTGATTGTGTTCTACCTATGGATAGTACAGACTACAGTGTCCTGTGATTGTGTTCTACCTATGGATAGTACAGACTACAGTGTCCTGTGATTGTGTTCTACCTATGGGTAGTACAGACTACAGTGTCCTGTGATTGTGTTCTACATATGGATAGTACAGACTACAGTGTCCTGTGATTGTGTTCTACCTATGGGTAGTACAGACTACAGTGTCCTGTGATTGTGTTCTACCTATGGGTAGTACAGACTACAGTGTCCTGTGATTGTGTTCTACCTACGGGTAGTACATACTACTGTAGGACGTTCACATGAGTGTGACATATGTAAGAAGATTTTCAGTCAGTCGATCACATTTAAACAGCGCATGCGCATTCATACAGGAGAACGTCATCATGTTCTTGTATGTGTACGGTGTAAAGCACCGACACGAGACCTCGGTTTAAAGTCGCATCTGTATGATGACTGTTCATTTTATTAGGGTCAGATGGTGGATCGAACCACAGGGATTCGGCACGTTTGGGGGTACTAGTATATATATTTAAGTACAGGGATTCTACTCTGTGGGATGTCAGATTTCGCATCGATCAGTAAAATTGCCCTATCTGAAACAATTTTGAACAAATCTGTCCAAATATAACGCCGATCCCGAGTCTTTATATTGTTCTTCAAATAAAACACAACTTTAAGCTGCATGCATGTATACTTTGCAAACAATTGCCACAGACATTGGCCATAGCAGGTCACATTTCCATACTAAGACACGGGTTCTGTCAGCAACAAAAAATCTTCGACGGGAGAGTTTTAACAGTGAATAACATTATCAATAAAATCTGACATCCCACAGAGTAGAATCCCTGTACTTAAATATATATACTAGTACCCCACCCCCAAACGTGCCGAATCCCTGTGGGTCAGACGGGGGATCGAACCTGCGATCACTGCATTACCAGTCCAACGTGTTAACCACTGGACTACAGATCCGTCTGTATAAAACAATGTATTTCATTGGTTTATATTGTGACACGCACACACACATACACACACACGCACGCACGCACGCACGCACGCACGCACGCACGCACGCACACACACACACACACACACACAGTGTAATAGAAACACTGTACATAGACTCATATTGCGAAACATTCTGTGCAATTATAAACTATTCAGTTGATAGTACACGATGGATCTGGCTTCAATTCGGTTGTGTTTCCAGAGCATTCGATGCCTCCAAACATCGGACCATAGCATTTCCTACTTCGCACACGTTTGTGGTTAGCGCGAATATAGCAATACCATGGGGACCAGTCCGACCAAAACCCATTTACTGAAAAATAGAACATATTTGCATCGAAACCAGACAGAGCGAGGAGTTGTATTGTGTATGTTTCTACTTTAATTAATGTAGACAATCACAATGGTGTTGGCAACATTTTAATGATGATTTAGTGAATACAACCAAGACGAGCTGAGTGCTCAAATACAGAGGTTATTAAACCGCGGAGATGGGCCATTTGTGGATATTGGCGCTCCCTATAGAGATATTGGCCCGAAGGCCGTTACAGTCAAGAGACAACAATATGTCAGACAACGACTTTAATGTTGCTTCGGCGGCCATGTTTACACAATGTAGTTACTATGTTGTTGCTACCTGTGACACGTGCAGAGCCGAACATCGAAATATATTGCCCGCGTCGACCAGATATTTTGCTTTTCTACCATTAAATTTGTTACTATTTATAGTAACGTATGCAATACTATTTAATACTAGGTTGTCCGGTTAGCACTCTCGCTTCTCACCAATGCAACACGGACTATGTAGGATGGCACGGTGGTCTTCAGATCGGACATGTGGTTTTTTTCTCCGGGTATTGCGGTGCACTCCCACAACAATGACCACCGCGCCAACGAGAGCTAGTGTTTAATATAAGAACAACTGTTGCTAAAGCTTGTTTCGAGATCGTAAAATAAATAGGTTTATACTTGTTTTATTTATTTACTACAATTTATCGAAATCCTCAAGAGGCAGTACATGTATAGGCCTACGTACCTCAAATACAAGAAACGTACATGTATATGTATGGCGTTGTATTTATTCATCATTTATTCACTTTACAAAATATATCAACTACCAGCACAATAATAACAGACGGATCTGTAGTCCAGCGGTAGCACGCTGGACTGGTAATCCAGGGATCGCAGGTTCGATCCCCCGTCTGACCCACAGGGATTCGGCACTTTTGGGGGTACTAGTATATATATTTAAGTACAGGGATTCTACTCTGTGGGATGTCAGATTTCGCATCGATCAGTAAAATGGCCCTATCTGAAACAATTTTGTACACATCTGTCCAAATATAACGCATATCCCGAGTCTTTATATTGTTCTTCAAATAAAACACAACTTTAAGCTGCGTGCATGTATACTTTGCAAACAATTGCCACATACATTGGCCATAGCAGGTCACATTTCCATACTAGGACACGGGTTCTGTCAGCAACAACAACAAATCTTCGACGGGAGAGTTTTAACTGTGAATAACATTATCAATAAAATGTGTTTGCACTAACGTGTAGATTTATTCGGCAAAAATGTACGTCAAAAAGATTTCGTAGAATTTTTCAATTTGTTTTGAAAATTTCTAAAGCGGCGCAATTCGCGTTGAAACGAGCGTTGAAACGAGCGTTCTGATTGGAATATTAGAATGTAACAATATGTTTGTTTTTATATGAAGAATAATCATAATCCAATCAGAACGCTCGTTTCAACGCTATTGCCTTTATTTTACGAGTTAACGAATATTATTAAATGTCATTAAATTCTTTTCAACCTACTTGCACACGGATTATCATTGGTACACAATGTGTAGTCGTTTGCGTCTCCTTGGCAACCCCTACCAAGCACCGAGGGTTTTGGGTTTGAGCACGTCCGTGTTCTCCAAGCAAGGCCCGGTCCACATGTTGTCGAGCAACTTTGCCAGCTACCCCATACGGCCCAATTCCCATTCACTGTAAATATATATGAACTCGTCTAGTATAGCGGGGAAATGTATTGCTGTCGGTTTTGAGGCTTCAGTGGCAGAGTGGTTGTGCTAGTGGAGCTGGAGGTGCTGAGTTATTTCTTGTGAGTATGCTACCCAGCTGGTTTGCGAAAGGGCAGTGGTTGTGCCGTCTGTTGTCTGAAATTACTGTTAGAAGGGGCAATCGGGACCTTCTTCCACCAATAACAGCTTGAGATACGCCATATGTTGTAATCTGTTGCTGTGACCTTGTGACCTTAGACCCGCAAATCAACAAAAGATGTAGGTTTTGTTAATTACATGGATGAAATTGGGTACAAGTGATAAACTGATAATGTGAGAAAATTACAAGCGGTTTGAGGAAGTTGGAGAATCAAGTATTGGTTTCTAACAAGGACATGCGAGTGGGAAGTTGGAGAATCAAGTATTGGTTTCTAACAAGGACATGCGAGTGGGAAGTTGGAGAATCAAGTATTGGTTTCTAACAAGGACATGCGATTGGTCTTCTCCACTACAACAGACTGACTTTGTACATTCATGTTTAGTTTAAACATTATTTATTTCAGTATTTGTACATGTAATCAAGAAATGAACATTTTACATATAATTTAACAGCAGTAGACTGAAAGGGATTAGAACGAAAGAAAACTTATATAGTTCTTCTCCCTATCAATTGATTGATATACACTAGGCAGGAAAATAATATATAATATAACAATGAAAATGCGTGAAATCTATTCTAGGTATTTGCTAAAGAATTTCAGAACTTAATGTATTAGTGAGTCAATAGTTGTGGATGTAAAAAATAAAATGGTTAATATTTAAAGGAATATATGAAGAAAGTTCAAGAACATGAACTATCAAATCGGAGCACTTGAAGAAAAAGAGAATAGTATAGAGAAAAGTGGTTGAATAGGGTCGGTTGTTGTGTCAATAACGACAGATTCATGTTTAAGTGTGGGCTTGCACAAAGCAAAGAGTCTAGGCAATCCCAAACATGCCTGTCCGGGGAAAACACTATACATCAATTTAGGATTGCATCCAAATTGTAGACATGGGTTAGGGTTATAGTAGAAATGCGTAGAAATACTTGGACACGAGTCTTGCTGCTTGAGTTGGTCGAACGTTTTGGAACAGGCGGGATCATCATTCAACACTGCTAATATAATCGTCGTTCCCCAGCACACTATAATTATAAATATCAAATAACTACAAAACATATGGTCACAGGCGGATCTGTAGTCCAGTGGTAATACGCTGGACTAGGGATCGCAGGTTCGATCCCCCGTCTGACCCTAATAAAATTAACAGTCTTTCAGATGGGAAGTTAAACCGAGGTCTCGTGTCGGTGCTTTACACCGTGCACATAAAAGAACCAGAGGAGACTCTGGAATGGGTCTCTGTCTGTATCATTGCAATATCCTCCAAAAATCTAAAATGACTAATCTCTTCAGGAGGCGTCGCTCATATGGGCAACCGGTAGCGACGATAAATAAACGTAAAACACACACACACAACATATGGTCATATGAAAATTGGGACGCATTGAGAAACATCCCCACTCCCCAAAACTAGACCATATTCCCTTTAATAGATGGAATAATCCATAAACAATTCAATATACAATTTTAGATAAGGTGTCAGGTACATACAACCCCAAACTTCTATACCACATACACTTAAATGTGCGCTATTACGATGTCTGGTGTGAAACTCAAACTGCCCAAACGTAAGCGGAAGAAATATGAGTGATTCGCTATTCGATATGTTTGTGCTATGAAATAATAGATACAATTCAAAACAAATGTTGATATGAAAATAGAGACACACGTTTATGAGGATGGACACTTCGTTGACCAGTTTCGCAATGCATTGCCTTTGACAATACAGTGTAGACCTGACAAAATAGTGTGTACATGACATGAGAAACAAAATGTAATGTACACAAATTACATTGATAATACAGTGCATATTGACATGGTGTTTTAAAGTAAACAGTTAAAGCAGCTCTATATCGTATGAAATAAAATAGATTTGAAAAATTCAAATATTACGTATGGGTAGCAATGCTGCTACACATACTTACATTATACTTTGTATAATTATGTTCAATTGGTAAACAGTGGTTTTTGCGATAAAACAAACTCGAAACCGAAAGTAGGACTTTCCGAGTCGATCGGTCACGCACTTGTTTACAATCTGAACGCATCCTCCCCATGTGTCCCACGTTGCATTTTTTAATTGAATTACTTGAGATGTCGATTCATACCTCTGTTATCTAAGTCTTTTAGGGACATGTCTACATCCCTGTGAGAGGTTCGACATTAGAGGAAGATAGATAGATAGTCTTTCATGTTCAAAATATGTTGACATTCCAACATCCTCTGTTGTTTCACGCATGCGCGCTGTGCATGTTTACAGTTCGTGTGTTGATAAACAATTTCGTTTGTTGATAAACAAATTCGCTTATACGACGGTTTATATTTATTGTAATTTTATCGTTTCTGAGCGACTATTACGATTTGTATACACACACACACCACCACGCACGCACGCACCGCGCGCGCACACACACACACATTAGTATTTATATTTTACCAAAAACATCCTTCATTACGATGTAATGCTGCCTTAAGATGCTCTATTGGCAGAGTGTGAAACAAATTCATCCACAATTATAGAAAGCATAATAAATATAGATACAGCGTCATTGTATGATAATTAATGATAGCATACATATTCATTAATACCTATCACGTAAAGTTTTCATATCAGCTGCACTAAGCCCAAAAGCATACTTAATATAGTTAGTCTACACAAATTTATTTGAGCTCGATTGCGAAACAAGTTATTTCAACTTATATTAATCACTCTCGATACCTCATTCCTGATGGAATCCATCGCCATGAGGGAGAGAGAAGGGGCAACGTGGAATGTAAATGCCTTGCCTAAGGGCACAATCGTAACGGCTCCAGTGGGGCTCGAACTCCGGGAAGTTAGCACATGAAACGAACGCCCTACCACTGCGCTATCGCGACTTCCTGCATGAATTGAATGCATGTCTCTAAGCCAATGGTTGTTCATTTCAATGAGAAAATCAATCACCCCTCCACAACAATCACCGACATCACACGTACGCACGCAAGCACACAAGTAGTATAGTGTGAAGTAGCCCAAGCCCCAAGCTGAGCAGCGAGCAGCCATGACGTCACAAAAATGGCGGCCAAAATGGCGGCATATCCGTTTCCGATTCAAAATGGCGGCATATCCTTTTCCGCTTCAAAATGGCGGCATATCCGGTTCCGATCAAAATGGCGGCATATCCGATTCCGGTCAAAATGGCGACGTATCCTGTTCCCAGTCAAAATGTCTGAGTTTCCGTTTCAAAATATCCCTAATTTACGCGCCTTAGGTGGAATGACTTCACCAAACTTACTGGCGACATATCCGATTCCGGTGAAAATGGCGACATATCTGGTTCCCGTCAAAATGGCGGAGTTTCCGTTTCAAAATATCCCTAAATTTACGCGCGTTAGGTGGAATGACTTCACCGAACTTACGGTAAAATGGCGGCGTTACCGCATCCTGATCTTATCTCGATTGGCACCGCGTCCTGGATGTCTGCAATGGTGTTAGAAACAGTCGCAGACCGACGTAATGGACTCGGGAGAGACCGTATATGTCAAAACTGATCTTAACTCGATTGCCTCCGTGGTCGAATGGTTACGATCGTTGATTTCAAATCACTTGACCCTTACCGCTGGATGTTCGAATCCCACCGGGGATGTAGGATGCTTTCATATGAGGAAGTTATCCAGCTGGATGACGGTAGGTCTGTGGTTCAACCCGGGTGCCCGGCCGTGTCTGAAATACTGCTCGGATGAGCATGCGGGGGTCTTCCTCCACCACTAATGACTCGCCATATGGCCTAAGTTGTTTGTGCGACTTTTTAAACTCCACAACTCAAGAAAAAACAAAAACAAACAGAAAACAAAATATTTATATTGGCAAATATCTACTGTCTACAGACACACATATGAAATAATTATATCCATTTCACATGCAAAAAAAGAATAAACCTATCAGTATATATCCAATGTGGAAGTCGTGATAGCGCAGTGATAGCGCTTTGGCTTCAGCAGCGAGAGGCCCGGAGTTCGAGTCCCGCTGGAACCGTTCGAGTGTGCCCTTGGGCAAGGCATTTAAATTCCACATTGGTGATGGATTCCAACAGGAATGAGCTCTCTCGAGTGATTAATGTAATGTTGTAAAAACTTGTTTTGCAATCTAGCTAAATGTCAATCACCAATGTTATAATCTAGTTCATTCTAACTTAAAACTAACCGCAGAATGAATGAATTTTACACCGAGCATACGTTATCTAGATAAGAGATCAAATATCATTAAGGAGTGTACTACATGACATTGTGATTTCAATGAATAACCTGGGCAACGAAATATCTCTGTACGCTTTATCTAATAAAAGATGTGTTTAAATAGCCAAGATTAATATTTGTTTGTTTGTGAGCTATCTACAGATCTAGGTAGAGGTATGTAACGAACTGCAGTGTTACTCTATGTTTGCAAGACTGTGCTTAATATTTCAAACATGCATAGATAATTCAGTTGAATGTACATATAGCCAACTTTTACTTTTCATTCAATAACATAAATATTTTGCCATCATCTATGAAAATATGTTTATATAGATAGGACTACAGGGTGTCTAGCTTTCTCCTTTGTGTACACACACATACCATTAGTGTATCCAAACTTCTCCCAAGTGTACTCAAACATCTCCCATAATGACACGTGACCACTTCTAAACGACTTCGGAATTGGTATTATTAGTTCATAAAACATACAGTTAGTGAATACATGTATAAATATAGTGTAGCTTAATGTGACATATAGAAAGGTAGTATTATGTACATGTATTACATGTATCATGTTATGTGTATGTTCGATATTAAACTCTACATACACGTGCGCATAATTATATAGAGACAACCAGACAGAAAGACATGCATATCACCGTAAAATCAGTCAACCAGTCGACAATAAACGTACGAGCAGAATATCATAATTATATATATAGACATTTGTGTGAAACTGTGATCGCGTTAGAATGTTCTAGACGTGTAATACAGTTCATTTAGATTGTGTGATGTTTTGCATTTATTTACCGACGCTACTGCTTGTCCATATGAGCGACGACTCATGAACAGATCAGTCGTTTTAGATTTTGGAGGATAATGCAATGATACAGACAGAGACCCATTCCGGAGTCTCGCCGCTGGATATTGTACGTGCACAGTGTAAGGCACCGAGACAAGACCTCGGTTTAAAGTCGCATCCGAAAGACTATGATATGCATCATTTTAGTATGGTGCAGCGGGAATCGAACCTGCGACCCCTGGATTACAAGTATTGCATGTTAACCACTGAACTACTGATATATTCAGGTGTTTATTCAAGATATACGGAGTATAATGTTTTGAATTGAAATATTTTGCAATATAAAGAGTTTAATTGTGATTCATACATGTATCTCAAGAAATTATACACTATATTTCCAGTTTGCAGTGATATTTATGTCCTGCTCGTTGTCTAGCATAGGATGTGATAGGCTCAGTGGAACTCTGATGGGAGAATGAAACAATAAAACCTGAATGGTTGGAAAAGGACATTTTTATTAAAATGTCAGAAAACAATAAATATTTACAACAGTAGTTCTACAATGTAGTACGTACAGATTATACTAAAACGAACTACTGCTAATGATTTGCCCAAGGCTAATACAGATTGTTTCAGATAGCCATATCTGGGCAAACCAAAAACCGCCAAAGAGAAACCGCCCAGATCCACGAGTCAAACGCAACTATGATATATATGAAATGCTAGCGAACCTATAATTAAGGAGAGCAATAAACCAACGCTCCCACCACGATATACCTGCATGTAATTTTAATTAACAAGATTAAGGTTAATACCCTCGAAGCTATTATTGAAACCATAGTAGAACTATCCTACTACTTGACTAGCCTGACCATGCGGTGAGACTGTACCTGTACTACCGGTACTGTATACATTGTACATGTAAGAAAAAACAAAACACAAATATACATATTTACAGCATTCAGCGAATAGCTAGCTGCATGTACAGTGTACTAAACACCTTACAATACACTCCAAACCGGCGCGTGTATAGCCTCCGCCGTTTGCAGTTTTGTACAGATCGCCAGGTTATTCGCTGAATTAAACAGAGCTATAATTGAACTAAGACCGTAATGTTTTATAACTCGGTAACGAAAATGCTATGCACGCCGTAATCTATATTATACAGTAAACATGGCCCACAACAAACGACTCTAGATTACTCCTGGCTTGTTAAATAGAACGGAAATGTTCCTGACGCAGTATTCTCCAGATCGTTTGTTGTAAGTGGATGCCACTGTAGCACGTGTAATTGTATATTAGGTCTATTGAATGAATGCCCCTGCTTTGTTACAGTAGGCTTCACTATTGGCCACCGGCCTAAATGTCGTTATCATGCTGATCACGCAGTGTTGGTTACAAGTCTCTATAAATAATGACTCTCGTACATAAAACATTTTATGCTTTTCATAAAATTATATATATATATATACATACATGAATTAATTCATAAATGACACGCATTAAACTAAATTAAGTGTTAATTTATGTAGTTAGCCGGTATATCGACGTGCTCGTTATATGAAGGTGGACAGGCAGGAAGACGGATGGACGGACGCTCGGCTGTCGGAACGGGTTGGCGGCATTTGGACGGGTTGTTGGAGGGTGCGTTTGGACGAAACCCTGCCGGGGCGGACGGGCATATAGCCGTACAACCAGTGAACAATTTAATGTTAATTAACGAACAAATAGACATACAAATACATATTAAGCTGTGGCGTGTATTTGATTACATCAGATACCACTTGATTAAATATAGGAAATGTATTTGTACCGAAATGTTGAAATGTCCAAAACAAATATTAATCTTGGCTATTTAAACACATCTTTTATTAGATAAAGCGTACAGAGATATTTCGTTGCCCAGGTTATTCATTGAAATCACAATGCCATGTAGTACACTCCTTAATGATATTTGATCTCTTATCTAGATAACGTATGATCGGTGTAAAATTCATTCATTCTGCGGTTAGTTTTAAGTTAGAATGAACTAGATTATAACATTAGTGATTGACATTTAGCTAGATTGCAAAACAAGTTCTTACAACATTCGCAAGCAAAACTTAAAACATTCATTATAAATTAACAATATTTATAATTTCAGCAGACGTGATTTATCGCTTGAAACTGTATATATAGTTAGATTAAAACCGCAAGGAATAATCCAAGTAGGTTATATTTCAACCACAATCACGATTTTCTATTATCAGTCGCGTCTTATCTATCTGCTAATTGGTGCTACAATCACAAGCACCTACCTGCTATGGAATTATGAGGAATTAAATATGGTTTTGCTTTAACCGTTATTGTTGCATATTATGTGATGTTAGTCTCGCTACTTGAGGGCCTCATGGTAGATTGACTTTTGTTAAATGAGTACTCTCTTTAAATAAAGTCTTTATTATTATTATTATTATCTATTTGGATACGTTTCTTTATTATGGTATGGTGAATAATCGAACCTACAATACCTCGATTCGCAGTCCAACGTGTTAACCACTCGACTATTGACCCGTTTATAGTTTTTAGCCCCCCTACATTTCGGCCTCTCGATGCAGGTTACCGCTTGGCACATACCGCATTGACCATGTGGATGTCTGACATCGTCTTTGAAGGAGGATTCCACTGCTCGTCTAACTACACTATTTATCTTTCATCCACTTCGGCACTATCTTGTTTATCATGGATTTACGAGGGGAGGGGTGGGGCAGTGTAAAAGAGTGCCACATCGCGGAATCTCTATTGCGCCATTATATCCACCACCGACAAGGGTATATGTGCCTACCAATGACGACGCTAACACGTATGTAGTGTCATTGAGCAATGCACCTTACACACATTGCTTAGTACTGGTTAACCACTTAGATCGGCTAGCCCTGCCCAGGAAAACATGTCTAGATCCCCGCAAGGGGTTTGACATTAATGGAACATACTCATACATACAGAGAGTCTTCCCTGTTTCTCGTACATGCACTGTGTAAAGCACCGACACAAGACCTCAGTTTAAAGTCCCACCTGAAAGACTATTAATTTTAGTCGCTCGCCCATATGGTTCGCCGGAGCCGAGGGTAAATAAGCTCAATCATCAATGTTAATTTTGGTAGGGTCAGACGGGGGATCGAGCATGTGATCCCTGGATTACCAGTTCAACGTGTTAACCACTGGGCTACAGATTCGTATGTAGAGTAAAGGCTGGTAAAGATCAGCATGTGCGACCGTGTGTTGTCTTGTTGTTCAAACTGGTGGCATCATCGTGCTACATTTTGTTAACTATGTTGTGTATCGCATGATCAATGGAATGCCTGGCTTTTCGCGCCTGAAGCGAACGCGCTACCACTGCGTTAACGCGACTACCTAAGCTTGCATGTCTCGTTGTCGTTGACATTAACAGGTAGTCCCGCATTACTGAAGTCGAATCGTAAATTAAACTTTCCGTGATCAACAAGCAAGCGTTTGTTTTGGTAGATTTTCTGGAGATTTGTTTCGATTTATTTGCATATTTGCAACCAAGGCGGATCAAATGGAAGAGGTAAAACTGAAATTAGTTATGCATTAATTGCCATTCTTGATTTCACTACAGATTTGGTATATAATAATGAAGATCGAAATGTCTTGCAATCAGGGGTATCTTAGTCCTATAAGACCTCTACATAAAAAAGGTTTTTACAATTTTGATCTGTTATTTCGAGGTCTGAAGTAGTCACTACAGCCTATATTATTGTACAAGTGGCATCCTGGTCAGGACAAGTGGCTTTTTGAAAGTCACTTGTCCTGGAAAAGTGTCCTTGAAAAATATGTGTACAGCCCTGACACGACCAGGGAACTTACCTATCGGTTACCCTATAGCAGCTACTCTTAACCAGGATAAATACGTCTGATGATTTGCAGTGTTGTCTGGGCGTCTGCGGCGTTCTTGCTTGGTTGCTCCGTTTTCCAGAATGCCACACTTCCGGTCCAGACGGTGTTTCAATCTTCCGCGCCAGACGGTGTCTCTTAATGAACCCAATTGCCATTTACTACACTCCTCCCCACTTTATCGAGAAGGATCTGTTCTTATCGTCGCAGTTCCCTTTGAATCCCCGTACATCGACCAGTTCCCTCCTCGCCTACCCTTAGTACTGATCCCGACGCCGACCTGGGCAGTGTCGACTGCGGATCCCTGTACTCTTTGCGAGGTCAAAGGGACTGCAATGTCTACGCTATCCATGGACGATCATTTATCTCCATAGACCGACCAGTTCCATCCTCGATTGCTCTTAGTACTGATCCCGACCTGTGCAATGTCGACTGCGGATCCCTGTACTCTGCGAGGCCAATGGGACTGCAATGTCTACGATCTCGATAAACGATCCCCATTTCTCTTCTGCTTTCAAGCAGTATTCACACCCGCCACAAGGCAGCCTCTTAGCACACGCTTCCTCTCTTGTAGGTATTCTAGACAAGGAATCTGCGTTTCCATGCTTATTGCCTGGCCGGTGACGTAGCACCATATTATATTGAGATAGCTCCTCGAGCCATCTCGCCAACTGTCCTTGTGGTTCCCTGAACCGCATCAACCAGGTTAGATTCGAGTGGTCAGTCCTAACCGTAAAGGGTCTCCCTATCAGATAGTGTCGATATTGGCATGGGAACCGCACGACTGCTAAATGTTCTTTTCATTGTAACAGTACTTGCGCTGCTTGCGATTTAATGCGTAGCTCACCTTTTCGGCGCCATCTTGGATTTGGAGAAGTTCGGCTCCGATTGCTACATCAGATGCATCCATATCCAAGTTGATCTCGTCGATATGGTTTGAGCTCAGGTTCCACCAGTCTGACTGATGGGTCCTCCCCCAGATCACCCTGCCTGTGCATGTCCTGCTCAGATTCACATGTTACCTGTGCATCTGCATACACATTACTGTCCGTCTCTAGGAACTCTCACACTGGATAGGCTCTGCCGATATGCATCCCTTTTTTTAACAAGCAGTGTTTATCACTTGGGTTGACAACACACACTATCGGATCTGCCCCTGCACCACAAATTACTCTCGGTACAAGGACTTTCAGACTATCTACGGATTCCACGTAGTACTCGGGCATCTCGCAATTAAGAATTTACATTTCACCCTCATCACGGAATTAGGTGGGATGGTATGGCGTTTGGCCACTGTAACCCGTGCAACCACAGGCTGCACTGTTACCTCCATACAGGTTTATCTCCTGCCTATCAAACACCAATATGCCTCTACCCATGTCTAACACGGCAGACCCTCGATATAATATGTCAAAACCAAGGAGCATATCTTGTTCGATTGGAACCACACAAATTTGCTCGCTGTACCACTGTGCGCCAATCTTTAACCGTACAGGTTCTACCACCAAACCCTTCATACTCATCTGTCTACCAGCAGTCATAAATTTTACCTCACGTAACTTCGGAGGTGGTTTCTGTAGCTAGTTATATAGTCTGAAATGATCGACATCTGGGCTGTGGAGTATACTATAGCTGTTGCTTCCATATCAGCTACTTGGACTTTCATGCTGAACTCTACCCGTTCCGGTTTAATGGCGACGTGACGCATACCTGTCACCAGATCTTGGGCAATTCGGCTTGAAATGTCCCTTTTCACCACAGCCAAAACATTCACCAGCGTTCGCCTTACTATTAGCTGGCCTGGTAGTTCCACTACCCCTCTGTTGCTTTACCTCTGCAGCAACTCTATCCAGCCCTATCCGTAGCTGTTCCTCCAACTGTGTTTGCAACGTTTTCATTATTGCTCCAATAGAGGTCAGGGGTGCCTTCACTCCCTTTCCCCCCTTTATTGGGCAACGTTGCCCGGTCTTGTACCGTATAAACAGCGGGATGGTCAGCATCATGATCCATCTTGCGCTGTGCACGTTTGGCCTTGCCAAGCATTGCTTGGTGTACGTGCTGGTAGCGACATACATCATTCATGGCTTCCTCCATGGTGCTAGGGTTTTGTATGCACACATGATGCCCTGCTTCACGATCCACAAGCCCCTGGCAGAAGCGAGTTATTGCTTGCTGCATTGAATAGTATTCGGGCAGATCGCGAAACGCCTTGGTGGCTAATGTAAGGACTCTATCTGCCCAATTCTGGCTGCTTAATAGAGGTGACCACTAACACAGGTTTGACTGTAATCTCAAAACTTGGAAACTCCTGTTAGTGAGAGTCACTATAAGAATAATTGCTCGTTTAATTCTAGAATTTAGCCACTTTGCATGGTGATAGTATGATGACATGCGACTATCTTTCCAACGAGACCCTAGACACTGGGTCAAGGGGTCCCCCAAAATCCAAGATGGTCGCCAAGATGGCCGTCATTTATGGATAAATATATAAAGAGTTGTATTTCTTATTTATTAGCACATATAAACAAATAAAAATAATAGCATCCTGTTCTGAAAGGATATGTTCAAAACCTGAATGTGTTATAGATGCATGCATTAAGCGACAAAGAGACAGTTATATCCTGAAACAACATCTTTTTGGCCGCTTAGATGTTTCCTAAATGTGTACCGGTATGTATTTCCGCTTAAGTGCGTCTGCCTCCGTGGTAGAATGGTTACGGTCGCTGACTTGTATCCCACTGTAACGTATCATCACTGATGGTCACGTGTTCGAGCCCCGCTCAGGCCGTGTCTCATTTATTTGAAAAAGTTGGCAGTTTCTTACGGAGGTTGGTGCACCCAAGTACTGGTTAACCGCTGGAGCCTGCCCAGGAAAGGTGTTGTTAGGTAAACTGCCCGCCGGTGATATATCGCAAAATGGTGCTGATGCAGGCGTAAAACCCGAAATATAACATAACAGAAGGTAACTGCTTAATTGGTTTCACCGGAGGGGACTATATGGGTTTACACTCCACCTGTCTGTTCATCCGTTTTTTCTATAAAAAAAACGAACTGGATCCTGCGACAACTTGAATGTGAAATCTGGTAACATCATGAAACTTCACACGTGGGTACATACCACATGTGTAGTCTCAGTAGTCGTGGAAGTCGTGATAGCCCAGTCGGTGGCCGACCATCAGTTTTTGACCAGCCTCCGAAGGGACAACATGGACCCAATCACTCTGCATCAGGCTATGGTATTACAGCACCATGCCCTAAAACTGCAGCAAGACTCTCTGGTTATGCTAACCATGCTGAAGATGAGGAAAAGGAAGTACATGTATACCTAGAAGAAATATTGGGTTGCTCCCTGGCTGCGTGAACGCCAGATGGAACATTATGGTCAGTACACCTCCCTCATGAAGGAACTGAGGCTGGGAGATGAAGCTACCTACCGGACCTATCTCCGCATGCCCACTGAGATGTTTGATGAACTGTTGGCCAGGGTGGGCCCCAGAATGACGAAGATGGACACTAACTACAGAAGAGCTATAGAACCTGGTGTGAAGTTGACTGAGACACCTTGTAAGCGGCATAGACTACCCAAGCCTGTTCTATGACTTTAGGGTATCGCGCTATACCGTAGCCACCTTCCTTTCTCTGGTGTGTCAAGTTAGTGTGGATGAATACAAGCATGAAGTTATTCCATGTCCAAGCACAGCTGCAGAATGGAAGGCCATTGCTGATGACTTTGAGAGAAGGTGGAATGTGCCACATACAATTGGAGCTCTCGATGGTAAGCATGTACACATCAGAAAACCAGCCAGCTCTGGATCACTGTACTACAATTACAAAACGATTTGCTCCATCGTCCTTATGGCCTTGGTCGACGCCAACAGCAAATTCCTGTGCATCGATGTCGTTGGTTTGGGACACCAATCTGACGCGCAGATATTCAATGCAAGTGAGTTGAAAGAATGCAGTACGAGCTGTACGACCATGCTCTCAATCAGATCTCGCTCGAGAAGACTGAGCCTCGCTCATCCACGCTCTAGCCTCGACCTTGCTCGTTCTTTCGACGCTCTCTGTGCGTGCGACTTATAGGTCGAGGCTCAGTTGTTTGACATGTCAAAAAAAACGAGCTACGATCTATTTTTCGGGGAGACCACTCCTCAACCATGTGCAACCACGGGAGACCAAGACGTGACCAACCATCGGTCAACCGTCAACTACGAACGACCTGCTGCAACCAAGCCACTCTCTGAGATTGCAGCTCAGTCTTCCGGGAAGAGTTCTCGGTGAAATGACCCCATAAGATAAATTATTTTTGAGTCGACAAGATAGCAACAGCACAACACAGGCTCTGAGTGAGCTTTTGAACCGACTATATAACATAAAATAATGGTAACAGCTATAAAATTAGAATCACTGATAATAGTATGCATATTTATTATTAATTTGTTTCTAAGATAAATTCTGATACCCAGGACCCCCCCCCCGTGGGTTGCTACACACCAGGACCACGTTGCAGCCCAAAATACACTGTAGCATCTGAACAAATATTCTATAGCATACGGTAGAATGTGATGGGTGGAGTTGCAACGTTGTCCCGGGGTGTTGTTACGCAGTGAGGGGGTGTTGTTACGCAGTGGGGCGGGGGTGTCTAGGGTATATGCCGGATGCCTGTGACCCAGCATACATAGAGAGTATGGGTCGTATCGACTATGCCACTCTGACATTCAGTATGCTTAAAACATTTACAAACTTTATATATTTTACAACGATTGCGAAGCAAGTTGTAAGAACTTATATTAATCACTCTCGTTGGGCAGATGAAAGCGTATATGTGGTCATTCATGTTGGAGGAAACTGGAGTACCCGGAAAAAACCCAACTATCCGATCTGGCGACCACCGTACCATCTCACATACTTCCCGGTTCGAGGATCGAACCCGGGTTGCATTGGTGAGAAGTGAGCGCGCTAACCACTGCGCTAATCGGACAGCTATTCATTATGCTTGTTGGATGTCTATCTGCTATGTTGACAATGTATTTGTATTATAGTAAAAGTACCGTAGCCAAATTTCAACCGAGGAAACCGATGATTTCACCCCTGTCTGCCTGCGCTACATTCTCAAATATCTTCTCTTTCTTCTGCATTCTTGCCGGTATTATATTTCTGTCATTTCTAAGCAATATGCACATTTGGTATACATGTATTTGTTCCACACCGTCCACGGCCCAACCCATTTGTTTTTGCTCTTATTATATATGTCTTTGAATTTATTATGTACATGTATATAGCAATACAATATGATTAAACTAAATATAGTACTATGTATTTTGAACTGCAAGGAGAGAAACTATATAAGCTCTGCTTCCGTTTTAATCCTTTCTTATTCTTTGATTGTGTGTACATGTATTGTTTTGTGAATGTATATTGTGGAATAAATATGTTTAAACCAAATTGTTGGGGTATAGTTTATACAAATTTATTTTAGCTCGATTGTGAAACAAGTTCTTTCAAGTTATAGTAATCACTCTCGAGACCTCATTCCTGATGGAATCCATCGCCACGAGGGAGAGAGAAGAGTATGTGGAATTTAAATGCCTTGCCTATAGGGGCACAATCGTAACGGCTCCAGCGGGACTCAAACTCCGGACCATTCGCACCTGAAGCGAACGCCACTCGGGGTATAGAAGCAACTTCCAGCGTGTTCTGATTTAATGAGTTTAGACGTATATTTATGTACTGACCTTTCAGCTCTCTAGCAGTCAACATTTTATACAGCAAATGGATATTTTTTGCATTTTATTTATTTAATTTTTCATTTTTGTTTGGCTTTGGAGATTTTAACCGAGGCAGACGCCTCGGTGTGGCTCGGTGTGGCTAGGGGCCTGCGTAATGATATCGAGAGGCGGCCTTATGCGGGAAAATGTGAATAAAAGAGTTATGTCCTGTCGATATGCACTATAATAACGAGCATATAGAAATAGTGCACATGCAATGTATTTATAGCGCCACTATATCGTATGCAATATACATGTATATATTATAACATTTCAAAGTTGTTGTACAAGTAGCAATCAGCTACTACCACACGAAGCTGAGAGTTTATCCATAACACACAACAACATGCTTAGACACCTACAGTTTCCGAGAGTGATTAATATAAGTTATAAGTATAAGAACTTGTTTCGCAATCGAGCTAAAATAAATTTGTATAAGCTAAACTAAAGTTTCCGTTTATTTCTGCATCCAAATTTATATCACTTCATTGGAAAACGGTAACAACCGAATACTGCCTAAAGGGAATGCGCTACCAGGTGAGATAAGCCCGGAGTTCGAGCCCCACTGGAGCCGTTATGATTGTGCCCTTAGGCAAGGCATTAAAATACCACGTTGCTTCTTCTCTCTCCCTCGTGGTGATGGATTCCATCAGGAATGAGGTCTCGAGAGTGATTAACATAAGTTGTAAGAACGTGTTTTGCAATCATTTGCTAAAATAAATGCGTATAAACTAAACTCACTTACTCCTCATTCATTAATGCATTTTCAAATTACGTGATGCAAATGTTCACCAGAATGTCACAGGCAACACACAGGTTAATAACTCAAAGGACCACATCACACTTGCAAACATTCATCAATGTGACCCGATTTAGATCATCGGACAGGGCAGTATGTGAGATGGTACGATGGTCGCCAGATCGGACAGGTGGGTTTTCTCCGGGTACTCCAGTTTCCTCCCACATGAATGACCACATATACGCTTTCATCCGAGTCAACGAGAGTGATTAATATAAGTTGTTAAAACTTGCTTCACACTCGTTGTAAAATAAATAACGTATAAAAAACATTCATAAAGTTAATGAGTATTGGTTTAACGGCGCATCAGCACAGTACAGGTTATATGGCGCTGTAATGCACGAGGAAGGTATCATATATCTTGTGTTGGTTATAATATAGACACGCGGGGAATAATTACTGATACCCATTGTTGGTGTAAACAGTACCGTAGTTGTCAGGGGCGTAGGTATAATCATAGAACTTCAATGGTGCACTCTGGCGCATTTTAATATACGACTTTTAAATTTCGCTATTTTCAAAGATTTACCCATATCATACCACTCTCGACCGTTTTTATTGCATTTTCGGAGTGTAGGGTTTTTATTTTATTATTCATTCGTTCTGGTCGTTATACATGTACAGTCGAACTATGTTAACTAGAACATCACCGTTCAATGTCGTCTAATCCCGGCGATAATCTCTATATAACGCATATTGTTTTACCTTCAATGATTCGCATACCCCACCTAACCCTAATCAAATTAACAGTCTTTCAAATGGGATGTTAAACCGAGGTCTCGTGTCCTGTCGTGTACGTAAAAGAACCAGAGGAGACTCTGGAATGGGTCTCTCTGTATCATTGCACTATCTGGAATGGGTCTCTCTGTATCATTGCACTATCTGGAATGGGTCTCTCTGTATCATTGCACTATCTGGAATGGGTCTCTCTGTATTATTGCACTATCTGGAATGGGTCTCTCTGTATCATTGCACTATCTGGAATGGGTCTCTCTGTATCATTGCACTATCTGGAATGGGTCTCTCTGTATCATTGCACTATCTGGAATGGGTCTCTCTGTATCATTGCACTATCTGGAATGGGTCTCTCTGTATCATTGCACTATCTGGAATGGGTCTCTCTGTATCATTGCACAGCAGGAAACACATAAGTTCGAGTATTTATTCTGATGGGACCATGTTGCCGACGGGCATCCTGTTTACTGCTACATATTAATACTAGGGACCGCTGATTGACTTACTTTGATCAACAGATGATAATCCCCTCATAAACTGACGTAACATTTGTGTTTTATTGCCTTGTGTGCAATAAACAGACAATATTACATGTGGTCTTTACAAAGATACTGTGATCATGCAGTGACCTATGACCCATGACATAGATTTATAAATACCATGTTTACATAGATAGATAGATTCTTTATTACCCTCCATTATAGGAGAGCTATCACATACATGTATAATACAGATACATTTACAATATTACAACTATTATCGAATACGAACAAACATTGTGATATCATGTAATTAAACTATATACATGTAATTACAAAAACAATATAAGTTATTCCCATCACAACGACATATACATTATACAGTTACAAGCTAATTTTATTTGTAAACAAACTATTTATTCGACGCAGATATTTATTATTATATGACCAGATTGAACTGATGTATTTGCATATGCCGTTTGTTTCCGTATTCTTTCCGTCGATTTTCGAATCAAACCGATCTCATAGAAACACAGGCCTAACCGTCTCGACTAGTAGTGTAGTGGATACGTCCGTGATATTGGAAGTTACAGGTTACGGGTTTGAGCCCGGTGAATGCCTTTTTGTTCTTCAATAAAATATATAATTAAATATGATGATAGTAAGGACACCAGCTGCACAGACACGACCAGCGAGTTTGGTACAGACAGCTCAACCGACACGGCTAGTGAAGTGGAATGAAGTCCATGTTTACGATGTTATGTTTGCAATGTTGAAATGTTGAATTTTGTCAGTAGAAATGAAATAAAAAAGTTAAAAATATACATAAAAAAGAATGAATAAAAATATGAAAATATAAAGCAATTAAATTAAAGAAATACAGGATACGACAAAAGAAATAAAAAAAAAATTAAAAAAATTATGATATACGATTAAAATGTATCATGCCGTATGCTAGATTCGAACCAGCGATGTCAGATTTACAAGTTCATATCAATTTCCACTATACCACGGGCCATTTGATAATCTGGTATCGATATTTAATTATTTATAACATTATTTTGTTGAAAAAATATACGGAAACGCTCGAAGAAACTTGCCGAAGATTAATTTTTATCAGTTCAATCTGGTCATACAATATCTTCCTATAATGTTTGGGTTTTTGCATTTACGCTTTGCACAAAAGGCATTCATTATTTTCAGAAAATTCTTCAATAGACACAATATGTTTATTGGACGGTAACCAAAACATGTTATATCCACTTCTCGGGTGTCTGTTTGCAATCGTGGGTTCTTTTGGGGGAATTTAAAGTAGCAGGCGTAGAAAGGCCTTAGACATATATGGGGCTAGCGTAGGCCTACATGCGTAGAATGGCGTATATATATATATATATATGGAGTAATCGATACACTCTGCACTGGATAGCGGACAGAGGCGTAGAAAGACGTGTGTACATGGAGCATATAGTTAATATATTCGAAATGACTGAGTCAAGCATTCATGATTTGTAGCAGGACTATGTAAATACAATGTAGTAGTGTAAGATGGTGATATGGTACAGGATGTACATGTATGCAGACGGGGCTCAGATATACCGTCCGTATTTCTGTAATTACGCTGTTTATGTAAACCATGTGTGTTTTACGTTTATTTATCGTCGCTACTGGTTGCCCATACGAGCGACGGCTCCTGAAGAGATTAGTAATTATATATATACGGGTGTGATACATATGCATGATATATCCGAATTGCTATGACTCATCATATACGTGTTTATTGTGTGCTTAGGCTGTCGTTATGCATCACGCTAATCCAGAATCTGGTCCAGGTTAAATAAATAAGAATTAAACTTTTCGTAAAATTTAAATTGTGAATTGGATCTTTTAATTATAGCCCGACCCGCCCCGGTACCTCACAACAAGCGAGTTCCCCAACTACGTACACTACAATAGAACCCCGCCCAACGACAAAAATAAGCCGGGTCGGCACCTGTACAATTGTTTGAACTATACAAGTAGTCACGTGTGAATATACGAAAACACCGAAATCCCCGTAACCCGGCAAATGTCAACAAGTCGCAAAATGTCGCGGCAATTGCTGCCTTCCTCCTGACTCGGCGTTTCCTCATTAAAACCCGCGCTAAGTCAAATTGCCGTGTTCCGGTGTAGCGTGAGCCCCGTAAGTCCGTGAGGATTGTAAGTTCGCTAGTTGCGGCTTACGGGGCTCACGCTACGGGTATAAGAATCGTAAGTTGTGAGAATTGAAAGTCAATAACAATATCTTTCCTCAACTTTAGTTCAAACATTTTATTTCTCAATTATTCATAGAAATAAATGATAGTAGATAAAGGATACTAATGAGACTCCAATTTCCAGTATATGGGATTTAAAAACGTTGATGTTTGTGTATAACCATGACTTACCGATTACGCGTTTCAATTGGTGGAACAGCCTTCTGGTTATCGCTATATGACATGACCTAAGGTGTTGGTGCGACACCCTTACATTTTCTAATACATTGTGACTGTATTAAAAATGTATACAATTTTACCATAACATTATTGGGTTAAAACAGAATCGTATCTGTGTATTGTGTATGACCCTTTTGACTGTCATAAATCATTCCCCCCACGCGGATGACGAAACCTCTAGTTGACGAAACCTCCGACACCCACAGAGAAGAATAAGATATCGATTGTTGCATGTCAATTTAGGTTATACAAATTTACCTTAGCTAGATTGCAGAACAAGTGATTACTACATTAGATTAATCGCTCTCAATGCCTCATTACTGGTGGAATCCATCTCCATGGGGGAGAGAAGAGGACATTTAATCCATCTCCCTCATAATCAGGGAGAGAAGAGGAAATTTAATCCATCTCCACGCGGGAGAGAAGATAAAATTTTAATCCATCTCCACGAGGGAGAGAAGAGGAAATTTAATCCTGGGAGAGAGAAGAGGACATTTAATCCATCTCCA
>CM026392.1:7162561-7217561 GCA_014843695.1 Archivesica marissinica
GGGTCGACACTCATGCGTAATGTGTGTATCCTGAATAACATGATATATTGTATGTAGGGTCGACACTCATGCGTAATGTGTGTATCCTGAATAACATGATATATTGTATGTAGGGTCGACACTCATGCGTAATGTGTGTATCCTGAATAACATGATATATTGTATGTAGGGTCGACACTCATGCGTAATGTAATTGTGTATCCTGAATAACATGATATATTGTATGTAGGGTCGACACTCATGCGTAATGTAATGTGTGTATCCTGAATAACATGATATATTGTATGTAGGGTCGACACTCATGCGTAATGTAATGTGTGTATCCTGAATAACATGATATATTGTATGTAGGGTCGACACTCATGCGTAATGTAATGTGTGTATCCTGAATAACATGATATATTGTATGTAGGGTCGACACTCATGCGTAATGTAATGTGTGTATCCTGAATAACATGATATATTGTATGTAGGGTCGACACTCATGCGTAATGTAATGTGTGTATCCTGAATAACATGATATATTGTATGTAGGGTCGACACTCATGCGTAATGTAATGTGTGTATCCTGAATAACATGATATATTGTATGTAGGGTCGACACTCATGCGTAATGTATGTGTATCCTGAATAACATGATATATTGTATGTAGGGTCGACACTCATGCGTAATGTAATGTGTGTATCCTGAATAACATGATATATTGTATGTAGGGTCGACACTCATGCGTAATGTGTGTATCCTGAATAACATGATATATTGTATGTAGGGTCGACACTCATGCGTAATGTAATGTGTATCCTGAATAACATGATATATTGTATGTAGGGTCGACACTCATGCGTAATGTAATGTGTGTATCCTGAATAACATGATATATTGTATGTAGGGTCGACACTCATGCGTAATGTAATGTGTGTATCCTGAATAACATGATATATTGTATGTAGGGTCGACACTCATGCGTAATGTAATGTGTGTATCCTGAATAACATGATATATTGTATGTAGGGTCGACACTCATGCGTAATGTAATGTGTGTATCCTGAATAACATGATATATTGTATGTAGGGTCGACACTCATGCGTAATGTAATGTGTGTATCCTGAATAACATGATATATTGTATGTAGGGTCGACACTCATGCGTAATGTAATGTGTGTATCCTGAATAACATGATATATTGTATGTAGGGTCGACACTCATGCGTAATGTGTGTATCCTGAATAACATGATATATTGTATGTAGGGTCGACACTCATGCGTAATGTGTGTATCCTGAATAACATGATATATTGTATGTAGGGTCGACACTCATGCGTAATGTAATGTGTGTATCCTGAATAACATGATATATTGTATGTAGGGTCGACACTCATGCGTAATGTAATGTGTGTATCCTGAATAACATGATATATTGTATGTAGGGTCGACACTCATGCGTAATGTAATGTGTGTATCCTGAATAACATGATATATTGTATGTAGGGTCGACACTCATGCGTAATGTAATGTGTATCCTGAATAACATGATATATTGTATGTAGGGTCGACACTCATGCGTAATGTAATGTGTGTATCCTGAATAACATGATATATTGTATGTAGGGTCGACACTCATGCGTAATGTAATGTGTGTATCCTGAATAACATGATATATTGTATGTAGGGTCGACACTCATGCGTAATGTAATGTGTGTATCCTGAATAACATGATATATTGTATGTAGGGTCGACACTCATGCGTAATGTGTGTATCCTGAATAACATGATATATTGTATGTAGGGTCGACACTCATGCGTAATGTGTGTATCCTGAATAACATGATATATTGTATGTAGGGTCGACACTCATGCGTAATGTGTGTATCCTGAATAACATGATATATTGTATGTAGGGTCGACACTCATGCGTAATGTGTGTATCCTGAATAACATGATATATTGTATGTAGGGTCGACACTCATGCGTAATGTGTGTATCCTGAATAACATGATATATTGTATGTAGGGTCGACACTCATGCGTAATGTGTGTATCCTGAATAACATGATATATTGTATGTAGGGTCGACACTCATGCGTAATGTGTGTATCCTGAATAACATGATATATTGTATGTAGGGTCGACACTCATGCGTAATGTGTGTATCCTGAATAACATGATATATTGTATGTAGGGTCGACACTCATGCGTAATGTGTGTATCCTGAATAACATGATATATTGTATGTAGGGTCGACACTCATGCGTAATGTGTGTATCCTGAATAACATGATATATTGTATGTAGGGTCGACACTCATGCGTAATGTGTGTATCCTGAATAACATGATATATTGTATGTAGGGTCGACACTCATGCGTAATGTGTGTATCCTGAATAACATGATATATTGTATGTAGGGTCGACACTCATGCGTAATGTAATGTGTGTATCCTGAATAACATGATATATTGTATGTAGGGTCGACACTCATGCGTAATGTAATGTGTGTATCCTGAATAACATGATATATTGTATGTAGGGTCGACACTCATGCGTAATGTAATGTGTGTATCCTGAATAACATGATATATTGTATGTAGGGTCGACACTCATGCGTAATGTGTGTATCCTGAATAACATGATATATTGTATGTAGGGTCGACACTCATGCGTAATGTGTGTATCCTGAATAACATGATATATTGTATGTAGGGTCGACACTCATGCGTAATGTGTGTATCCTGAATAACATGATATATTGTATGTAGGGTCGACACTCATGCGTAATGTGTGTATCCTGAATAACATGATATATTGTATGTAGGGTCGACACTCATGCGTAATGTGTGTATCCTGAATAACATGATATATTGTATGTAGGGTCGACACTCATGCGTAATGTGTGTATCCTGAATAACATGATATATTGTATGTAGGGTCGACACTCATGCGTAATGTGTGTATCCTGAATAACATGATATATTGTATGTAGGGTCGACACTCATGCGTAATGTGTGTATCCTGAATAACATGATATATTGTATGTAGGGTCGACACTCATGCGTAATGTAATGTGTGTATCCTGAATAACATGATATATTGTATGTAGGGTCGACACTCATGCGTAATGTGTGTATCCTGAATAACATGATATATTGTATGTAGGGTCGACACTCATGCGTAATGTGTGTATCCTGAATAACATGATATATTGTATGTAGGGTCGACACTCATGCGTAATGTGTGTATCCTGAATAACATGATATATTGTATGTAGGGTCGACACTCATGCGTAATGTGTGTATCCTGAATAACAGATATATTGTATGTAGGGTCGACACTCATGCGTAATGGTGTATCCTGAATAACATGATATATTGTATGTAGGGTCGACACTCATGCGTAATGTAATGTGTGTATCCTGAATAACATGATATATTGTATGTAGGGTCGACACTCATGCGTAATGTGTGTATCCTGAATAACATGATATATTGTATGTAGGGTCGACACTCATGCGTAATGTAATTGTGTATCCTGAATAACATGATATATTGTATGTAGGGTCGACACTCATGCGTAATGTAATGTGTGTATCCTGAATAACATGATATATTGTATGTAGGGTCGACACTCATGCGTAATGTAATGTGTGTATCCTGAATAACATGATATATTGTATGTAGGGTCGACACTCATGCGTAATGTGTGTATCCTGAATAACATGATATATGTATGTAGGGTCGACACTCATGCGTAATGTGTGTATCCTGAATAACATGATATATTGTATGTAGGGTCGACACTCATGCGTAATGTAATGGTGTATCCTGAATAACATGATATATTGTATGTAGGGTCGACACTCATGCGTAATGTAATGTGTGTATCCTGAATAACATGATATATTGTATGTAGGGTCGACACTCATGCGTAATGTGTGTATCCTGAATAACATGATATATTGTATGTAGGGTCGACACTCATGCGTAATGTAATGTGTGTATCCTGAATAACATGATATATTGTATGTAGGGTCGACACTCATGCGAATGTAATGTGTGTATCCTGAATAACATGATATATTGTATGTAGGGTCGACACTCATGCGTAATGTGTGTATCCTGAATAACATGATATATTGTATGTAGGGTCGACACTCATGCGTAATGTGTGTATCCTGAATAACATGATATATTGTATGTAGGGTCGACACTCATGCGTAATGTGTGTATCCTGAATAACATGATATATTGTATGTAGGGTCGACACTCATGCGTAATGTAATATGTGTATCCTGAATAACATGATATATTGTATGTAGGGTCGACACTCATGCGTAATGTGTGTATCCTGAATAACATGATATATTGTATGTAGGGTCGACACTCATGCGTAATGTGTGTATCCTGAATAACATGATATATTGTATGTAGGGTCGACACTCATGCGTAATGTGTGTATCCTGAATAACATGATATATTGTATGTAGGGTCGACACTCATGCGTAATGTGTGTATCCTGAATAACATGATATATTGTATGTAGGGTCGACACTCATGCGTAATGTGTGTATCCTGAATAACATGATATATTGTATGTAGGGTCGACACTCATGCGTAATGTGTGTATCCTGAATAACATGATATATTGTATGTAGGGTCGACACTCATGCGTAATGTAATGTGTGTATCCTGAATAACATGATATATTGTATGTAGGGTCGACACTCATGCGTAATGTAATGTGTGTATCCTGAATAACATGATATATTGTATGTAGGGTCGACACTCATGCGTAATGTAATGTGTGTATCCTGAATAACATGATATATTGTATGTAGGGTCGACACTCATGCGTAATGTAATGTGTGTATCCTGAATAACATGATATATTGTATGTAGGGTCGACACTCATGCGTAATGTAATGTGTGTATCCTGAATAACATGATATATTGTATGTAGGGTCGACACTCATGCGTAATGTAATGTGTGTATCCTGAATAACATGATATATTGTATGTAGGGTCGACACTCATGCGTAATGTGTGTATCCTGAATAACATGATATATTGTATGTAGGGTCGACACTCATGCGTAATGTAATGTGTGTATCCTGAATAACATGATATATTGTATGTAGGGTCGACACTCATGCGTAATGTGTGTATCCTGAATAACATGATATATTGTATGTAGGGTCGACACTCATGCGTAATGTGTGTATCCTGAATAACATGATATATTGTATGTAGGGTCGACACTCATGCGTAATGTGTGTATCCTGAATAACATGATATATTGTATGTAGGGTCGACACTCATGCGTAATGTGTGTATCCTGAATAACATGATATATTGTATGTAGGGTCGACACTCATGCGTAATGTAATATGTGTATCCTGAATAACATGATATATTGTATGTAGGGTCGACACTCATGCGTAATGTAATGTGTGTATCCTGAATAACATGATATATTGTATGTAGGGTCGACACTCATGCGTAATGTAATGTGTGTATCCTGAATAACATGATATATTGTATGTAGGGTCGACACTCATGCGTAATGTAATGTGTGTATCCTGAATAACATGATATATTGTATGTAGGGTCGACACTCATGCGTAATGTAATATGTGTATCCTGAATAACATGATATATTGTATGTAGGGTCGACACGCATGCGTAATGTAATACGTGTATCCTGAATAACATGATATATTGTACAGATATGAGCTCTAATTATCCAACGATACTATTTACAAGCTACTATCATGTTTTTGGAAGTATGGAGGTAAAAAAACGAAAGTAAAGGGCGAGCGCAGGTACCTGTCGTAAATGTGTGAATAGTCTGGGTATTTTACTATTCGTTTAATGCAGAAGAGCCGAATGTTGTGCCTTACATGCTGGCAGAAAGAAACAGTAAATAACTTCACAAACATAACATGAGATGTATTCGGCTGCTTACAGCACTGAATAAAAAGTCAATTATGGACAAAATAAATGTTGGCTCCAAATATTTTCGGCAATTCACATAATTTAGTGATGGTGTGTTTATTTCGTCACATTGAACACCGATAGACTATTTGTGTAAGCACATCCGACTAATAATCTTGATGTTTTCCTATCATAGCATACTGCACATGGTTTCTCAATCCCATCTGTCTCCCTTAGAATCACATCTATCGTCTGGTGCTCCGGTAACAGCTGTACGACTGTGTTACTACCCTCCCCACATACAAACACGTGCCCTAGGTCATCTGTACATATTCCTTGCGCTGTAACTAAGTCCTTGTCGTTGAAAGTATTGATCACATCACCAGCAAGATCCCACATAGTGATGTCGTCATTGTCGTAGTTAGTAACAAACAGATGCTGGCCGTCGTCACTGGCGGTGATATATACTGGTATGGACGACAGACGTGATCGTGAACGTGGAATATAGTGTTGAAGTACTCCGGCGTTGTTATATACTTCTATACGACCTGAAGATGCATTATCTACATCTCCACTGCAGACATACAAGTTCCCACCCATATAAACAATCCCTGTGCAACAATTACCTACAGTGATTGATCTTGTCAATGTGAGTGTCCTTCCTACAGAAACAACTTGTATTTCCTTGTCGCTGCACAGAGACACGGCCACCTCATCAGCACCAATAGCACATACACTATTAGGTGTACTCGGCAGTTGTACGGAATCAAGCACTATGTAGGACTGATCTAGTCTCTTTAGTTTCTTGTTGCTGTAATCAGTAACAAGTATCGTACCATCCTGTAACTGACATATGTCACCGATAATACACGTTTTACAGTCCGACTCATCCGTTATATTATACTGTCCAGAACGTTCTGCGACTGTCGGTGGCAATAATGAAAACGCTCCCAACATGTCTAATGACGTCACAAATGCTTCTATCTTCGGGTCTATTTTGAACCTAATAAACTCTCTGTTTACTGTCCGTGAGACCTCGGCACATTTCTCCTTCGCATCATTCACCATAAGCTTTCCGTATTTGACGAGAACAAAGAGTTCACACTCATTATCTCCCTTGAATGAATCAAGCTTCTTCCGAACGTCGTCAGCCTCTGTCCTCATACTATCGAGGTCTCTCACATCCTTGTCTATCCCGTCAACGATTAATTTCTCTTTCATATCCAGCTCATTCAGACTTTTCGTTTCTAGATCGTCAAAATACTTATTCACCTTTTTACGTAAATCTGCAATGGTTTGCTTTACTTGGTGCTTTTCGTTGGCAATGCGAGATTTGTCCACTTTCCGGCTACCAAGTACTTCGTCGACATCAGCGATACAGGCTTTTGTCTCTTTCATGACATGTTTATATTCCCGGGTCTTCTGTATACCCCTAGCGGCGTCCGTTATGTACTGTGTGCCATCACATGAACTGTAATCAAATACTATCTGCTGATCATAATATGTGTGAAAAATCATGTTAAATAGTGTAAATGTGTGAAACTTTACTATATATCCATTGAGGCATCGGTCGTTGTGTTGTAAAATACTAGGTGAAGCCAATATGTGAAATATTATTTTAAACAATTACATTTATTTGTTAATTATCTCCCTTTATACTATATTTTTTTATCTACCTGTACTCAAAACCTTAATATGTAGTGACAAAGTTAATACTAGAATAAATATGCACATGTACAAAGTTAATACTAGAATAAATATGCACATGTACAAAGTTAATACTAGAATAAATATGCACATGTACAAAGTTAATACTAGAATAAATATACACATGTACAAAGTTAATACTAGAATAAATATGCACATGTACAAAGTTAATACTAGAATAAATATGCACATGTACAAAGTTAATACTAGAATAAATATACACATGTACAAAGTTAATACTAGAATAAATATACACATGTACAAAGTTAATACTAGAATAAATATGCACATGTACAAAGTTAATACTAGAATAAATATACACATGTACAAAGTTAATACTAGAATAAATATACACATGTACAAAGTTAATACTAGAATAAATATACACATGTACAAAGTTAATACTAGAATAAATATACACATGTACAAAGTTAATACTAGAATAAATATGCACATGTACAAAGTTAATACTAGAATAAATATACACATGTACAAAGTTAATACTAGAATAAATATACACATGTACAAAGTTAATACTAGAATAAATATGCACACATGTACAAAGTTAATACTAGAATAAATATGCACATGTACAAAGTTAATACTAGAATAAATATACACATGTACAAAGTTAATACTAGAATAAATATGCACATGTACAAAGTTAATACTAGAATAAATATGCACATGTACAAAGTTAATACTAGAATAAATATGCACATGTACAAAGTTAATACTAGAATAAATATACACATGTACAAAGTTAATACTAGAATAAATATACACATGTACAAAGTTAATACTAGAATAAATATGCACATGTACAAAGTTAATACTAGAATAAATATGCACATGTACAAAGTTAATACTAGAATAAATATGCACATGTACAAAGTTAATACTAGAATAAATATGCACATGTACAAAGTTAATACTAGAATAAATATGCACATGTACAAAGTTAATACTAGAATAAATATGCACATGTACAAAGTTAATACTAGAATAAATATGCACATGTATAATGTACACATTTCTTTACACAATGAAATTAATATAGATCAAGAAGTAAAATTTAACATTTTTACATGTGATAATATCTTCTAAATACATATGCTAAAACTGTTTTGCAATGAGTTGCCTACTGATCGATTGAAGCAGAAAATCTTTTGTATCTACAGTCAACCCTGCGTTAGTGGTCACCTCTATTAAGCAGCCAACCTGTATTAAGCAGCCAGTTTCAAGATTCCAAACATGTTGTTTTATTATACATTAGACCTCTATTAAGCAGCCACCTGTGTTCAGCAGCCACTTTCTGTGACTCCCTTGGCTGGCTGCTTAAGACAGGTTTGACTGTATCTATTTCAACCACAGGAACTTGAAATTGTATCGATAAGCCACCAAAGGTCTCGTACCTCTATCCTAGGACACCCGCCTCTATTCTTTTTTTTAATAGAGGGGGGTGTACTAGGATAGAGGTACGAGACCGTTGGTGGCTTATGGATAAAATTTCAAGTTCCTGTGTTTCAACTACCTGTGGTCGAGTGCCTTACACACATTGCAGCAGACAACATCGTGGTTTCCACAGAACATGTTGTTCATTTCGCTGGGGTGTTTCTTGCAGCGTTTCGTCGGAAACGACACTAGAGCAGATAATCCGGCTGTCGCAAACTGTGTCTGGTCCACCATTGTGTGCTTCTTGTGTAGCGGGAATATGTCGTGTTTCTGGATACAACGAGCACATATGTAGATGACGCATTCCACGCAGTATTTCGTTGCTTCTACGTGCCTCCCGTCTACAGCGCACAGGGTACAGGCAAACTCATAGAACGGCTCGTGTCCCCCTTCTAATGTCCGTGACAAATTTCCACCTGACGCCATTTTGGAATGTATCTAGTTCAAACTACAATTTTCTTAAATTAACAAATAAAACGATGCGACTTCCTGTAATTCAGTATCTTCTATCACAAGTCTACTAGTATGTCCAACTTAAATGTGAAAACTGTATATCTAATATAAACACTGTTTATTGCTATATTGCCGACTCAAAATGTAGGCCCTACCTAGATAAACTTCGGAAACTTGTTCAAGGTATTATCTCTGTATGCATTGAATATTGATTTCGGGTATGTAATCATGTGACGACGGTTTCTTTCATTTCTTATCATTGCTATTCATGTGGGGGAACTCTTCTTAAGTAATGGTTATTGCGGATAATCACGTGCGGGTCTGTCTGTCACCATTTCAGGTTAGAGTAAGGGTAGGATTCCCCCCACATCAGTTTAATGTAATGGAATGGTTTTCATCAGTTCAGTCAGGAACCTACGGTCAAACCTGCCTTAAGCAGCCAGCCAAGGGCATCACGAGGTCAAATGTATAGCAAAACAACATATTGGGAATCTGGAATCTGGCTGCTTAATGCAGGTTGGCTGCTTAATAGAGGTGACCACTAATACCGGTTTGACTGTATACAGACTTGTCAATGAAAACGATCATGGTTCAGGATGGATGGATGGATGGATGGACGGACGGATGGACGGACGGACGGACGGGCGGGCGGACGGACGGACGGGCGGGCGGGCGGGCGGGCGGGCGGGCGGACGGACCCCAAATTGTATATTAAGTGGCTATACCTTTCATATCATTATATAGCCACATAAAAGAAATCGATAGCCAAATAAAGTGTTCATAACCACATAACCCCTGACCCTAGACCAATTGTTCTCTAACCCACCTAAGTACATTTGTACCACTTTATGGGACAGACAGACTGATAGTTTCATAGTTTATTTTATTAAATTCCAGTAGGCTTCCAAGACCATGAGGACATACATACATATTATATACAGTTAGCGAACAGTGCAAACATAATGCATACATTTTATACAAATGAGCTCCCATAGCCATTTATATATCTGTGTAAATACATATAATATTTATCTGTCTTATAATTAAAGCAAAATAGTTCTTTATTTGTATCACGGAGAAGGTCAAAAGACGCAACAAAACACAAAACCAAAAATACAAAATTGAAGTTTTGGCAAAGTTGTATAACATGGCCGTAACCATATTCATTACTAAATGTTAATATTATATATATAATTTTACATGTGGTCATATTTGTAAATCAGAACGCATCATTTATTTAATTTAGCGGCATTAATATTACATGACATATACATAGATTAATTAATTAAATTCCATTCAGCTTTCCAATCACATGAGAACACACATAATATAATAGACTGGTGGGATTTCAGAAAAAAGGCCCTGCATAAGGTTCTAGGGGCATTTTGGGGTAAAAGTTGGGAACCGGACTTTTTAACATAATTCAGGCATGCCGAATCCGATAAACCCAGTTCCCAAGCAAAATTTTGAGTTTTTGACCATCTAATTTGCATAAACAAAATGGCCGCCAAATGGCAAATGTTGAACCATTCTTCTACGATATTTCTGTAACCAGGCAAGCTATAATGACAAATCAAGTGTCTATACCTATGTTTTGAAGGACAGAGAATATGGTTATGACATTTCCGAAGTCATTGGTGGTGAAAAATACTCATGAATATGCAAATTAGTGGCCGCCATTACAGAAAAGTCCGTTTTCACCAATATCTCTGTAACCGGGCAAGCTATGATGACAAACAAGTGTCTATACCTATGTTTTGAAGGGCGGAGAATATGATTAGGACATTTCTAGAGTCATAAACAATACTCATGAATATGCAAATTAGTGGCCGCCATTACAGAAAAGTCCATTTTTACCAACATATATGTAACCAGGCAAGCAATAAGAAAAATTCAAGTGTCTATACCTATGGTTTGAGTACCGGGTAATCCAAGGGTTTCAGAAAGGGTATTCCCCGAAAGTATTTGCAAGGGGATTCACTGAATCATGTTTCCCATCTGATGGACCACTATACACTAGACTATAATGGAGAAAGCCTGAAGGGTCTAATTTTGATATCTTGCTTGGTACCAGTGGTTTTCCGTTGAACCATGACACTGATTACCGATTGTATTCTTTTAAATTGACCTTTTTAAATTAGGGTAAGTAGGCTACTGTCAGAAATATCCCCCAGATGAGTCAAATCAACACTTTACAGAAATATCGCTCACAGAGTAGGTGTAGGCTCTAACTAATTATTTATTTGATTTGCAGGCTACCATGGATCCTGTAGTTAGCTTGAAGAGGCCTCTGCCTGTAGATTACAGCTTGTGCATATTCTGCCAAACTCCGCATACAGCCAGTACTCCTAGTAATGCAAGTGACCATGGACTCGCAACAGTCAGGCATGCTGCCAATACCAGAAGAAAGCTTAGGGACTCTAAGAATGTCATTTTGATTGACCGTCTTGAAAATGCTTTGGATTCAGCTCAAGCCAAAACCCTTGTCTGGCACAAAATGTGCTATGCCCATTTCACGGACAAAAGTAAACTTCAACGATTGCAGAAAACGAATTTTACGGACAAATGTGAAAGTCAACGTTTGGACAATATGCAGGCAGTAGATTCTGAGCAAGGAGCGAGTTGCAGCAGCAGAGGTGATACACGCACATCGCGAAGGCACGTGAAACCTGTAACCTGGAATCTATGCATTTTCTGTCAAACGGTTGTTTCAAAGGGACGATTGACATCAATCATGACGAAACAAATGAGTGATCAGATAATTCAAGCTTCCTCTTTTGACTACAAAATTGGCCTCCGATTAGCTGGAGTGATTGACTTAATTGCGGCTGAGGGCAATACCACTTGAACTGTCTGAGAGCATTCATGAGGTCTACCACTAAGACAAAGCAGGACTCGGCCAATACAGACCTTGCGATGATATGGCTGTGCAGAGAGTTGCAGCAGTCAGCGGACAAAGGACACGTTATCATGCTAGATGATGTATGGGAACGGTATAAGGAGCTTGCTGAAAAATCGTCTACCGTAATTCAGCCATCGTACTACAGCAGAAGGACAACATTCAAAGAAAAGTTACAGTTACAACTAGGATCTGTCTTCAACTTCTTCCAACCCCTTGACAGGAACACATCCGAGAGAAAGACTATGCTGATTCCAACAAAATATCAGCATACTGCAATTTTGAAGATGAAGGAAATCGAGGAGACTGAGGAAACGTTGCCTCGATATGTGCCTCACGACGACATTTTTCTTTCACTTGTACATGTTGCACTGAAAATTCGTGGTGACATGATGGAAACTCCGGGTCACAAAGGCTTTTCTGTGAGTGAAGATGAAGCAATTCGATGCATTCCAGATAGTTTATATATGTTTCTGAGACTAATATTTGGCGGTCAAAAGGCGCTCGAAGGTGACAGTTCAGAAAATAATGAAGATCTTCTCAGAGGCAGAGTTCTGAGTATAGCACAGGATCTAGTCTACGGTATCAGTGGCGGTAAGAAATGGACTCCAAAACATGTTGGACTTGCCAATACACTTCATCAAGCAACACGATCTAAAGATCTAGTGGAGTTGTTCAACAAAGCAGGCCACTGTTTGAGCTATGAGCAGGTGTTGCAAGTAGATACTTCCCTAGCTGAAACCACCCTGAAATCTATGGACCAAGCAACAGGAGCCATTATTCCACCAAACATTGTAGCCAACAAGTTTATCCACTTCACCGCAGACAACATTGATATTCTTGATGAAACACTTGATGGCAAAAATACTTTCCATGCAACACAAATGGCAACATGGCAACGGGGACAACAATCAGATGCTGAACTTCAGACGTTAGAGCCGTCAACTAGACATACGCTGATTGTGCCAGATATCATGCAGAACCTGTATCCTTGCGAACATAAATCCTGCAACAAGTGAGCCGGTATTCGCCACACCTGTTGACAAGAAATGGTTTACGAAACCTGAAGCAGACCCTGATTGTGTAAAACAAGCGGAGGCAAAGGATATGGCGTTCTTTCTGCGACGTCAAGATTCTGACACAAAACCTTCTTGGACAGTATTCAATCAGTCGATCTCATCAGAGGAACCAGAGGAGACAGCAGTAGGATATTTGCCTATCATTCTTGCTCCGGCCCATGAATTAGATACGCTGAATACAGTTGTGAAAAGGTGCATGGCAATATCGTCCCATTTTGGCCAGGAGTACACTGTCCTTACAGTCGACCAAGCTCTATTCTGCAAACTCATGGAACTGAAGTGGTCTGTTGAAGAATACCGGGATAAATTAATCCCTCGTCTTGGTGGACTTTATACTGCGATGAACTTCCTAAAGATTATCGGATATCACATGGCCGGGTCTGGTCTAGCTGAAGTGTGGTTGGAGTGTGGACTGCTCGGAGATGGAGTGTGGACTGCTCGGAGAGGGTGCTGTGCAGCTTGTCTTGTCAGGAAAGGCATACAGCAAAGCTATGAGAGCTCACAAACATACCTTGCAGGCCCTGTGGCGGATTTTGTTGCCAACATTTCTTTTGTTTGCTGCAGAATCGAACAAGGAATGCTATGATGAAGTTTCTGCAATGGCAGCTGATGACAACCCCGAGAGAATTCCTGAGCTGATAGCTTGTCTCAGGCAGGAAATGTTTCACAGAGTTCTGAAAGATTTCGTTGCTAGTAGATCGGATGATGTGAACTTCGTCTTTTGGTGGAACTACATGGACATGGCCTCGATACTATTGCATTTCACCCGAGCACAGCGTGATGGAGTATGGGACATTCATATCTACTCCTTCAGTCAGATGTTGCCCTACATCATGCGATATGACCACCTGAACTATGCAAGATGGGGTCCGCTGTACTTGGCCGAGATGCACCAACTTCCAGAACCTGTGCTATCGGAGTTTCAAAAGGGAAACTTTGGTGTCAAGCGTTCGGCACGTAAGTTCAACCAAGTAGACCCAGACCAAGCCATGGAGTGGATAAATGGTACAGGCAAGAAAGGAGATGGAATCGTTGGCATCACAAAAACAACATCAGCTCTTACTAGATGGACCCTTTCGTATAATCTGAGGTCTCACATTGCAGCTGAAACGTATGACATGTACGATCACCATCCTGGCAGTTGATACGTTCACAATGAAGCCACCAAATCACGGCAAAAGCGAGACAACGATGATGAGATGGCATTAGTCACGGCCTTCCAGGAATTCAAGGTGCTTGCATCAGTTTCACCAGAGTCCTTGCACAACCTCGTCACGAAAGACCTAGCAACGGAGGAAATCCAGGACTCGTTACTGTGTGCCAAAGACCTCGGACAGAAACAAGTGAATACATTTGTTGAGGAGAGAATGATTGTACCTAAGCAAGGTGACATGCCGGACGTCCCGATTCATGCGCCACTACACAAGAGTCGTGCCAAAACGTTTGAATCCCTGTATGAAGTGGTCAAGGACAGTAAAGACAAAGACAAGAAAACTATCATAAAAGCAGATAGAAACGTCCTTCAACGCCTCGTCATTGCCTATGAGGCAGGTCGTCCAGTTGACTTGCAAGCTGTCATGAAGCACGAGCTTCTGCCAGTTCCTATATCACTTGCCGAAATGAATGGTTCACTCCGGACTGGAAACAAGTCCGTGCTGGCAGATAAGTTAACAGAAGACATAGTATGTCATGAAGCTATAGAAGTTCACAACCTGTCATCTTGCCTTATCATTGATGGACACGCACTGGTGGTTGCTCTGGGAAAGCCTGAAAAAGCAGTGACCTTCGGGGACTTGGCCGACACATACGTAAGAGCAGTACTGAAGGCAGGTTCTAACTATCAACGAATAGACGTTGTGTTCGACAGGTACAGAGAAGAGACAATCAAGGGTGCTACCAGGACACGACGCACGAAAGCAGCTCGCCCAATCAGACGGCTTGTTGATAATCGTGATGTGCCGCTTCCAAAAAACTGGACAAACTTTCTGTCGCTTCCTGATAATAAAGTTGATCTTGCACATTTCTTGTCTGGGGAATTGTGTCTTCAGGCACCAGATGATAAGGAGATAGTAGCTGCAGGGGGATTCAGGGAGGAACTTGAAGTTAGGTCTTCAAAGACAACAACCGATTTGACTCAGCTGAAAGCCACACACGAAGAAGCTGACACTAGGTTGGTGTTACATGTTGTGCAGTCAGTTTAACACAGTTGTTGTGTCATCAAGGGACACTGATGTTCTCATGCTTTTGGTTTCCCATTTCCCACGTGTTCAGTGTGAACGTCTCTGGATGCTGTCTGGTACTGCCAAGAAACGGCGATATATACCCATTGATGCAGTTTTCAGTAACCTGCCAAGAGATTCAGCTACAAATCTTTTGCCATTTCATGCATTAACCGGGTGTGACACCACATCATACATCGCAAATCACACGAAAAGGACCGCATGGGAAGTCTTTAAAGAGCACCATCAGTTGCTCAAGGACTTAGGAATCGCTGACCTCACAGAGGAGACCATTCGATCTTCAGAAACATTTCTTTGCAGAGTATACAATGTGCAAAAAACAGACTCTATTGATACGGCACGGCATATACTATTCTCTAAGACAGGGAAACCTGAAGCGATGCCCCCAACGAGTGATGCTTTCCGCTATCATGTAATGCGAGCACACTATCAAACAATGGTTTGGAGAAATGCTCACTGTGCTGTACCTGAGCTTCCAGCCCCCGTGGACATGGGATGGGAACGTACTGATACAGGACTAAAGCCCAAACTAATGTCATTGAGTCCCATCCCTGAAAGTTGTATGGAAGTGATTTCATGTTCATGCAAGAAACAATGCAAGACACGCCGGTGCAAATGCCGAAAATACAACTTACGATGCACAGCAATGTGTGCATGTGAGCAAGAGACTGATGACCAAACTCGTTGCATGAATACGGCCTAGCCGAACAAACATTATCTGCCCTTCAAAACAGATATAGACACTTGGTTTGTCAATATTGCATTTCTGGTTACGGAGATATTGGTCGAAACGGACTTTTCTGTAATGGCGGCCACTAATTTGCATATTCATGAGTATTGTTTATGACTCTAGAAATGTCCTAATCATATTCTCTGCCCTTCAAAACATAGGTATAGACACTTGATTTGTCATTATAGCTTGCCCTGTTACAGAGATATTGGTGAAAACGGACTTTTCTGTAATGGCGGCCACTAATTTGCATATTCATGAGTATTGTTCACAACCAATGACCTCAGAAATGTCTTAATCATATTCTCTGCCCTTCAAAACATAGGTATAGACACTTGATTTGTCATTATAGCTTGCCCGGTTACAGAGATATCGCAGAGGAATGGTCCAACATTTGCCATTTGGCGGCCATTTTGTTTATGCAAATTAGGTGGTCAAAAACTCAAAATTTCACTTGGGAACCGGATTTATCGAATTCGGCATTCCTGAATTATGTTAAAAAGTCTGGTTCCCAACTTTTACCTAAAAATGCCGCTAACATTCACAATTTTCTCAAATCCATTATACTATAACATAAATAGTATGTATGCTAGCACAAACATATAGAAAACATATGCATTTCTAATATACTGATATACCTCAAATTGTATATATGTTCTATAACCCGTAATACTAGACCACTGGATAGACAGGCGCGTGCAGGCAGATATGATGTTGATTTATTGAAGGATGACAAATACAACTATCAGATTAGTTTTGAAGTGGCCTTGGGCAAATTAGTAAAAGCTATTTAGATTTGAGCCCTTAATTGTGTGATCTTTATAATAGTTAATAATTCTAGGTAGAATGAAACATAAGCTGATTGGCTGAGTAGGTATTGACCTAGTCCTATGTAAGACCTTTACATATTATATTTTCGATCAGGCGGATCAGTGGTAAAACGCTGGACTGGTAATCCAGGGATCGCAGGTTCGACCCCCGGCTGACCCTAATAAAATTAACAGTCTTTCAGATGGGACGTTAAACCGAGGTCTCGTGTCGGTGCTTTACACCGTGCACGTAAAAGAACCAGAGGAGACTCGGTAATGGGTCTCTGTCTGTATCATTGCACTATCCTCCAAAATCTAAAATTACTAATCTCTTCAGGAGGCGTCGCTCATATATGGGCAACCGGTAGCGACGATAAATAAACGTAAAACACATTTCTTCGATCTGTTATTTGAAAAATGCCTTGATAGTAAATTGTTACTTTTTTCAAGTCTAAATAGTTGGACTAGTATTGATCACGCCCCACAATAATGAAAGTGACTTAAACATGTTTTAGAATGTTTATAAATGCGGTATACGTGGAAAATTCAGCGCCGAATTACGCGAACCAGATGACGATACGCGCCAATACTGAAATGTCCTATAGTCAGTCACGCCCATCATTAATGTTGTAATATTGACACTTTTATAGATGTACCGACCAAGCCAGTTGGTCCGCTCGGTATATCTGATGTCACAGAGTCGTCCGCTACGTTGTCATGGCAACAACCAGCATACGACGGAGGAAGTGTCGTTAAGAATTACACCATAGAAAGCAGGGAAGGCATCTCTGGTCAATGGAAAAAGGTATTATTCTGTGTTCTTAAAACATTAATATTTACATATTGCGTTTGCTTCGATGAACGTATATGCCATGTTTGTATCTATTTTCGTATGAATTTCCTCACTAATGGTATGTGGCTGACATGCGCACTCGAATATTTGGGCATGCGCATTCGCAGGATTGGGCAACATTCCTTTTATATTAAAAGGCATGTCTTACAGTTTACACTGTTCCAATGATGATCTAATTACCAGATTTGACATGCGGTAAGTTTCCTAAATACATTTTAATGCACAGTGTGATATTTCTTTGTTTGTACCATTCAATAATAATTCAAATAATTAATGTAAATATACGTATTGAATCGCGTGTTAATAATTTCCATCAGGGTATGAACTCCATAGGGCATGTCTAAAGTTAGCAAGAAGGAATTTCGCCTCCACACACTTTAAGCACGCCCAAATGTACAGTACACGTCAGGAGGAAAACTCAAATATGCCGGAACACGGCAATTTGACTTAGAGCGGATTTTTGTCGTTGAGCGAGGTTCTATTGTAGTGTACGTAGTTGGGGAACTCGCTTGGCGTGAGGTACCGGGGCAGGTCGGGCTATAATTAAAAGATCCAATTCACAATTTAAATTTTACGAAAAGTTTAATTCTTATTTATTTAACCTGGTTCAGATTCTGGATTAGCGTAATGCATAACGACAGCCTAAGCACACAATAAACACGTATATGATGAGTCATAGCAATTCGGATATATCATGCATATGTATCACACCCGTATATATATAATTACTAATCTCTTCAGGAGCCGTCGCTCGTATGGGCAACCAGTAGCGACGATAAATAAACGTAAAACACACATGGTTTACATAAAACAGCGTAATTACAGAAATACGGACGGTATATCTGAGCCCCGTCTGCCTACATGTACATCCTGTATCATATCACCATCTTACACTACTACATTGTATTTACATAGTCCTGCTACAAATCATGAATGCTTGACTCAGTCATTTCGAATATATTAACTATATGCTCCATGTACACACGTCTTTCTACGCCTCTGTCCGCTATCTAGTGCAGTGTATCGATTACTCCATATATACGCCATTCTACGCATGTATGCCTACGCTAGCCCCATATATACGCCATTCTACGCATGTAGGCCTACGCTAGCCCCATATATACGCCATTCTACGCATGTAGGCCTACGCTAGCCCCATATATACGCCATTCTACGCATGTAGGCCTACGCTAGCCCCATATATACGCCTAAGGCCTTTCTACGCCTGCTACTTTAAATTCCCCCAAAATAACCCACGATTGCAAACAGACACCCGAGAAGTGGATATAACATGTTTTGATTACCGTCCAAAAAAACATACTGTTTCTATTGAAGAATTTTCTGAAAATAATGAATGCCTTTTGTGCAAAGCGTAAATGCAAAAACCCAAACATTATTCGAAGATATTGTATGACCAGATTGAACTGATAAAAATTAATCTTTTCAAGTTTCTTCGAGCGTTTTTTCAACAATATAATGTTATAAATAATTAAATATCGATACCAGATTATCAAATGGCCCGTGGTATAGTGGAAATTGATATGAACTTGTAAATCTGACATCGCTGGTTCGAATCTAGCATACGGCATGATACATTTTTTATTTTATTTCTTTTGTCGTTTCCTGTATTTCTTTAATTTAATTGCTTTATATTTTCATATATTTATTCATTCTTTTTTATGTATATTTTTAACTTTTTTATTTCATTTCTACTGACAAAATTCAACATTTCAACATTGCAAACATAACATCGTAAACATGGACTTCATTCCACTTCACTAGCCGTGTCGGTTGAGCTGTCTGTACCAAACTCGCTGGTCGTGTCTGTGCAGCTGGTGTCCTTACTATCATCATATTTAATTACATATTTTATTGAAGAACAAAAAGGCATTCAACGGGCTCAAACCCCGTAACCTGTAACTTCCAAGATCACGGACGTATCCACTACACAACTAGTCGAGACGGTTAGGCTTGTGTTTCTATGAGATCGGTTTGATTCGGAAATCGACGGAAAGAATACGGAAACAAACGGCATATGCAAATACATCAGTTCAATCTGGTCATATAATAATAAATATCTGCGTCGAATAAATAGTTTGTTTACAAATAAAATTAGCTTGTAACTGTATAATGTATATGTCGTTGTGATGGGAATAACTTATATTGTTTTTGTAATTACATGTATATAGTTTAATTACATGATATCACAATGTTTGTTCGTATTCGATAATAGTTGTAATATTATAAATGTATCTGTATTATACATGTATGTGATAGCTCTCCTATAATGGAGGATAATAAAGAATCTATCTATCTATGTAAACATGGTATTTATAAATCTATGTCATGGGTCATAGGTCACTGCATGATCACAGTATCTTTGTAAAGACCACATGTAATATTGTCTGTTTATTGCACACAAGGCAATAAAACACAAATGTTACGTCAGTTTATGAGGGGATTATCATCTGTTGATCAAAGTAAGTCAATCAGCGGTCCCTAGTATTAATATGTAGCAGTAAACAGGATGCCTGTGCAATGATACAGAGAGACCCATTCCAGATAGTGCAATGATACAGAGAGACCCATTCCAGATAGTGCAATGATACAGAGAGACCCATTCCAGATAGTGCAATGATACAGAGAGACCCATTCCAGATAGTGCAATGATACAGAGAGACCCATTCCAGATAGTGCAATGATACAGAGAGACCCATTCCAGAGTCTCCTCTGGTTCTTTTACGTACACGACCACAGGGATTCGGCACGTTTATATACACCAAACGTGCCGAATCCTATTTACTTAAATATATATACTAGTACCCCCAAACGTGCCGAATCCCTGTGTACACGACAGGAGACGAGACCTCGGTTTAACATCCCATTTGAAAGACTGTTAATTTGATTAGGGTTAGGTGGGGGATGCGAATCATCGAAGGTAAAACAATATGCGTTATATAGAGATTATCGCCGGGACCAGACGACATTGAACGGTGATGTTCTAGTTAACATAGTTCGACTGTACATGTATAACGACCAGAACGAATGAATAATAAAATAAAAACGCTAAACTCCGAAAATGCAATAAAAACGGTCGAGAGTGGTATGATATGGGTAAATCTCTGAAAATAGCGAAATTTAAAAGTCGTACATTAAAATGCGCCAGAGTGCACCATTGAAGTTCTATGATTCTACCTACGCCCCTGACAACTACGGTACTGTTTACACCAACAATGGGTATCAGTAATTATTCCCCGCGTGTCTATATTATAACCAACACAAGATATATGATACCTTCCTCGTGCATTACAGCGCCATATAACCTGTACTGTGCTGATGCGCCGTTAAACCAATACTCACTAACTTTATGAATGTTTTTTTATACGTTATTTATTTTACAACGATTGCGAAGCAAGTTTTAACAACTTATATTAATCACTCTCGTTGACTCGGATGGAAGCGTATATGTGGTCATTCATGTGGGAGGAAACCGGAGTACCCGGAGAAAACCCACCTGTCCGATCTGGCGACCATCGTACCATCTCACATACTTCCCTGTCCGATGATCTAAATCGGGTCGCATTGATGAATGTTTGCAAGTGTGATGTGGTCCTTTGAGTTATTAACCTGTGTGTTGCCTGTGACATTCTGGTGAACATTTGCATCACGAAATTTGAAAATGCATTAATGAATGAGGAGTAAGTGAGTTTAGTTTATACGCATTTATTTTAGCAAATGATTGCAAAACACGTTCTTACAACTTATATTAATCACTCTCGAGACCTCATTCCTGATGAAATCCATCACCACGAGGGAGAGAGAAGAAGCAACGTGGTATTTTAATGCCTTGCCTAAGGGCACAATCATAACGGCTCCAGTGGGGCTTGAACTCCGGGCTTATCTCACCTGGTAGCGCATTCGCTTTAGGCAGTATTCGGATGTTACCGTTTTCCAATGAAATGATATAAATTTGGATGCAGAAATAAACGGAAACTTTAGTTTAGTTTATACAAATTTATTTTAGCTCGATTGTGAAACTAGTTCTTACAACTTATATTAATAAACTCTCGGAAACTTTAGGTGCCAAAAACATGTGTTGGTGTCTGATGGATAAAATCTCAGCTTCGTGTGGTAGTAGCTGATTGCTACTTGTACAACTTTGAAATGTTATAATATATACATGTATATTGCATACGATATAGTGGCGCTTTAAATGCATTGCATGTGCACTATTTCTATATGCTCGTTATTATAGTGCATATCGACGAGACATAACTCCTTTATTTACATTTTACCGCTTAAGGCCGCCTCTCGATATCATTACGCAGGCCCGTAGCCACACCGAGCCACACCGAGGCGTCTACCTCGGTTAAAATCTCTAAAGCCAAACAAAAAAAATGAAAAATGAAATAAAAATGTCTATTTGCTGTATAAAATGTTGACTGCTAGAGAGCTGAAAGATCAGTACATAATTATACGTCTAAACTCATTAAATCAGAAAACGCAGGAAGTTGCTTCTATACCCCGAGTGGAAGTCGTGATAGCGCAGTGGCGTTCGCTTCAGGTGCGAATGGTCCGGAGTTTGAGTCCCGCTGGAGCCGTTACGATTGTGCCCCTATAGGCACGGCATTTAAATTCCACGTTGCCTCTTCTCTCTTCCTCGTGGCGATGGATTCCATCAGGAATGTGGTCTCGAGAGTGATTACTATAACTTGAAAGAACTTGTTTCACAATCGAGCTAAAATAAATTTGTATAAACTATACCCCAACAATTTTAAGTGGGAATATGCCCCGGGGGCCCCCTAGATTTCCTCGGTTGGTTTAAACATATTTATTCCACTATATGCATTCACAAAACAATACATGTACACAAAATCGGAAGCAGAACTTATATAATTTCTCTCCTTGCAGTTCAAAATACATAGTACTATATTTAGTTTAATCATATTTCATTGCTATATACATGTACATAATAAATTCAAAGACATATATAATAAGAGCAAAAGCAAATGGGTTGGGCCGTGGACGATGTGGAACAAATACATGTATACAAAATGTGCATATTGCTTAGAAATGACAGATATATAATACAGGTGTCTTAACAGAATTGACATCCCCGTAAGAACTGAAAGTTGCGCATGCGCATAATGGTCCATAATGGTACATATTAGTGGCCGTGAGGAATGAGAGACATTCGCTTTATTTTCAATAGTTGTGCTAATTATCAGTATTATGTGACATGTATGAACCTATAGATAGTTATAAAGTGTGTCTGTGGAGGGGATTTTCCAATTTCTATATATATTACTCCGGTGTATGCTTTATCCTTGCTTACCGGATACGAATACACGCGGTCAATTGATGGAACAGCCTACTTTATTGACATCTAGCTAAATGAGGTAAATAATTATATTAGAAATCTACTGTTTGGTATTATTTTTTTTATTAATTGAAGCAGTTATCACATTCCATTATTCAGTAATGATGTTAGTGACTTGTTTGTAACGGTTGGCACTGTGTTATCAGTTGTAATTTGACTGTAAATGTTTGATTGTTTCGAAACTCCGAGACCACACACTGGCTCATTTTTCAACCCAATTTAACTCAAATCTACATGAGCTTTGTACAGGTAAAGTTTTATCCCAAATTAATGTGACAATTAACACACATTATGTCATTTTCAGTTTTGTTTTGTACAAATAACTGAATAATGCACACTATTTTAATTTTGTTTACAAAGATGATCAAATGACACTGTCCCTAGAACAGGTTGGAGAACAGTCCAGAACAAGCTATAATAGCTCGATCAAGCTATAATAGCTCGATCGAGCAATAATCTAATGAATAGAAACGTTAAAAATCATATATATTTTCACATTTATCCGAAATATCGAACGAGGACGGAAACTATGCCACTTACATTTTTTGTAGAAATAGACTGTTCTCCAACATATAGAAATACCGAAAGACACCGGTAAAAAGTATATGACAACAATATAAGAACGAGGCAGCTTGTGTTTAACTATTTATTAAGCTAAATACACTGCCAATAATGTTAAACCCCTTGCGAGGAACTACGCTTGTTTTCCTGGACACGCTTAGCCGACCTGACTAGGCAGGCTTAGCCGACCTAAGCGGTTAACAGTACTAAGCAATGTGTGTGAGACGCCTACCTCGATGACACTACATATGTGGCCTGACCGAGTATTGAACCTGGTGTCGTATAGAATATTGACCCCCCTCAAAATAATGTCTCTCGGGTTATTAGTCGGTCATGAAATATTGACCCCCTTGCGGAACAATTACTCCCCTTGCGAATGGCAATATATAGTGGGAAAATGTTAAATGTATTATAATTAAATGTTAATTAACACTGTTTAAGGCCTAGCAACATTTATTTTGAATCAATGATGTATAGAATAACATAAATATATTGAATATGAAAATATAAATATAAGTACACAGATAATTTGTCTCTATCAATTTCTAACGATGATATGGTGGGTGCTGTATAACTAGGCGGTTCACATAATGTATATGCATACTATTTACACAGACAAGCATACAACAAATAATAACAATGACCCCCACCCCCTATGTATACACTGAACAAGTGAGGGCAGGTCACTTTTCGATGCCATAGAATAATGACCCCTCTATGTGTAGACTATACATGTATAAAAGAGAGGGTCACTTTTCGATGCCATGGATTAATGACTACCCTATGATTTAGGGTGACAGGTGGACTGTAGTCCAGTGGTTAACTATTGGACTGGTAATCCAGGGATCGCAGGTTCGATCCCCCGTCTGACATAATAAAATTAACAGTCTTTCAGATGGGACTTTAAACCGAGGTCTCGTGTCGGTGCTTTACACCGTGCATGTAAAAGAACCAGAGGAGATTCTGGAATGGGTCTCTGTCGGTATCATTGCACTATCCAAAAATGACTAATCTCTTCAGGTGGCGTTGCTCATATGGGCAACTTGTAGCGACAATAAATAAACGTAAAACGCACACACACATCAAGTTAAAATGCTTGTTGGATGCTTATTCAGCAGAAATTGATGTATATTTCTTTAATAAATTTAATTAATATGTCTGACAAGTTTATTTAAAGTCACCACCGCATAAATGCATTTGGGCGAGTTTTCTAAGATAATTAAAATGCCCATCATCTAAGTGATGGTTTTGCCTATCTCAATTATTATAACTAGATGTTTAGTGGGCTATGAGGGCTGCTGTAATCTCAGTGTGTGTTTGGTTTTCATATCGCCAACTGTCACTCACACAGGAATTTGTGTCAGCGACAGTCAGGGGTAGACCGGGTGAATACAATACCCGGTGCACATATACTTCTAAGATGTCTAAGATTGCATATATATATAAAAATATGTTTACCATTTCTAATACGATGAGAATACCTTGTTACATGTGCAATATCGCGTTATACTGTAATACTGTGATCTACATGTCACAAGACAATAAAGTCTTGCACCCATATCCATGGATCCAGCATCCAACATTATGCATTAAAATTACAGAGTTATGGACTAAAATACTTTTAGTTAAGACTACAAAGTTTAAAATATGTGTACTAAGAAGATTAAGAGCAAGTGGACTGTCTTAATATGTATCTGTACTATGATAGTTCATAACTGATCCCCCGAGTACATACAATTATAACCAGTCATACAGATATATAGCAGGTACTAACAAATCTCCCATATACATGGGAAATTATAATTAAAATTGTGTTTATATATTACATTTGTGTCCTCGGCCCACTATGTCGCTTGCACATCTTTTTTAACATTTTAAGAAAGATCAAACTAATATGGGTTACCCCTAAAAACATAAATATATAACTAAACCCATATTTCTTTGCAGTAAGCTGCAATAAGTGAAAGTTCATTTTCACTTGAAACATAGTAGGTTACTGAGGATGTGATTTTGTGTTCCCTCCCTCATATTCCCGCTCCCATGTTTTATATTTCCCTGTGTACTGGGATCATTAATTGTTATAAAATAACAACTATACCCCTGTGTGACAACATTTATGATCAGTACGTTAAAAAACACTTCCGTAGCAATTCCAACGGTCTCCTTAGTAGAGCCAGTAAAATTGTAATAATGTTTGAAATTTACTCAAGTATTTACATTAAAAAGACAGTCACACAGGGAATAGCTAAACAAATAATAACCGTAGATCCTTGTCGAATGAAAAAACTTGTATGGCAGTAATCCGATTCGGTTGTTCATGCTTACTTGGAGATAGACCGACAGCACCCAGGCATTTTTCGCGACAAGACTATTCCCATTGATAGGCGGTTTGCTGTCATAATGTTCCTATCTATGCTTCTTTTACTAAATTAAACTAAACTGGATTCTTGCATGGATTTGAACAATGAAGAATTACATAAAAAGGTGACCTGAAATGATAATTGAAATTTCCTCGAACACCCTAGTATAATTCCAGGGATAAAGTATCATTTTTGCAAGAATTTTGAGATATATGTTCATATTATCATTCCTCTGCCTCAGAAATGTGTACCGAGTTGACCTTTGTTAGCGTGGGGATCAAAATACAGACCAGAAAGGGTTATTTCAGGTGCGGATCTAGGGGGTAAGGGGAAATTATAACAGCTTGCAATAAGCATAGTGTTATATTCTATACATTTTAGGATATTTATCCAAAGAAGCACTCACAGGATAGTTTGACTGAGCACATATAATCCCAAAACAAAAAGTCAGAATTGGACAACATTGCCCATATATATGTCACAGCATAAGGGCCTCAACTGTGGTAATAATACAGTTACCGTATGTAACCGTATTTAATTGTTTGATGTTTATAGAAAGGCATAAACATTCTGTGGATATTAGATACATTATCATAACAACTAGGTTATGGTGTATGCATGACACATGTGGTATAATAAATTAGATTTCTCACTTTATATGGCAACAATCTCAAAGGGCATTTTCTTGGAAATTTTACCAACCTCACTCTAATAATATTTTATTATGTATACATGGGGATTTTTATCCCTTTATACGTTTCAATCTTTTGTGTAATTGACCAAAAACTGAACAAAAACACTACGTTTTGACATTACACATATGTCATAGCATAAGGGCCTCAACTGTGGTAATAATACAGTTAGGTATCCTTATTTGATTATTTGAAGTCAATATCATGTTGATGTTTATAGAAAAGCATAAACATTCTGTGGATATTAGATAAATGATCATAAAAACTAGGTTATGTATGCATATAATCACAAAAAGTCAGAATTGGACAACATTGCCCATATGTCATAGCATAAGGGCCTCAACTGTGGTAATAATACAGTTAGGTATCCTTATTTGATTATTTGAAGTCAATATCATATTGATGTTTATAGAAAAGCATAAACATTCTGTGGATATTAGATAAATGATCATAAAAACTAGGTTATGGTGTGATGCATGACACATGTGGGGTATAATAAATCAGATTTCTCACTTTATATGGCAACAATCTCAAAAGGCATTTTCTTGGAAATTTTACCAACCTCACTCTAGTTTGTTTAATTATGTATATAATATTTTATTATGTATACATGGGGATTTTTTTTATCCCTTTATACTTTCAATCTTTTGTGTAATTGACCAAAAACTGAACAAACACACTATGTTTTGACATTACACATATGTCATAACATAGGGGTCTCAATTATGATCCTACTATAATCAGGCTACCTTAATTGATAATTTTGGGTCAATAGCATGTTATTGCTTCTGAAAATATACAAATAATCTGGATAAATCAGATAATTTGAGAAAATACTGGGCTCAAAATTGTGCTAAATATTTGTTTTTGAAGAAATCTCTGTTTGGTCAGTTTTGATAAGGGATATTCAAATTTCTATTATCATGATCTGGTCAGGATAACCAGGGACAGGTACACTAAGTGTACCATCCTATTAGGTACATAGAACACCCAATAGGTAGCGAGAGTATTCCTCGCCTCGGACTATCCCAAATGAGAAGGTCGAAAACCGCAGCCCCTGGCATCCCGATACAATTGATCATTGGTTTGGTACCTAGCCTGGCTGTACTTATCAGTTGTTCTGCGTGCTATCTTACCTACTACTCTGGGTGGATTGGACCAGGGGTTCTGGATTTTACCTGGTCTGACTCGGACAATATTATTCCCATATATATGATTAAATCTATTAGTTTAGGGCAGATTTATGAAGAGATGAACAAATGTTTGTCTCCTACATATTTGGTCACATGGGGGGAGAGGCGATATTAATACAAAAATAGGGGGGTCATATAAGTAATTACTAGTAATTACTTATATTACTGAAACTATTGTATTAACTGATAAGTAGTTATTTATTTTCATAATATATTAACGTGGCTGTGTGGACAGAGGCATAAGCGTGGGATCTGTCCGAAGGGTTCTATTAGCGGGGGTATTGATATATAAAATTAATTTTTTCCAGGTCGTTGTAGATTTTCCCAAATTTATATTGATTTAAGTTATAGTGATGACTGTAGCCCCAACAGAGCCCTAAGATGAAATTTAAGTAAACTCTTTCACCTGGGGTCAAAAATCTCCCACTCAAATGATGAGAAACCGGCAATAAAATTGCTTTTCGGAAAGGACTCTAGTGAGGCTAGTTTCTGCACTACTAACTGAAATTAATCTACTAACAAGCTGCAAAAGTATGGGAACTTGTGTCTTTGCCAGCCATAACTGCACAGGTCCTCTATATTTTGTCGGACATCTGACAGTCTAAGATGTAGGTCTCCAGAGCTTTGTATACTAATGTTTGGGCAGCCTTTCTGGGGTTGAGGACATTCTCAAGATTGCTCGATGAGTCCCGTGCACACTACAGTCTAGCGGAAAATGTTCGGTGGTGTACTTCACTCGACATGTGGGACAAACCGGATCCAATTTAAGTATATGTTGTCCATCATTATCAGGCAACAGATTTGTCCCCAGTCTCAGTCTACTAATGCACTTATCTATTTTTATAGAATGGGAATATTAGGCACCGGTCAACTGAGCCCCACAGAGCTCAACTTATAGGTTTGTTTAAAAGGCCTATTATATAAAGTTTGGCTCCAACGGGTAATTGTTTCAGCCCTGATAAATGAGTAGATCTCCATGAGTGCGAGCTTCACTTTATTTTCTACATTTGTATGCTCCAGGCCCGACTTGGCTGCCCTGTCAGCCAGCTCATTTCCAGTGATACCTATATGTGCACTGCTGCACACCATGCTATGGTAACCTGAAGGTCCAAGTTCAAACCCTCATTATGTAATTTACCTATGTCTTTGATTAGATCTGGTCTAGACTTACTATTCCTTGATTGTAATGAGACCAGTGATGAAAGTGAGTCAGATAATATCACATTTTTTGGTGAATTATTATCTACTATCCAGCAACTTTCTACATATTCACATTGTAGGGATGGAATGACTACAGCTACAGCTACTTTGCCAGAATCGGGGCATTTTGATCCATCTGTATAATTATATTTTGAGGTGATTGCTGTAGTTTTCCTCAATATGACATTGTACTTCCAATCTGGCAAGATGACCCAAATCGGATTTCTTCACTTTGCTCTCACTGGATCTCAGGTAACTACCATCCAGGGCGGTGCCAGATCCGCTTGTCCGGTTTGAAGTCTGCTACCTGAACACCCTTGAGGCCGTGTGCCACCTCAAGTTCTGACTATTGTGGACCAAATTAAGCCTTATCCTGTTTGCCACAGGTGTGAAAAGCAATAAAACCTTATTTTTAGGGATCTGCAACAAACAGTGACGCTTCCTGTGTTCCCAATACACTGGTTACATGTTTTATATCATTTATAATAAGTTCTCAGGTTCTGAATCCCCCATCTGACCCTAATAAAATTAACAGTCTTTCAGATGTGATGGTAAACCAAGGTCTTGTGTCGTTGCTTTACACTGTGCACGTAAAAGAAACAGAGCAGACGCTGGAATGGGTCTCTGTCTGTATCATTGAACTATCCTCCAAAAATCTAAAATGTCTAATCTCTTCAGGAGGCTTCGCTCATATGGGCAAACGGTAGCGACGATAAATTGAACGCAAATAAGTAATATTTTATTATTGTATGAGCAAGAACAGACAACATTATGTTTTATAACGTGTGCCTCCCTATGTGCAGGAAACTGGTCCATGCATAGAATATGACACCCTTAATGTAGATTATCCGAGTGAAGGCAGGTCATTTTTCCATCCCAACGAATAATGACCCCATCCCTAATCTGAATGTAGTGATTATGTTATTACCTGGAATTTTGTATGAGGGGTATGTCTATAATACTCATACCATAAATGATATAAGTGACTTATCCGGCTGAAACTTATGCAGAAGATCTTTGTATTGGACATACCCACGGATGGGTAGGGCTGTCATAATCATTTAATTTTAAGTAGATTTACAACAATATGAAATGTGGTGATGATGAACATGGGCTAACTTGCCCAGCTCATTTGCTACACAATATATATCTGGACTCGCGCATGGTACTCTCCCAGTTTGATAATGTAATAACAAGGATCTTGGGAGATATGAAGGACACATTATGAGCTGTGAACATCTCTCCGACAGACACGTGTCCTTTCAAACTTATCTTTCTTCATTATGTATTCCCATAATAAGTCACTTTCTCTAAATAGTGTAAATATTAGTGACGGGGAATGCTAATATGAACACCATATGTCTCAAGATTCTTGCAAAAATGTTCCTTTAATAATGTATCCCTGGAATTATACTAGGGTATTAGAGGAAATTTCGGATATCATTTCTTGTCACCGTTTTATGTAAATCTTCAAGATCCATGCAAGTGTCCAGTTTAGTTTAGTAAATTAGTACATGTAGGAACATTATGACAGCAAACCCCATAGCCATGGGACTAATCTTGTTGAGAACAATGCATGCTGTCGGTCTATCTCCGAAAAACCGAACATAAACAACGGAACCGGATTACTGCCATACAGGTTTTTGATACAACAAGGATCTACGGTTATTATTTGTTTGTCTATTCCCTGGATGACTGTTCTTTAATGTAAATATTTAAGTATATTTTAAACATTATTACCATTTTACTGGCTCTATTAATTAAGGTGACCATTGGAATTGCTACGGAAGTGTTTTTTAATGTACTGATCATAAATGTTGTCACACAGGGGTATAGTTGTTATCTTATAACAATTAATGATCCCAGTACACAGGGGAATATACAACATGGGGGGTGGGAATATGAGGGAACACAAAATCACATCCTCTGTAACATACTATGTTTCAAGTAAAAATGAACTTTCACTTATTGCAGCTTACTGCAATGAAATATGGGTTTAGTATATATTTATGGTTTTAAGGGTAACCCATATTAATTTGGTCTTTCTTAAATATGTTAAAAAAGATGTCCAAACGACATAGTGGGCTGAGAATATGAATGTGATATATAAACAAAATTTGAATTTCCCATGTATATGGGAGATCCGTTATTACCCGGCTATATATCTGTATGACTGGTTATAATTATATGTACTCGGGGATCAGTTATGAACTATCATAGTACAGATACACATTAAGACAGTCCACTTGTTCTTAACTTCATGGTTTTACCATAGTACACATATTTTAAACTTCGTAGTCTTAACTAAAAGTATTTTAGTACATAACTTTGTAATTTTAATGTAAAATGTCGGATGCTGGACGGATATGGGTGGAAGACTTTATTGTCTTGTGGCATGTCGATCACAGTATTATACTATGCGACATTGCAGGTGTAACAAGGTATTCTCGTCACATAATCATAGTAGAAATGGTAATCATATATTTTAATTTATATATATGCAGTCTGAGACATCTTAGACGTATACATGTACCGGGTATTTTATTCATCCGGTCTACCCCGACTATCGCTGACACACATTCTTGTGTGAGCGACAGTCGGAGATATGAAAACCGAACACACACTGAGATTACAGCAGCCCTCATAGCCCACTAAACATCTAGTTATAATAATTACGATAGGCAAAACCATCACTTTTAGATGATGGGTATTTTAATCTTCTTAGAAATCTCAGTCGCCCAAATGCATTTATGCGGTGGCGACATTAAATAAATTTACTAGTCAGTCATCCTTACTGCATCAAATCCTTACCCAGGCACTGTGACCTACTTTAAACCCATAAATTACTTTTAGTTTATACACATTTATTTTAGCTCGATTGCGAAAGTTCTTATAACTTATATTAATCACTCTCGAGACCTCATTCCATTGCCTCGAGGGAGAGAGAAGAGGCAACATGGAATTTAAATGCCTTGCCTAAGGACACAATCGTAACGGCTCCAGCGGGGCTCGAACTCCAGGCCTTTTACGCACGTGAAGCGAACGCGCTACCATTGCGCTATCATGACTTTCACTAAATTGCTTTTGTTTACTGACAAAACGGCATTTGTGTTCTCTGACACATTTTGTAACTTAACAGTTATATTTGTTATCTATGTATTTTGACAACAGTTTGTTCTTTATTTCAGGCAATGTAGTATGTAAGAGAGATACTGCGAACCTAATATGACTTATGAGAGACGCACCAATATCTTAAATAAAGAAGTTTCATGGCAGCCCACTGGGTGGTCACAGTGGTGTCACCAAGACCATATCATCAATCACCTTATGATACTGGTGGTATGGCCTTACTGAATATGTCAAGAACTATAAGTTCTCTCCAATATACATATATTAGCTTACACAACAACCATGTTCATGTGCAGCTACCCTGCTGATTAGCTATTAGCATATTTTTTTACAAACTAGTACAGGTTATATATAGTGGTCTTGTAGGATTTCCACGGGAGAAAATCAAATTGCCACCACTTTTTACCCCCCCCTGCCGATCCGGCTCCCCCCAATCCGGCTACCCCCCCCCCCCCCAAAAACCCATTTATTTTGTTTTCTTTTTACATTTATTGTGTTGCTCCATTCTCTGTTCTATTACAGTTGTTGCCATCTGTTTGCAATTGACTCAGTAATATTAATATAATGGTCATGTACTATAGGTTAATATTATGCAAGACATCCACATCTTTCTTTACTGTTATAGGGGTGTGAAGCAATTTAATATAAGCTGAACATACATACCGGTATACAATGAACGTAAACAAATCTATCACCTAAATATTAACTGAAAACAGTGACGTCAATTTTAAATAGCTTTTAATAATAATGAAACATTTAATTATTCCAGTACTCGGGGAAAATTTTGACAGACAGACACAGAGCTTGTCCCCTCTGAAAATGGACAAGCCGTAATTATTATGCAAATTATTAGCGATGCCTCCTGGAGAGATTAGTCATTTTAGATTTGTGGAGGATAGTGCAATGATACAGACAGACAAAGACCCATTCCAGAGTGGTCAGGTGAGATAGATATCTCACCACTTCATATGATGCCTGTGGGTCACTTTAGAAAGGTCCCTGACTGGAACTTTCAATTATCACAGCTTCAGAATTTCCCCCAAGCCGTGAGAATTGAAAGTCACCTCAGAAAATGCATAATACTGAGCTATTATTGGTAAATTTAGACTTGGCATAATGTTTTCATGCTGGTCAGGTGAGATAGATATCTCACCACTTCATATGATGCCTGTGGTTCACTTTAGAAAGGTCCCTGACTGGAACTTTCAATTCTCACAGCTTCAGCATTTTTCTCCAAGCCGTGAGAATTGAAAGTCACCTCAGAAAATGCATAATACCGAGCTAATATTAGTAAATTTAGACTTGACATATTGTTTTCATGCTGGTCAATTGAGACAGATATCTCACCACTTCATATGATGCCTGTGCATCACTTTAGATAGGTCCCTGACGGGAACTTTCAATTCTCACAGCTTCAGAATTTTCCCCCAAGCCGTATGCCTCCTGGAGAGATTAGTCATTTTAGATTTGTGGAGGATAGTGCAATGATACAGACAGACAAAGACCCATTCCAGAGTGGTCAGGTGAGATAGATATCTCACCACTTCATATGATGCCTGTGGGTCACTTTAGAAAGGTCCCTGATTGGAACTTTCAATTCTCACAGCTTCAGCATTTTTCTCCAAGCCGTGAGAATTGAAAGTCACCTCAGAAAATGCATAATACTGAGCTAATATTAGTAAATTTAGACTTGACATATTGTTTTCTTGCTGGTCAATTGAGACAGATATCTCACCACTTCATATGATGCCTGTGGGTCACTTTAGATAGGTCCCTGGCCGGAACTTTCAATTCTCACAGCTTCAACATTTTTCCCCAGGCCGTGAGAATTGAAATTCAATCAGAAAATGCATAATACCGAGCTAATATTAGTAAATTTAGACTTGGCATAATGTTTTCATGCTGGTCAGGTGAGATAGATATCTCACCACTTCATATGATGCCTGTGGGTCACTTTAGAAAGGTCCCTGACTGGAACTTTCAATTCTCACAGCTTCAGAATTTCCCCCAAGCCGTGAGAATTGAAAGTCACCTCAGAAAATGCATAATACTGAGCTAATATTGGTAAATTTAGACTTGGCATAATGTTTTCATGCTGGTCAGGTGAGATAGATATCTCACCACTTCATATGATGCCTGTGGGTCACTTTAGAAAGGTCCCTGACTGGAACTTTCAATTCTCACAGCTTCAGCATTTTTCTCCAAGCCGTGAGAATTGAAAGTCACCTCAGAAAATGCATAATACCGAGCTAATATTAGTAAATTTAGACTTGACATAATGTTTTCATGCTGGTCAGGTGAGATAGATATCTCACATCTATCTCACCACTTCATATGATGCCTGTGGGTCACTTTAGAAAGGTCCCTGACTGGAACTTTCAATTCTCACAGCTTCAACATTTTCCCCCAAGCCGTGAGAATTGAAAGTCACCTCAGAAAATGCATAATACTGAGCTAATATTGGTAAATTTAGACTTGACATAATGTCATGCCGGTCAGGTGAGATAGATATCTCACCACTTCATATGATGCCTGTGGGTCACTTTAGAAAGGTCCCTGACTGGAACTTTCAATTCTCACAGCTTCAGAATTTTCCCCCAAGCCATGAGAATTGAAAGTCACCTCAGAAAATGCATAATACTGAGCTAATATTGGTAAATTTAGACTTGGCATAATGTTTTCATGCTGGTCAGGTGAGGTAGATATCTAACCACTTCATATGATGCCTGTGCATCACTTTATATACGTCCCTCTCCGGAACTTTTAATTCTTACTTGTTCAACAATTTTTTCCCAAGCACTGAGAATTGAAAGTCTCATCCGAAAAAGCATAATTAATACCAAACTAATATTAGTCAATTTAGACTTCACATATATGATTTCATGCTGGTCTGTTGATATACAGTCAAACCTGTCTTAAGCAGCCAGTCAAAGGAGTCAGAGAAAGTGGCTGCTTAACACAGGTGGCTGCTTAATAGAGGTAAACTATATAATAAAACAACCGATTGGGAATCTGGAAACTTGTTGCTTAATACAGGTTTGGCTGCTTAATGGAGATGACCACTAACACGGGTTTGACTGTAGATATCTCACCACTTCATATGTTGCCTGTGGGTCACTTTGATAGGTCTCTCATTGGAACTTTCAATTATCACAGGATTAACATTTTCAGAAAATATGTATCGGAATATATATATATATGTGTATCAATCATAATGTATATATGAATGTATCGGAATGTATATATATATATATTGGAATGTGTGTTTATGAGTGTGGCTACATATGGGTGTCCTCATTGTGGTGTCCTTCATGTTGCTTAGACTGGAAATGTCGCTTTTACAAATATGTAATGTAAATGTGACGGCCCACTGTACATATGAATGTAATACAACATTGATATTAGTATGTATTGCCTACAGCACACCATTTTCAACAGGACAGCGATCCTAAGCAAGCGTCCAATGCATTCATAGAAGATCACAGGATAAACTGGGTACCATGACCAACTGGTAAGTTAGATAATCAATCAAAAGGATCCTGGTTAAATATTGTATGCTTGATCCACGTCTGACCTTAATAATATTAATGACGAGGTCTCGTGTCGGTGCCTAAGCTGGACACTAAAAGAACCAGCGAAGACTTGGTTTAAGCATATTTATTCATTCATAATGTACAGTACATATATATGGAACGGTCAGAATTTCAATAAAATTCATTAGTTACATAATTATTATTTTATTTCATTCCTATAATTTCAATCATTTAGTTTCTTTGTATAATAGTGACTTTTACATTATATTTTATATAAAGGACATCACTAATGCATTTTCTTAAGCAGATGTTATCTGATATTATTATCCATAACATGTCTTAGAAGAGTTGTCATAGTTGACATTATTTAGAATTTATGGTTTCTTTGATATAAATACCTTTAGTAGCATAAAGCAGCTACTGTTAATACAATGTATCATTTAGTGGCATAATGCTAGCCACATTAAATCTGCTACAGGACTTATGTTAATTTGTAACTAATAGTCTACGAACTATATATGGACACCATTAAAACCCATGTAATCCAGGTATCGCAGGTTCTATCCCCCATCTGACCCTAATAAAATTAATGTCTTTCAGATGGGACTTTAAACTAAGGTCTCGTGTTGCACGTAAAAGAACCACAGGAGACTGGAATGGGTCTCTGTCTGTATCATTGCACTATCCTCCAAACGTCTAAGAGGACTAATTTCTTCAGGAGGCGTCGCTCATATGGGCAACCGGTAGCCACGATAAATACACATAAAACACACACACATTAAAACCACCTACATAATTAACGTGAACTTCAATCTGTGTTAATTATCGTTATTGCTGGACAATTATATATATATTAAATTAATAACTGGAATCGTCATTGGTTTAATTCAAATTGACCATACACTGTGGACTGACCCCTTCATATGCCACCACGTTGTGTATGCTACTCTGCTGTACCACACTAATTCCCCATTTAGAGTTAACCGGCACACAAGTTCAAACCCTGTGAACTCGAGTCGGTGACATATTGTATACAAAACGAAAATGGATTAAATCGAAAGCTTATAGCTTATTGAGATTATCTCCATTAAATATATAAGTGTGTGCACTATCGGCGATTAAGAGATCAACGTATTATGTAGTAATACCAAAATATATAATACGTGTATGAAAATATAGTTTTATATCAAGTGAAAAACCAACAAAATGGGGATTGGGTGGGGATTGAAAGCGATGAAATAACAAAACAATTCTCAAAGTGAATCACTATGCCAATGCATCAGTCCCTCAAACTATTGAATGGGTCTCTCTGTCTGTATCATTGCACTATCCTCCAAAATCTAAAATGACTCTTCAGGTGTCGCTCACTTATGCAACCTGAGTAGCGACGATTACAAAAAGTAATGCATGTTAGTAATTTATAAACATATGACATAGCGAAAGACACTGGACCCGCTACACTCTCTAGCATGGTAGCATGGGCAGGAGCTCGGATTTTATTCATATTCCTGTCTGGCCTCTATACCGTGCAATCGTGGGACAAGCCGTCCGTATGTCGAGTACCTAGTCAGTTTGTATTTATGTACACAGTCATGCACAAAACCACACCCACAGGCAGGCACACACACAATCTTATCTTTATATATGATAATTATTCAAACTTAAAGTCGGGTGGGGGGTTGTACGTTTATATATCGTCGTTACCGGTTGCCCATATGAGCAACGCCTCCTAAAGAGATTAGTCATTATAGATTTTTGGAGGATAGTGCATTGATACAGACAGAGACCCATTCCAGAGTCTCATCTGGTTCTTTTACGTGCACGGTTTAAAGTCCCATCTGAAAGACGGTTAATTTTATTAGTGTCAGACGGGGGATCGAACTTGCGATCCCTGGATTACCAGTCCAACGTGTTAACCGCTAGACTACATATCCGTCTGTAAAAGCGAGTTTCTAGAGGCCTTGTTTATCTTTTATATTTAAAATATTGATCTCCTGGCATTGATATTGTGGAAGTCGTAATAGTGCAGTTGTAGCGCATTCGCTTCAGGTACGAAAGGACCCGAGTTCGCGCCCAGCTGTAGCTGTTATGATTGTGTCCCTTAGCAAGGGACTTAAATTGCTTCTTCTCTCCTTTATCGAGATGGATTCTACCAGAAATGAGGCCTCGAGGACGATTAATATAATGTAGTAAACACTTGTTCTGCAATCTAGTTAAGTTAAATTTGTATAAACTAAACTACAAAAATCTATCTTGATTTATCTAGCTTTAAATTATTTATGACAGTCAAATGGATCATAAACAATATACAGATACGATTTTGCCCAATAATTTTATGTCCGTTGGTATAATTGTGTGAATTATTAATATATTCACATTGTAATAGAACATGTAGGGGTGTCGCATCAACAGCTTAGGTCATAAGACTCCAGACTTTCATACAAATATTACGACAACACGCCTAACTAATACAGTTTCGGTAATGACAACGGAGGTCATATTGTATGATAAAATCTAGATTTCATAGTTGCATTTAAATTAGCTGGCTAATCTTACAATCAACTTAAAACTGCAGTATTGGGATACAATGAATGAATGAATGAATGGTGTTTTACGGCGCATCGACATCTAAGGTCATGTAGCTCGCATTAAAGTTATGTTTATTGTCGAGTGTATGAAATAAAATTCTATATAAGTATATGCATTACGTAAAAATTAATACTAAGAAGTTATAAAGACGTAAGATTAATTACAGGTAATATATGAATGAATGATTACTACAAAGGCATGATTAACAATTGATATCACAGCTTATTCTAAATTCCTATTGCCTTGATAAATGATATGATGGACTCTACTCTGATAGAGTCGAAGAGTTTTTTAATGTTGTCCACATTGTAGTACTGCAACCGGATTGGTTGAAGGTCAACACAGTGTATTAAGATATGCTCCACCGTGTATAGAGTATTGCATGGGATACATTATGGTGCATCATCTCGTGACAACAGCCATGAATGTGATTTTCGAGAATGACCAATCCTGAGACGGGCAAGAATGACTTCTTCTCGACGAATAGGCATGTAAATTGGGCACCATTCGCCAAGTGTTGGTTTGACCGAATGAAGTTTGTTAAAAATTTCACCATCCCATTGGGCCTGCCAAGAGGATTGAATTAAGGTAAGAATTGTAGATTTAAAATCGGTATAACACACTTTAATCCTAGACATTGATAATGTGTATTGGGATACACAAGTTTACTTGAGGATGTGTGAAATATCGATAGCTGATTGGATTATCCATTATAGTTTGATTGACAGGTGTCGTGATCGATACCAATAAGCTGTTCCATCAATTGACCGCGTATTCTGTAAGTCATGGTTATACACAAACACAAGCGTTTTAAACCTCATACACTGGAAATTGGAGTCTCATTAGTAGCCTTTATCTACTATCATTTATCTCTGTAAATAATTGAGAAATAAAATCTTTAAACTAAAGTGGAGGAAAGATATTGTTATTGACTTTCAATTCTCACAACTTACGTTTCTTATACCCGTAGCGTGAGCCCCGTAAGCCGCAACTAGCGAACTTACAATCCTCACGGACTTACGGGGCTCACGCTACACCGGCAAGAATGCAGAAGAAAGAGAAGATATTTGAGAATGTAGCGCAGGCAGTCAGGGGTGAAATCATCGGTTTTCTCGTTGAAATTTGGCTACGGTACTTTTACTATAATACATTGTCAACATAGCAGATAGACATCCAACAAGCATACTGATTAGCTGTCCGATTAGCGCAATGATTAGCGCGCTCACTTCTCACCAATGCAACCCGGGTTCGATCCTCGAACCGGGAAGTATGTGAGATGGTACGGTGGTCGCCAGATCGGATAGTTGGGTTTTTTCCGGGTACTCCAGTTTCCTCCAACATGAATGACCACATATACGCTTTCATCCGCCCAACGAGAGTGATTAATATAAGTTCTTACAACTTGCTTCGCAATCATTGTAAAATATATAAAGTTTGTAAATGTTTTAAGCATATTGAATGTCAGAGTGACATAGCCGATACAACCCATACTATCTATGTATGCTGGGTCACAGGCATCCGGCATATACCCTAGACACCCCCGCCCCACTGCGTAACAACCCCCCCCCCCCACTCACTGTGTAACAACACCCCAGGACAACGTTGCAACCCTGCCCATGACATTCTACCGTATACTATAGAATATGTGTTCAGATGCTAGTGTATTTTGGGCTGCAACGTGGTCCGGGTGTGTAGCAACCCACGGGGAGTCCTGGGTATCCGAATTATTATAAATTAATAATAAATATGCATACTATTATCAGTGATTCTAATTTTATAGCTGTTACCATTATTTTATGTTATATAGTCGGTTCAAAGGCTCACTCAGAGCCTGTGTTGTGCTGTTGCTATCTTGTCGACTCAATAATAATTTATCTTATGGGGTCATTTCACCGAGAACTCTTCCCGGAAGACTGAGCTGCAATCTCAGAGAGTGGCTTGGTTGCAGCAGGTCGTTCGTAGTCGACGGTTGACCGATGGTTGGTCACGTCTTGGTCTCCCGTGGTTGCACATGGTTGAGGAGTGGTCTCCCCGAAAAATAGATCGTAGCTCGTTTTTTTTGACATGTCAAACAACTGAGCCTCGACCTAGAAGTCGCACAGAGAGCGTCGAAAGAACGAGCAAGGTCGAGGCTAGAGCGTGGATGAGCGAGGCTCAGTCTTCTCGAGCGAGATCTGAATGAGAGCATGGTCGTACAGCTCGTACTGCATTCTTTCAACTCACTTGTGTTGAATATCTGAGAGTCAGATTGGTGTCCCAAACCACCGACATCGATGCACAGGAATTTGCTGTTGGCGTCGACCAAGGTCAGAGGGACGATGGAGCAAATCGTTTTGTAATTGTAGTACAGTGATCCAGAACTGGCTGGTTTTCTGATGTGTACATGCTTACCATCGAGAGCTCCAATTGCATGTGGCACATCCCACCTTCTCCCAAAGTCATCAGCAATGGCCTTCCATTCTGCAGCTGTGCTTGGACATGGAATAACTTCATGCTTATATTCATCCACAATAGCTTGACACACCAGAGGAAGGAAGGTGGCTACAGTATGGCGCGATACCCTGAAGTCATAGAACAGGCTTGGGTAGTCTATGCCGCTTACATGGTGTCTCAGTCAACTTCACACCAGGTTCTATAGCTCTTCTATAGTTAGTGTCCATCTTCGTCATTCTGGGGCCACCCTGGCCAACAGTTCATCAAACATCTCAGTGGGCATACGGAGATAGGTCTGGTAGGTAGCTTCATCTCCCAGCCTCAGTTCCTTCATGAGGGAGGTGTACTGACCATAATGTTCCCCCTGGCGTTCACGCAGCCAGGGAGCAACCCAATATTTCTTCTTGGTATACATGTACTTCCTTTTCTTCATCTTCAACATGGTTAGCATAACCAGATAGTCTTACTGCAGTTTCAGCATGGTTAGTATAACCAGATAGTCTTACTGCAGTTTCAGCATGGTTTGTATAGCCAGAGAGTCTTTCATGGCATAGTGCTGTAATAACATAGCATGATGCAGAGCGATTGGGTCCATGTTGTCCCTTCGGAGGCTGGTCAAAAACTGATAGGTCGGCCACCGATCGCCGAGCCTGTTTTACGCTCGCAGTGGGTCGCACGCAAATCCGGTCGACCAGGGCAGATTTGCGCGTAGCTCGGGCGAGAATCTGTCGACAAAAGATCGAGAATTGAGCGTACAGAGTGAGGCTAGAACGTTTAGATCGCATCTAAATAGTGTTGATCGAGAGTACGTTGGAACTCGTACGTAGCTAGTTCGGCCGAGATTGAGTCTTGGTCGGCCGAGGTCGCGCGCTTGCGAGGATAGATCGCCGAGAGATCGACGCTGTGTCGCAGATTGGTCGAACAGAACGAGTATTGGTCGTGTTAAGATCGCGTCAGATCGAGTGGATAGACGCGGGTAGAGCGTTTGTAGAGCGTCTATAGAGCGCATGGGACGCAAGTAGAGCGTTTGTAGAGCGTCTATAGAGCGCATGGGACGCAGGTAGAGCGTTTGTAGGGCGTCTATAGAGCGTATATGACGCAGGTAGAGCGTTTGTAGGTGTCTATAGAGCGCATGGGACGCAAGTAGAGCGTTTGTAGAGCGTCTATAGAGCGTATAGGACGCAGGTAGAGCGTTTGTAGAGCGGGTATAGAGCGCATAGGACGCAGGTAGAGCGTTTGTAGGGCGTCTATAGAGCGTATAGGACGCAGGTAGAGCGTTTGTAGAGCGTCTATAGAGCGTATAGGACGCAGGTAGAGCGTTTGTAGAGCGTCTATAGAGCGTATAGGACGCAGGTAGAGCGTTTGTAGAGCGTCTATAGAGCGCATAGGACGCAGGTAGAGCGTTTGTAGAGCGTCTATAGAGCGTATAGGACGCATGTAGAGCGTTTGTACGGCGTCTGTAGAGCGTATAGGACGCAGGTAGAGCGTTTGTAGAGCGTCTATAGAGCGCATGGGACGCAGGTATCGCGTTTGTAGAGCGTCTATAGAGCGTATAGGACGCGGGCAGAGCGTTTGTAGAGCGTCTATAGAGCGTATATGACGCATGTAGAGCGTCTATAGAGCGTATATGACGCAGGTAGAGCGTTTGTAGAGCGTCTATAGAGCGCATAGGACGCAAGTAGAGCGTTTGTAGAGCGTCTATAGAGCGCATGGGACGCAGGTAGAGCGTTTGTAGGGCGTCTATAGAGTGTATATGACGCAGGTAGAGCGTTTGTAGGGCGTCTATAGAGCGCATGGGACGCAAGTAGAGCGTTTGTAGAGCGTCTATAGAGCGTATAGGACGCAGGTAGAGCGTTTGTAGAGCGTCTATAGAGCGCATAGGACGCAGGTAGAGCGTTTGTAGGGCGTCTATAGAGCGCATAGGACGCAGGTAGAGCGTTTGTAGAGCGTCTATAGAGCGTATAGGACGCAGGTAGAGCGTTTGTAGAGCGTCTATAGAGCGTATAGGACGCAGGTAGAGCGTTTGTAGAGCGTCTATAGAGCGTATAGGACGCAGGTAGAGCGTTTGTAGAGCGTCTATAGAGCGCATAGGACGCAGGTAGAGCGTTTGTAGAGCGTCTATAGAGCGTATAGGACGCATGTAGAGCGTTTGTAGGGCGTCTGTAGAGCGTATAGGACGCAGGTAGAGCGTTTGTAGAGCGTCTATAGAGCGTATGGGACGCAGGTATCGCGTTTGTAGAGCGTCTATAGAGCGTATAGGACGCAGGCAGAGCGTTTGTAGAGCGTCTATAGAGCGTATATGACGCAGGTAGAGCGTTTGTAGAGCGTCTATAGAGCGTATATGACGCAGGTAGAGCGTTTGTAGATCGTCTATTGAGCGTATAGGACGCAAGTAGAGCGTTTGTAGAGCGTCAATAGAGCGAATAGGACGCAGGTAGAGCGTTTGTAGAGCGTCTATAGAGCGTATATGACGCAGGTAGAGCGTTTGTAGAGCGTCTATAGAGCGAATAGGACGCAGGTAGAGCGTTTGTTGAGCGTCTATAGAGCGTATAGGACGCAGGTAGAGCGTTTGTAGGGCGTCTATAGAGCGTATATGACGCAGGTTGAGCGTTTGTAGAGCGTATATGACGCAGGTAGAGCGTTTGTAGAAGCGTCTATAGAGCGAATAGGACGCAGGTAGAGCGTTTGTAGGGCGTCTATAGAGCGTATAGGACGCATGTAGAGCGTTTGTAGAGCGTCTATAGAGCGTATAGGACGCAGGTAGAGCGTTTGTAGAGCGTCTATAGAGCGCATAGGACGCAGGTAGAGCGTACGTACATCGAAGGTAATACGAGATTACATCGAACATAGAGCGTACACAGCAAATAATAGGGTAAGTCGCACGGATTTTGCGATTTTTCCACATCGTACTCGGTGAAATGATCGCATTAGATCTACCTCTGATCTCTTAAAAAGTTAAAATAAATATTTGTAAGAGCGAATACTATACATTCGATTCTCGTCAATTCATTTAATGATACGAGGTATAAACTACGTTGACTCTCGGTTGCGCGTTCTGGTTGAATTATTTACTCCCATGAAGATCCGGTGACATTAAGAAACCAAAATTAATATAAAACTTGCCAATCAAAATGGCGGCCAAGTGTTTTTACTATTTTCAGAGTGTTTTCACAGGCCTTTGGAACTATGTATTGGAGGCGTCGCCGCCAGTTAACCAGGAGACGACGGTAGACAAATGGATCTAAAATAAAACAATTATATATTAAATCAATTCAATACGTATGGAATGGTCCTGTTATTTACCCAATGTACACGAATTAGTCGGAGGTACAATATGTATAGGATATAAACAGAAAACGATCCAATATGTAAAATATTGGACTGCGTGAGGCGTGTACCAATATTTTACATATTCGATCCGTTTGAGGTTTATATCTTACTTAAACCACACACTTATATAACAAGATCATTGCGTACATGCACGCGTATGATTGAATATAATACTCTGGCATTTTGACAGCAGTCCAATATTAATAATAAAGCTAGTACAAAGGTATGACGTGTTTTAAAGCAGGTATAAGATTGAAATATGATATATATGTTGATAATTTGTTTGTATAGTTGGTGCGAATACAAAGTTATCAATTGCCTAATCTAGGTCTGTCTACAAGTTTATTTAAAGTTGCCAATGCATAAATGACTTTGGGCGACTATAGAAATAGAGATGGTATTCATAGTATTATAAACAACTGTTTATGTACCCGAAACTGAATGGAATAAGTTTACGGTTATTCGACAGGTAGGTGTGTGTGTGTTTTACGTTTATTTATCGTCGCTACCGGCTGCCCATATGAGCGATGCAACCGGTAGCGACGATAAATAAACGTAAACACACATTGAATCTGGCATAGTGGAACTACATGTACAGCGATACAGATGGATCACTTATCATAATATGCTGTATACATGTATGTGAACAGTTAATAGAGAGCTTGTTGTTAGACATTCCGGCGATAGAATTTAGAGATTTTAAATCACGTTTTAAGTAAAATCCTAATAATGGAGTAATGTCAAACATATATGCATGAACTATACCTGTCACACTACGACATGTGACACCCTAACACGTGACACCCTAACACGTGAAACCGCGGGCTCATGAGCTCCCTTGACTTTTACTTAGCATATTCTGATCATACATAAAACCTATACAGACGGATCTGTAGTCCAGTGGTAACACGCTGGACTGGTAATCCAGGGATCGCAGGTTCGATCCCCCGTCTGACCCTAATACAATTAACAGTCATTCAGATGGGACGTTAAACCAAGGTATTGTGTCGCTGCTGTACACCGTGCACGTAAAATAACGAGAGGAGATTCTGGAATGGGTCTCTGTCTGTATCATTGCACTATCCTCCACAAATCTAAAATGACTAATCTCTTCAGGAGGCATCGCTCATATGGGCCCGGTAGCGACGATAAATAAACGTAAGACACAAACACACAAACCAATGCAGACTACATGTATGTACATTTATCAATAATAATATATATCATGCATTTTCCGGAAAAATAATTCATTAATATGGAACAATACTTGGGTGTGACATTTTCTGAAAATGAACTTATAAAAATTGTGTTCATTAATATGGAAAAATACTTGGGTGTGACATTTTCTGAAAATACTTGTGTGAAGGTTACAACTTACAACCTTATATTTAAGGAGTTACATACATTGTAGATCAGACCCATGTGGCCATAGGACAAAGTGTATACACAATTATCATATTTGTTCTAATAAACGCCCAGGCTTAGGGACCTTAGATATCCGAAAACAGGTTCTTTTTTGCTGAATTCACATGTGAGTGAAATTGTAGTTTTATTTTAAAAGTTGTTATGCAACCTGATTTTAGTAAAGCACATTAAATGCCAGAATGATTATTTTTTTACATAGTAATATTAATATCATCTGCAAAAGGAGACTGACTAGAAGATGTTAACCATAAACATCATCCTGGGCATACCTATAACCGGTGACATAAGCAATAACCTGTGTATTTGTGTTTCAAAAAGAGGCTGTATAAATCATTTTCACTCTCAATAAGGCATAATCATTAATGATATTTATTTTATTGTAGCATAATTATATTTACTGTCAAACCAGTGTTACTGGTCACCTCCATTAAGCAGCCAACCTGTATTAAGCAGCCAGTTTCCAGATTCTCAATATGTTGTTTTATTATACAGTTGACCTGAACAGACACTATTTTTCGGGTTAGGTGTATATTTTTAAATTCGGATAGCTACCTGAATTGCTCATACACTGCAAATGAGGTACCGCTATTTTGTCAACTTTTCTCAAAAAGTAAACAATCGGTTTTCTTCGAGATTTTTATGAATGAATGGTAAAATATTGTTTATTTGGTGACATAAAATTATTTGCAGTGTACGACAATTCTAAACCTATAGGAGTGTGTTATGTACTACATCGTCGGAAACCAGTAACACCGGGATGCTATGCGAAAATGAGCTTTAAAGATAAGACCTGTAGTAAATGGCAATTGTGTTCATTAAGAGACACAGTCTGGCGCGGACGATTGAGACACCTTCTGGACCGGAAGTGGGGCATTCTGGGAAACGGTGCAACCAAGCAAGAATGCCGCAGACGCTCAGACAACACTGCAAATCAGACGTATTTATCCTGGTTAAGAGTAGCTGCTATATGGTACCCAAAAAGTATGTTCCCTGGTCCTGTAGTGACTACTTCAATGGTGTCAGAAGTTGTTGGATAAAGAGCTGCACGCCGTGAAGAAGAATAAACACTGCGAGCACCTGCTGTGTGACTTCAGGCTGTGAAAACGCAGGTGTTTGAAGAACATCGAGGCTGCTTGGTAGATTGAGGAATCCGGTTTTAATCGATCGGGGACAGACGTAAGATGTCCTTTACCAATCGATTTCATAAAAACAAGACGCAGTTTGCTTGTTTTTGCTGATATAAAACCGTCAACACTGAAGACGACTACGCATGCGCAACACTGGAAGTGAACAGAATTACAACGTTGGAACAGATTCCTTGTCTTGTAGTTGGTCTTAGCCCATTTTATAGCAAATTACTTTCTTAAAAAGGGAAGGAGGGTCTGTGTCCTGTGTAGTTTCTCCGTTTGCTTTTGTTTTTCAGGAAATTGGAAAAACTCACAAGTAAGTGCACATTTGTGTTGTCTGTCTATATAGTATTTAGCATAATATACCTGGAACTATGTCTGAAGGTAACATAGTCCCAGAAGGGAACCAAATCCCCATTAATTATGTAACGATTGAACAACTGGTCACGATTCCTGGGATTAAAGCGAGGCTTGCCCATACGATCGTTCTCATTAGGGAGAATAATGGTAATATCACTCCGGGGGTTGTATCCTCCATTACAAGGAGTAAGCTGAGCAGTGAGGCTGTTCGGATGATAGATTTTAGACCAAATGTTCAGCTACCATCCGGAGACTCTCATTCTTCAGAGTCTGATCGTGATGATCATTACGCTCAACCGCTCGGTGATACATTAACGTACACCGAGGAGGCTAGACAGTCTGATTGGACCGATGTTCTTAAGACATTGAACACGGCGACTGGTCTGGTCCAACAGAGGGTGGCAGGAAATGCATCAATAGAGAGTCTACCAGTGAAAGACTCTGCCCTGCCTAACCCACCTACTGCTGGGAAGGATCGCGCGCTACCCCCTAAAAGTGATAAACGGGAAAGTAGGCTCAATCAATATGATGCATATGGCACACCCCCAGGTGGGAATCGGTTCTCGCCGGGAGCATCACGAAGGCCGGAATACGCCACTAATGTGTATGACCCGATAAGTGGGGAACATAGTACACGTCGTGTTGGGCATCATGCGACTGATTTATTCCGTGGAACACGGGTAAGGTCCAGTGTACAGGACCCAGTCGCAGAAATGTATTATGCACTCGAAGAAGGCGACAGTAGTACTGAGGATGAATTCAGTATACGACCAAGTGGTACTGACAAAGGTTGCAGGGTAGCAGGTCAGGACCTGCTCAATAGGCGAAAACGGGCTAGAGATGTTATCAACATGTTGCCCAAAAATCTAACCTATGCTGGCAAGGGTAATTGGATTGCGTTCAAGCAGAAGTTTGTCCGTTTTGCTCATGCATGTGATTGGACAAAGGATGAGTGCTTGAATTGTCTGTGCTGGAGCCTTACAGGAAAAGCTGCAGATTTCTACGCAATATTAACTGAGCGTAGAGACGATCTGTCCTATTGCAGACTCATGCAAAAGCTAGAGTCGGTTTGGTGCGAGAGAGCTTCCGTCCACAGCACAGGCCGGTTTCAACAGGCAGCCCAGTCACATACAGAGGCTTTAGAGGATTGGGTCCTTACATTAGCCACAAAGGCGTTTCGCGATCTGCCCAAATACTATTCAACGCAGCAAGCAATAACTCGCTTCTGCCAGGGGCTTGTGGATTGTGAAGCAGGGCATCATGTGTGCATAGAAAACCCTAGCACCATGGAGGAAGCCATGAATGATGTATGTCGCTACCAGCACGTACACCAAGCAATGTTGGCAAGGCCAAACGTGCACAGCTCAAGATGGATCATGATGATGACCATCCCGCTGTTTATACGGTACAAGACTGGGCAACGTTGCCCAATAAAGGGGGGACAGGGAGTGAAGGCACCCCTGACCTCTATTGGAGCAATAATGAAAACGTTGCAAACACAGTTGGAGGAACAGCTACGGATAGGGCTGGATATATTTGCTGCAGAGGTAAAGCAACAGAGGAGTAGTGGAACTACCAGGCCAGCTAATAGTAGGGCGACCGCTGGTGAATGTTTTGGCTGTGCTGAAAAGGGATATTTCAAGCCGAATTGCCCAAGATCTGGTGACAGGTATGCGTCACGTCGCCATTAAACCGGAACGGGTAGAGTTCAGCATGAAAGTCCAAGTAGCTGATATGGAAGCAACAGCTATAGTAGACTCCGCAGCCCAGATGTCGATCATTTCAGATAGGCTATATAACTCGCTACAGAAACCACCTCCGAGAAGTTACGTGAAGTAAAACTCATGACTGCTGGTAGACAGATGAGTATGAAGGGTTTGGTGGTAGAACCTGTACGGTTAAAGATTGGCACACAGTGGTATAGCGAGCAAATTTATGTGGCTCCAATCGAACAAGATATGCTCCTTGGTTTTGACATATTATGTCGAGGGTCTGCCGTGTTAGACATGGGTAGAGGCATATTGTTGTTTGATGGGCAGGAGATAAACCTGTATGTAGGTGACAGTGCAGAAACGCCTGTGGTTGCACGGGTTACAGTGGCCAAACGCCAGACTATCCCACCTAACTCTGTGATGAGGGTGAAATGTAAATTCTTAATTGCGAGATGCCCGAGTACTACGTGGAACCCGTAGATAGTCTGAAAGTCCTTGTACCGAGAGTAATTTCTGGTGCAGGGGCAGATCCGATAGTGTGTATTGTCAACCCAAGTGATAAACACCGCTTGTTAAAAAAAGGGATGCAGATCGGCAGAGCCTATCCAGTGGGAGAGTTTCTAGAGACGGACAGTAATGTGTATGCAGATGCACAGGTAACATGTGAATCTGAGCAGGACATGCACAGGCAGTGATCTGGGGGAGGACCCATCATTCAGACTGGTGGAACCTGAGCTCAAACCATATCGACGAGTTCATCTTGGATACGGATGCATCTGATGTAGCAATCGGAGCCGAACTTCTCCAAATCCAAGATGGCGCCGAAAAGGTGAGCTATGCGTTAAATCGCAAGCAGCGCAAGTACTGTTACAATGAAAAGAACTTTTAGCAGTCGTGAGGTTCACACGCCAATATCGACATTATCTGTTAGGGAGACCCTTTACGGTTAGGACTGACCACTCAAGTCTAACCTGGTTGATGCGGTTCAGGGAACCACAAGGACAGTTGGCGAGATGGCTCGAGGAGCTATCTCAATATAATATGGTGCTACGTCACCGGCCAGGCAATAAGCATGGAAACGCAGATTCCATGTCTAGAATACCTACAAGAGAGGAAGCGTGTGCTAAGAGGCTGCCTGAGGATCTGCCTTGTGGCGGGTGTGAATACTGCTTGAAAGCAGAAGAGAAATGGGGATCGTTTATCGAGATCGTAGACATTGCAGTCCCGTTGGCCTCGCAAATAGTACAGGGATCCGCGGTCGACATTGCACAGGTCGGTGTCGGGATCAGTACTAAGGGCATTCGAGGAGGGAACTGGTCGGTCTATGGAGATTTAGAATCGGCCATGGACATCGTAGACCTTGCAGACCCGTTGACTCCGCAAAGAGTACATGGATCCGCAGTCGTCAATGCCCAGGTCGGCGTCGGGATCAGTACTAAGGGTAGCCGAGGAGGGAACTGGTCGATGTACGGGGATTCAAAGGGACCTGCAGAAAATCAGTTATACGACGGTGGCAAGCCAGTTCAAGCTAAAAGGCTGAACTTTGCAGGTGTAAGTTCGAACCAGAACGATTCGACTTCAGTAATGCGGGACTACCTGTTAATGTCAACGAGACATGCAAGCTTAGGTAGTCGCGTTCGCTTCAGGCGCGAAAAGCCAGGCATTCCATTGATCATGCTATACACAACATAGTTAACAAAATGTAGCACGATGATGCCACCAGTGTGAACAACAAGACAACACACGGTCGCACATGCTGATCTTTACCAGCCTTTACTCTACATACGGATCTGTAGCCCAGTGATTAACACATTGAACTGGTAATCCAGGGATCAGATGCTCGTTCCCCCGTCTGACCCTACTAAAATTAACATTGATGATTGAGCTTATTTACCCTCGGCTCCGGCGAACCATATGGGCGAGCGACTAAAATGAATAGTCTTTCAGGTGGGACTTTAAACTGAGGTCTTGTGTCGGTGCTTTACACAGTGCATGTAAGAGAAACAGGGGAGACTCTCTGTATGTATGTTCCATTAATGTCAAACCCCTTGCGGGGATCTAGACATGTTTTTATGGGCAGGTTTAGTCGATCTAAGTGGTTAACCAGTACTAAGCAATGTGTGTAAGGTGCATTGCTCAATGACACTACATACGTGTTAGCGTCGTCATTGGTAGGCACATGTATATACCCTTGTCGGTGGTGGATATAATGGCGCAATAGAGATTCCGCGATGTGGCTCTCTTTTACACTGCCACATCCATCCATCCCCTCGTAAATCCATGATAAACAAGATAGTGCCGAAGTGGATGAAAGATAAATAGTGTAGTTAGACGAGCAGTGGAATCCTCCTTCAAAGACGATGTCAGACTTCCACATGGTCAATGCGGTATGTGCCAAGCGGTATGTGCCAAGCGGTGACCTGCATCGAGAGGCCGAAATGTAGTGGGGATAAAAACAATAAACGGGTCAATAGTAGAGTGGTTAACACGTTGGGCTGCGAATCGAGGTATTGTAGGTTCGATCCTTCACTTGACCATAATAAAGAAACGTATCCAAATAGATAATAATAATAAAGAGATAATAATAATAATAAAGACTTTATTTAACGAGAGTACTCATTTAACAAAAGTTAATTTACCATGAGGCCCTCAAGTAGCGAGACTAACATCACATAATATGCAACAATAACGGTTAAAGCAAAACCATCTTTAATTCCTCATAATTCCATAGCAGGTAGGTGCTTATGATTGTAGCACCAATCAGATAGATAAGACGCGACTGATAATAGAAAATCGTGATTGTGGTTGAAATATAACCTACTTGGACTATTCCTTGAGGTTTTAATCTAACTATATATACAGTTTCAAGCTGTAAATGATGTCTGCTGAAATTAAAAATATTGTTAATTTATAATGAATGTTTTAAGTTTTGCTTACAGTCGTGAGTATAAGTTCAATTCAGTGTTTTATTTGTTTGGTTGTCTTTGGTAGAACCACCGACTTCCCGCAAGCCAGCCGAATAGCCTCCTCAAATGAATAATTCGGCACATACAGTTGGATTCGAACTAGCAGCGGTGAAGGGCAAGTGCTTTGAAGTTCACGACCATAACCAGTCGACCATGGATCAGACATGTGTTATTTAGTGTGTGTATATATACTCTATATGTATGTATGTTCCTTTAATGTCAAACCCCTCGCGGGGACTTAGACATGTTTTCCTGGGCAGGCTTAGCCGACCTAAGCGATTAACCAGTACTAAGCAATGTGTGTGAGGTGCCTTGCTCAATGACACTACATACGTTGCCTGACCGAGTATCGAACCCGGGACCGTTCGATTCCAAATCCGACGCTCTACCACTGGACCACGGACGCCACACCACGCCTATATCGCTGTCAGTGTGTTTTCTCTCCGTGTATGCTTGCGTGCGTACGTGCGATGTCAGGAAGTCGTGATAGCGCAGTGGTAGCGCGTTCGTTTCATGTGCTAAATTCCCGGAGTTCGAGCCCCACTGGAGCCGTTACGATTGTGCCCTTAGGCAAGGCATTTACATTCCACGTTGCCCCTTCTCTCTCCCTCATGGCGATGGATTCCATCAGGAATGAGGTCTCGAGAGTGATTAATATAAGTTGAAATAACTTGTTTCGCAATCGAGCTCAAATAAATTTGTGTAGACTAACTATATTAAATATGCTTTTGGGCTTAGTGCAGCTCATATGAAAACTTTACGTGATAGGTATTAATGAATATGTATGCTATCATTAATTATCATACAATGACGCTGTATCTATATTTATTATGCTATCTATAATGTGGATGAATTTGTTTCACACTCTGCCAATAGAGCATCTTAAAGCAGCTTTACATTGTAATAAAGGATGTTTTTGGTAAAATATAAATACTAATGTGTGTGTGTGTGTGCGCGCGCGCGTGCGTGCCTGTGTGTGTGTGTGTGTGTACAAAAATCGTAATAGTCGCTCAGAAACGATAAAATTCCAATAAATATAAACCGTCGTATACGCGAATTTGTTTATCAACAAACGAAATTGGTTTATCAACACACGAAATGTAAACACGCACAGCGCGCATGCGTGAAACAACAGAGGATGTTGGAATGTCAACATATTTGGAACATGAAAGACTATCTATCTATCTTCCTCTAATGTCGAACCCCTCACCGGGATGTAGACATGTCCCTAAAAGACTTAGATAACAGAGGTATGAATCGACATCTCAAGTAATTCAATTAAAAAATGCAACGTGGGACACATGGGGAGGATGCGTTCCGATTGTAAACAAGTGCGTGACCGATCGACTCGGAAAGTCCTACTTTCGGTTTCGAGTTTGTTTTATCGCAAAAAACCACTGTTTACCAATTGAACATAATTATACACAGTATAATGTAAGTATGCGTAGCAGCATTGCTACCCATATGTAAGTATGTGTAGCAGCATTGCTACCCATACGTAATATTTGAATTTTTCAAATCTATTTTATTTCACACGATATAGAGCTGCTTTAACTGTTTACTTTAAAACACCATGTCAATATGTACTGTATTATCAATGTAATGTGTGTACATTACATTTTGTTTCTCATGTCATGTACACACTATTTTGTCAGGTCTACACTGTATTGTCAAAGGCAATGCATTGCGAAACTGGTCAACAAAGTGTCCATCCTCATAAACGCGTGTCTCTATTTTCATATCAACATTTGTTTCCAATTTTATTTATTATTTTATAGCACAAACATATCGAATGGCGAATCACTCATATTTCTTCCGCTTACGTTTGGGCAGTTTGAGTTTCAGACCAGACATCGTAATAGCGCACATTTAATTGTATGTGGTATAGAAGTTTGGGGTTGTATTTAAAATATATATTGAATTGTTTTGGTATTATTCCATCTATTAAAGAGAATATTGTCTAGTTTTGGGGAGTGAGGATGTTTCTCAATGCGTCCCAATTTTCATATGACCATATGTTGTGTGTGTTTTACGTTTATTTATCGTCGCTACCGGTTGCCCATATGAGCGACGCCTCCTGAAGAGATTAGTCATTTTAGATTGTTGGAGGATAGTGCAATGATACAGACAGAGACCCATTCCAGAGTCTCCTCTGGTTCTTTTACGTGCACGGTGTAAAGCACCGACACGAGACCTCGGTTTAACGTCCCATCTGAAAGACTGTTAATTTTATTAGGGTCGGACGGGGGATCGAACCTGCGATCCCTGGATTACCAGTCCAGCGTGTTACCACTGGACTACAGATCCGTCTGTGACCATATGTTTTGTAGTTATTTGATATTTATAATTATAGTGTGCTGGGGAACGACGATTATATTAGCAGTTTTGAATGATGATCCCGCCTGTTCCAAAACGTTCGACCAACTCAAGCAGCAAGACTCGTGTCCAAGTATTTCTACACATTTCTACTATAACCCATAACCCATGTCTACAATTTGGATGCAATCCTAAATTGATATATAGTGTTTTCCCCGGACAGGCATGTTTGGGATTGCCTAGACTCTTTGCTTTGTGCAAGCCCACACTTAAACATGAATCTGTCGTTATTGACACAACAATCGACCCTATTCAACCACTTTTCTCTATACTATTCTCTTTTTCTTCAAGTGATAATTCATGTTCTTGAACTTTCTTCATATATTCCTTTAAATATTAACCATTTTCTTTTTTACATCCAAAACTATTGACTCACTAAAACATTAAGTTCTGAAATTCTTTAGCAAATACCTAGAATAGATTTCACGCATTTTCATTGTTATATTATATATTATTTTCCTGCCTAGTGTATATCAATCAATT